>CAIGQZ010004625.1:14145128-14188855 GCA_903798205.1 Danio tinwini | reverse complement strand
TATTTATTTATTTATTTATTTATTTATTTATTTTTATTACTGTATTTCTATTCAGAGCAAATAAAAAATACTGCTTTAATGGTGCCAAGATGATGTGTCTCATAACTTTAAAATACAGTGTTATACTGCATTACTGGCATACATTAAAATGCAATTCATGTTACAGTTAAATACTTTGTAATTAAAAAAAAAAAATTGAACGTTGTACCTGTTTTCCAAATAAAAAAAAGCATGTTTGAATGTTGGAATTGAATCAAGCCTTGAAAAGTGTGTTTTGTTTTGTTTTTGGAGAGAAAGAAATACATGTCCAACTTCATCTCTGTTCCACTGTCTAATGGGAAATGACTAATTAACAAATCAGACTATTGGATGAGTCGTATGAGGGGGAGGGGGAAAAGAAGAAGGACAAAAAAAAAGAAGAAAACAGAAAATCTATTTTGTCAGATCTCCCCACCACAGAAAGCTCATAGGAAATGAAAGTAATTTTGAGAAAGAGACTTAAATCTGTTGCTCGGCCACTCATAATTGGTCATAATTATGCTGCAGTCAAGCTTTTTATTAAAATAGAAGGCAGCACTGCAAGAGACAGAAAAAGAAACATTGGGATTAAAGGGTCAATACTTCTACATCTGTTTTGCTGTTAAACGACATTAGCACATTTAAAGAATGGCAAAGTGCTAATGACAAAAATTAAGAATTTAATTTAGATTGACAGCAAATTGGATTAACTTCACAACACTAAAAATAAATATGTTATTAAACTAACTGTAAACATCACAATGTGTGCAATATAATTGGATGCATTATAATAGAGAACTACATGTAAGAAATTCACTTTAGAAAAAAAAAGTCTGACCAATGTAGTTGGTTTCTAACAAATCTCTAACCCATTACTCTATGGGTTTCCATCACCCTGTGTAATTTTGAAGTATTGCATTAGAATTGAGGGATGAAGATGCCAAATTTGAATAGCAATCCATTTATCTGCATTTTTTGCGGTCTCTATTATGCCTGTCTAATTGGTTACTAGGCTAGCAATAATACACTGGTAATTATTTTTGTAAATTACAATTAAATACAATAATATAAACTAAATTTTACTGTAGGACAACTACGCAGTATGCTACAGTATTTTAAAGTCGTATTGTGAAAATTACTGTATATTTTACAGTAAAGACATACAACACTGTAAATGCATATAGAGAAAGATAAACAGCGCTGTAAAGGTAAATACCAACACAGGCTTATTACAGATACATACCCCTGTCTACATTTCTGGAGAGTACAAATTATGTAGCCAGAGATAAATATGGCTGCATTTCATCATCAAAACAAACGCTACAGGGCAGCATGACACCATCGACAGCTTTTGTTTCTTTTAGCGCTACCAGCTGACTGCTTACCTCCATATGGCTTTTCCGGTATTACCAGTTTGCCCAAGTAGCCTGCGGGGTATGCCGATGGATTTAGGTTGCAAGAGTGAGTTGACTGCGCTGATGGGGTTCGAGTCTGGCAAAGAATGGTTCCAGAAACCAGGTAAAACAAAAAATGTTGGCCTGGTTGGCTGAAGTGTATGTTGCGCCCTCTGGTGGATTTATGTGAGAAGATGATGCGCGAGAGAAATTTGAGTTCATTAAAAAGCATACACAGCGGCCTCTGGTGGATTTGCAAAAACTGCAAATAGACGAACCTCCATTTACATATTCTGTTGTCCCCAAGACATGTTGACCTGGGTACGTATCCATAATGAGCCTGGATTGGTAAATACAGTATTTTGCTGTAATTGATACACAGTAAGTTACTGGCAAACTGCAATTAGATACTCTCCAACTCTGCTGGAATCGCTTGACTGCTATAAACACAGCAGACAATAATCCTAGTGAAAATACATACGTGTGCACACACATACAAACACATGTGGAAACCTGTGACCAAATTTGAATGTCAAAAGATAGCTTTAAGTAGGATTTGTAAGCATTTTGACCTGGGCATGTCCTTAAAAACCACCATAATAGAGTACAACTAGATCACACTCATGTCAATATACAAAAAAATGTGCCCCGGTAAACCACAAAACCAGTATATATACACACACAGCTATCTTAATGGGGGGCTTCTCATAAACATAATGATTTTTACACTGTACAAACTGTGTATTCTTTCCCCTACACCAACCCTACCCCTAATCCCAACCTTCACAGAAGACGTCCTCCATTTCTACATTTTCAAAATACTTATTATGTGTCATTTATTCACATGGAGACCAAAATGAATGTCCCTATACAGTAAAAATGTACTGGTATTGCTATACTCTATGTCGTTTGGTCCCCAAAACATACAGATACACACTCACACGCACAAAACTTAATGAAATCCTTTCTAACATTCAAAACAATGCTCGGATTAACTGATCACATCCATCAGTGCAGTTTTTGGACATGCCGGGCTGCATTTCAGACAGTCTCTTGGGACTGAACACTGAACACGCCGAGGACTCACTCCTCAGGCAAGTAATTGTCTCAAAAAGATCCTTCTGCTGCGCGAGTCTCTGCAGAAATGACTTGACCCTTCATCTCAATCACCCATTCAACAATGCTCCAAACCATTCAGAATCATTACCCTCCATTACCCAGCAGCCCCTGCTGTAATGCCACCGCATCACATTCCACAAGGACTCACACGCACGCGCTCACATACAAAAGACCAGGTGACACGGCGACCCGTTAAAAGTATCTCATCACACTGTCTTTTTTAATGTAGAGGAGTGCGAGTGGAGCGGGTCTACGGGAGAGAGCGGGGTAATGACACTTTGAAGTGTCAGGGAGGTCAGGTGAAAGCAGCGTTTGTGACTCTACTCCATTCCTGCCGAGAGAGGATTCAATTATCTTCATCCAGACCAATTACAGGCGTTCTTCTGTGGCCCGTGGACCCTCACCTGCATTATTCAACCCTGCTCTTAAACATGAATGGCATGATGAGGCAGAAAGAGAGGGATTTGTTTGAAAAAAAAATATGGATGAATGTAGCCCGAAGGAAGTGTGGAGTCTGAGAACAGTTCATGTGAGGATTTATAAGAACTGTACGTTGTGTTCAAAAGAAGATTTTAATCCAAACCGAGACACCTAGAGAATGATTGATCATGTAGGCAATTTGTAAGCAATCTAGGTTCCTCAATGGTTCTTTGCAGCAGTTGTGTGTATACAGTTCTTTGATTATCACTTTTTTTCAGAAGCCTTAGTTGAGCAGGTCTTCATTAAAGAGTGAATCAAACCAAGCGTCAAGATGAATCACAACATATACTTTGATTTGAAGCATTGAAGTATATGAACAAACGGCAAAGGTAAAGAGTGTGTTTAATGGATTAAGTGGGAAGATACAAACAAACCTGTGAAGCATCGTTAATTGCAACAGCATTAAAAACGAAGACGAAAGAATAACAATTTAAAGATGTGGATTACATATATGGGTCAAAGATGAGATCCATTATGGTTATAGTCTTCTTTGTTTTCATGTTTCATATATATCTCTTGCAAAACGCTACATATGGATGAAATATTGTTGCATAAAGCCACAATTAATTAGTATTTGAGGACTGCACTGTGATCTTTAGAGCATAGGTCCCAAACTCAATTCCTGGAGGGTCGCAACTCTGCTGTTTTTCTCCAACCGTAATCAAACTCAGCTGATCCAACTAATCATGATGTTCAAGACTACTAGAGACTATTAAGCAGGGGTGAGTTGGCGGTGGTCGGAGCTAAACTATGCAGAGCTGTGGCCCTTCAGGAATTGAGTTTGAGACCATTGCTTTAGAGTGTTCATTTATGTCATCAAATTATTTCTTTAAATATATCTGATGAGATTTTTTGTATCAATAATATTTGGGGTAAAAAACTGTTGGACCGAATGAGAATTGTCTTGATACAGGCCCGTAGCCCTGGGGGGGTTTGGGTGGTTTGAAAAACCCACCCCTCACTGACAAAAGTTTAGAATACGTCCTATGTTAACTGCTATGCCATCATAAGTTGTGCAAATAACCTATTGAAAAAGGCTTTAAGACCAAGTGGAATCCTTCAGCTTATCAGTTTTGATCAATGCAAACAATTATTTTACATGTGTCCAACATCCAGCTGAGCAAGAAAACACACAATCTGACATAAGGAAAGTCATAATTTGCTACTGTATTGTTTGTAAATATTTTTACAAACATTTTACAAGTAACTTTTATTTTAAATCCTGGAACTTGTTTTTGGCCAGAAATTTACAAATAAAAAGGTGTGAAGCACCAAAAGCGGCCCATATTCCAACTAAATTGGGCAGGCCAACTAATTAGGCTATTGTCGTTATTCGTGAATTTTCAAATGTGCTTTCATACAAGAGAGGCTACAAAAATCGTAAAGCTCATTACTATTACTATTATTATGTATAAATTTTTATTATTCAATGGCCAAATTCTGACTGAGTAAAGTTGAATGTGCTGGCCAGTTTGTCATTTGCCTAATAAATGAAAATAGGCTAGTTTTTTATTTAAAACTTAAAGAGATTACAATTTTTTTCTAATGATATATGATGTAATAATTTAGTATTTTAAAAATAAGTATTTATTCATATTTCTATATTCAAAATCTTTAGGAAATTAAATGTTTTTGGTCTATCCAAAAGTGTGGTTATAACCATCTGACAAGCTAATCCAGCTAAAAACGGTGCTTAAAATGTCACTAAAATGCAGTATTTAAATCTTATAATTAAATAGAAAATGAGGCAAATAACTGCAAAAAGGCCCAAAGATGTTCAAAAAGGCCTGTGATAGTTTATCATGGGTGTTTTTAGTAAATTGTAGTAAAAAATATTTAAACTTAAGATCTCCTAATGTCAGCAGATGGCAAAATAAAAGTTTGTTTTATTTATAAATCATCACCTTGGAATTATAAGGTTCTATCTGCATTCTAAATGATTTTGCGATATTGAGCTTCAAAGTTTTTGCATTGCATAGCAAACAGTATATCTGCAACAGTCCTCTTTCATAAATTAACATGACAGTGACCCTAAATGTAATTCTAAATGTAAATTATCCAAATTCTCTTAAATTTGCAAATTGGGGTAAAAAATAAAACAGGGCAAATGCAGACAGAACCTTCTAACTCTAAAAAGTCATTTTTAGCTTGGATTTATAAGGTTCTATCTGGTAGATCATTCATTGAAGCATTACTTTTCAAGAAATACAATCAATCTGCTTATTTAATTTAATAAAAAAATGTAAATTGGTGTTGAAACAATATGTTGATGTTTGAGAAAGTTAGATTTTTTGCTTTCTATAACATTTATTTAATGTTTTAGGATGAATATTTTGTCCAGTGCAGATGTTAAATTTATGTAATTAATATGGTAATATTTATAGAATTATATGCTTTATATGAACGATTGAATTATATTTATTGAATTATATGCCTCATGAAATAAATTATTTGCCCTTTAAGGTTTAATATCAAATTTAAAGACTTTTAAAGAAAGCAGACAATGAGCTTAATAAACACAAAAAAATATTGTTTGTTTATATATATATATATATATATATATATATATATGTATGTATGTATGTATGTATGTATGTATGTATGTATATAAACAGTATTTCATTTTATATTTATTTATTTATTTATTTATTTATTAGTTTGTTTATATATTTTTTTTACTGTGTAAACAATGTAAAATTTAACATTTTATCTCAATGCTGAAAAAAAAGCTTCTAAATCATCACATTTACACACATCTTTTCAGTTTCAGGTTTCTTCTCAATTTTGAGAAAAAAAACTATTTTGTGTTTTTGCTGTCAGCAGAGCAGTTTTGTGGAATGAAAAAGAACGCTGATCCTGATTGGCTCACAGAAAGAACCCTTATAGAGCTAAGCTAGAGTTCGACTTTGTAGATAAAACCTTTTTTGTTTTTTTAAATAAAAAGCCTTAAAATGTAAACAACTTATACAAAAACATCACATAATGTAAATAAGTTTGAATTTAATAAGAATATGTCAATAACTAAATTTTGACAAAAATATCAGATAGAATCTTATAATTCATAGGTGCCGAAATGTAGTATTAACACAGCATCTGTCCCTAAAAGTTTATTTTCCTATGGACAAAATGCTAGATAAAAATAAAAAGTCAATCCTTTCTGGGTTCTGTATTCACAATTACACAATAGAAACACAGAGTGATACAAGCTTAAACAGCATAGAAATTATTTTCAGTTAGTTTGTCATAGTGTCGATAAAAGGTCACACAAAACTGCATTGTGACACAGTACAGAAAGTTTTCCATGCATTAAAAAATCTGCATTCGATAAACAGTATGTATCCATACAGTATAAAGGGATTATGAGGTTCAAAACCGAACTGCTTTTATGGAATTCTTCTGTATAGTTTTGTAAAGAGCAGTTTGAAAACAGAAGTCATGGAGGGAGATGGAAGAAAAGTGGTGCCTTTCATCACTCCCTTTCCAGCTTTCACTGCTTCCCTCCTTCTGTTTCCACCTCTCCTTCATGGTCTGACAGTTTGACTATGTTCCTAGAGAGAGGATGTGCTCACCTCCAGGTGCAAGAGGATTCCTGCCAGGACTCCTTCCCAAAAAACCAAGGTAATCAAGGAGCCCTTTCCAGACTCACCTTGAAAATATGACCAGTAGAAAACTAAAAAAGACAAAAAGAGATTTTTAGAGATCACCACTACTCAAAGAGTGGGGGAATTGATCAAATGTAATAAAATCTGAGCTAGCAATTCTAAATTTAAGCTATTATGTGGAAGTAGAAATGTACGTTCTTTTCATGCATCAATTTTTTCATGAAATCCAGAAAGGTTCGTAAAAGAGTTGTGATTATGATCTGAATTTCATTCCTTCATAGATTTATTTACTTTACATTTCACTTTTGGTGCAAAAAGTAAAGCTAGCTCTCTGCAACTCTCACAGGGTCTCCCACTAAAGTTAAGCAGGGCTGTGCCTGGTCAGTACCTGGTTGGGAGACCACATGAGAAAGCTAAGTTGCTGCCAGAAATGGTGATAGTGAGACCTGCAGGGGGTGCTCAACTTGTGGTCATTGTGGGTCCTAGCGCCCCAGTAAATTGATGGGGATTCTATATGGATCAGTGAGTGCTATCTTTTGGATGAGACGTTAAACCGAGGTCCTGACTCTCTGTGGTTGTTAAAGATCCCAGGATGTCCTACAAAAAAAAAAAGAGTAGGGGTTCAAATTTACCCACTGGCCTCTGTCTATCATGGCCCCCAAACCATGCCCATATCACTCTGGTTGCATCCGAAACTGCCTACTACTTAGTAAGTACTGCATTTAAATTTAAACGTACTACTCTATCTTTAGAAAAGTACATTTTAAACATTGATGTGAGAAGTATGATTGAAATTTGAACATACTACATCCGCCATTTTGTCATAGTCACGTAACCTACCTGCGTCAGTTGCGTCGCTTCACTCCCATTCATGAATTCGCTCGCGTAGCATCATGGGTTAACGCAGCGTGCATGGGATGCATACTTCAGAATCTTGCCGGAAGTAGTAAGTCATCTGGGTACTTCTCGCATACTGATTTTCGAATTCTATGAATTCGGACATACTACTCGGCTCGCATACTAATATTAGCGTACTGTATAGTATAGTATAGAAGTTATATGCATCACAAGTTATTACCTTTTACAACAAACAATAAATGAATAATTAATAAATTGATGCAAAATATGATTACTAAAATTCAAATAAACTTTGCTTAATTTAAATAAAACAAATAAATTAGACAAAAACAAGCTAATACATACATACAAATGCAAACAAATTAGAAATCATTAAAATAAATATGTAAATAAACAAACAAATAAAAAATGCTAATGAGTAGAATTATTTTTGTTTGTTTTTTAAACTAAATATTTGCCAAAGATTTTAGAACTGATTGTAATAGTCATTGCCTAACAAAAAAAATAATAAATTAAATGAAAACACAAGCATTATGTGAGCTTTACATGTTAAAAATCACGCATGAAACAAACATGGAGCACCTATTAAACATGTTATTTTGACGTTAAGCTCATTTGACACATGTGATTTCACGTCATTATTATTTGAAATTATTCGCTACAACTACAGCACACTCTTTAAGATAGTAATACCCAGAATGTCATATATCTTAACACTGTAAAATATATGACCTTAAATTTACATTAAATTACTGACTAATTATTGCATTACTTTCACAGTAAGATACTATATCTGCATTCACAGTAAATTACTGTGAGGTAGTTAATAATAACAAAAATTCTGTAAATATCTCTAAATATCATAGAAGTGTACTAGCATAAAAGTTAATGTGTATTAATTTCTATGTTGAATAAAATATTAATAGTGTTTGAATTCCTATAACTAACGTGCAAAGGATATAGGCATTTTTACAGTAATTTGCTGTAATCATGATGCCTGCCTTAATTTCACGATGAAATTCTGAATATGTCAAATTTAGCAGTTAAATCCTCTAAAGTAACACTAAAGTCATTTACTGTGAAAAATTACAGTAACATGTTGTGAAATTATGGGAATTTAATACAGTAAACACATAAAACTTACCTGATGTAATGTATTTAAACTAAGATTACTTTTTTACCTCACTTGTTTTAAACCTAAACTGGAACATCAACATAAGGAAAACATTATCCCTGGGTTTTCCAAACTGGAGTTATTGTAATAAATGAAGTCAGTTTGTTACTATAGAATGACAATGTATTATGAGTGTAAACAAGCACTTAATTTATTTTTAACCTGATTATACATTCCACATAACATTTAATCAGTAACTTCCTGAGCTGGGCAGGAATAATACACAGATACTATAAAAGCACATTGCACTGAAACTGCAGAGGTCACACTGTGAGTTTGCGAGAGTGTGTTTGCTAACACACAGAGCAGATGAGAGCACAGCATTACTCTCTGATATGAGTGGCTGTTCATTCTACGGTTCCCTTATGTGTTAAATTATTCACATCCAACCACCGGCTCACATCAGATCACCCCCCCTGCTGGACAATACGCTCTCATTTCAGTCAACAATTCCCGACGATACTGCCGCCCAGAGAGCATTACTGAACGAAGGTAAAGCTGGGCTCAGGAGTGATCTGGAGCCGCGTGTATGTGTGTAGGTATAAGGTGCTCTTAATTACTGCCGGTATTTCTGGCAGTGTGTAAATCATGCGTTATCCCTGCTAATGAGTGCTAGCGCTCTGTACGTGCCTTCAATAAAATCTCACAGCTTCACTTTCAGAACTGCTTTTTCCGTTATGGAAATGAAGAGACAAACAATAACCTGCTGTTAAGGTTGTGAAAATACAGTGTATTAAGCAGAGACCAAACCGTGGTAAATTAACAATACATTTATATAGCACTGCCAATTATCAAAATAAATAAACATTTAAACATGTATTTAAAATTTTTAATATGTATATATGTAAATGTGTTTATGTAAATATGGGCCATGAGTCTAAATTTAATTTGTCTAGATCTTTTCACATATAAGAGTTATTTGTACCATTATGATTTTACAGTACCTTTTTAAAACGTATTATACATTTTAGGTACCAATATGTATATTTACATACTAATATGCACCTTAATTGGACTAATTATTTAGAAATGTTTAACTTTTGAGAAAGATCAGCACCAGGGAAAGCTTTTGTACATACAGTATACTTCGAATGGTATTCAGTCCTGTCTACATAATACTCTGACAGCTTAATGTGATATTTTACGATTTTATGAAATAGATTCAAATAAAATGTTACAAAATAAAACAGATGTTGCAATAATATTAGACTTAATTTTACTTTATTAGTTTTTTTTGCTTATTTATTTAAATGTATTTAATTATTTATTTATTTTACTTCATTAGTTTGGTTATTTTTTACTTTATTTGTTTGTTTATTTAACCTTATTCATTTGTTTGTTTGTTTATTTAACTTGATTTGTTTATTTATTTTACTATGTTTATTTATTTATTTTACTTTATTTATTTATTTTTTACATTTGTTCATTTTACTTTACTTACGCATAAAGTACCACCAGGACTACAGGTCCCAAAATAAATGAAAATTTATTTAATTGTTTTTTTTTTTTCATTAAATTTGTTTTACTTCATTTGCTTATTTATTTTTTACTTTATCTATTTGGTTATTTATTTAACCTTATTTATTTGTTAATATGTTTATTTCACTTTATTTATTTGTTTATTTTACTTTAATTGTTTGTTTATTACACTTTATTTAATTGTTAATTTTTTTTTACTTTGTTTATTAATTTTCTTTTTTAGCTCAGTCCCTTTATTAATCAGGGGTCGCCACAGCGGAATGAACTGCCAACTTATCCAGCATATGTTTTACGCAGCGGATGCCCTTCCAGCTGCAACCCAACACTGGGAAAATTATTATTATTAGTAGTAGTAGTAGTAGTAGTAGTATTACCCATACACTCCTGCATTCACACACATACACTACGGCTGATTTAGCTTATTCAATTCACCTGTACTGCATGTCTTTAGACTGTGAGAGAATCCACGCCAACATGAGGAGAACATGCAAACTCCACACAGAAATGCCATTTGACACAGCCAGGGCTCAAACCAACGACCTTCTTGCTGTTAGGCGATCGTGCTACTCACTTCGCCACCATGACACCTTTTACTTTATTTATTTTACTTTATTTATTTATATTCATTCATTTTATTTTACTTACACACAAAGTACCAGCAGCGCTAAAGGCCCCGAAATACCTCAAGCAAAACTGAAGAACAAACTGATGTCATTCTGAACTAAATGTAGATTGGCAGTAGCAATAATTTATCCGTAAATAATATTTTAGAATATGCACACATACAAACAGTTGTCATTTTAAATATTTTGCTATTTAATTTAACAATGTTGAAATTTGCTCATGCTTCTTTGAACTGTAAGCCTGTCTAATATAATTGGATTAGTCATCTTAATTGTACATATCCACTGTACATATAGGTTTGTAATTATGTTCATATATATCTGCATACTTCTGATTAATAATAGCAAACTGTACATATACAATTAATCTATTGTAAATCTCTGATCATAGTTAATACAACCTGTGTATAATGTTCATAGTACATCCATCTGTAAATATCACCATAGTTTTTCTATAATTGCACTTTATAACTTATACCTACAGCTGAAGTCAGAATTAATAGCCCCCCTTTGATTTTTATTTTCTCTTTTAAATATTTCCCAAATTATGTTTAACAGAGCAAGGAATAATTTTTTACAGCATGTCTGATAATATTTTTTTCTTCTGGAAAAAGCCTTATTTGTTTTATTTCGGCTAGAATAAAAGCAGTTTTAAATTTTTTAAAGACCATTTTAGGGTCAAAATTAGTAACCCCATTTAAGCTATATATTTTTTTGATTGTCTACAGAATAAACCATCATTATACAATAACTTACCTAATTACACTAACCTGCCTAATTAACCTAATTAACCTGGTTAAGCCTTTACATGTCACTTTAAGCTGTAAGTGTCTTAACATTTTTTTAGTAAAATATTTTTTACTGTCATCATGGCAAAGATAAGGTGACGTGGTGGCACAGTGGGTAGCATGTTCGCCTCACAGCAAGAAGGTCGCTGGTTCGAGCCTTAGGTGGGTCAGCTGCTGTTTCTGTGTGGAGTTTGCATGTTCTCCCTGTGTTGGTGTGGGTTTTCTCCGGGTGCTCCCCATGTCCAAAGACATGTGGTACAGGTGAATTGGGTATGCTAAAAATTGACTGTAGTGCATGAGTGTGTGTGTGTGAATGAGTGTGGATGTTTCCCAGTGATGGGTTGCAACATGGGTTTTTTCGCTGCGTAAAACATATGCTGGATAAGTTGGCAGTTCATTCCGCTGTGGCAACCCCAGATTAATAAAGGGACTAAGCCAAAAAGAAAATGAATGAATGAATGAATGAATGAATGGCAAAGATAAAATAAACCAGTTATTAGAAATAAGTTATTAAAACTATTATGTTTAGAAATTTGTTGAAAAAACCTTCTCTTCGTTAAACAGAAATTAGGGGAAAAAATTAACAGGGGGGCTAATAATTCTGACTTTAACTGTATATCCTGCACTTGCAGCTATTGCATTGCTGGTAAGACCTAAACTGCATTTTGTTGTCTTGTACTTGTACATAAGTAATGAAAATAGAAATGAATCTAATCTAATTGTTTTGACATTGATGAGAGACACTACACATTATAGCAGGTGAACCTAAAAATTTAACAATGGTATGCTGTGCATTGGTGTTCAGCACAGCAGTACATGGAATGGCTGGTATAGATTCACAAAGTCAAAAATAGCTTTTAAAAGCAAACCTTCCAGAAGATTCCCCCTCACACAGTCGTTGGTCTGTGGTATTGATCTATTAGGCAGGTGTGGCTCTTTTTTGACATGAAAGTTGTTTATATTTTCACTTCATTTTCTCTATTCAGTATTATCATAATCAGATGTAAAATTAAAATATATAAACAACTATTTCATTCTATTTGGAATTAATAATGTAAATCTGCTGCTTTTAAGCTATATGCTGTATAAAAAAGCTTTTTAAATAATGTCAACATTACTTGAAAGAGTGTTGATTTGCATAGCTCACACAAAAACTCACACTACTCTTAAAAGGATTATTCAACTAATGAAATATTCACACACTATTTATTCACTTGAAAGTGGTTCCAAACCGTATCAGTTTCTTTCTTCTGTTAAACTCAAAATAAAATATTTTGAAGAAACTGAATATCTGTAACCATTGACATCCATAGCAGGAGAAAACATATACTATTGTCAATGGTTACAGGTTTATCATAAAAAAGTCTTCACAAGGTAGGGCCAGATTAACCAATGGGCATTATAGGCACAGGCCCAGGGGCCTGTGCACACTTGGGGCCCCTGCGAGGGGGGTAAAATGCCAATTTTGGAGTGACTATTGAGGCTAAGAGCAAATAGCGCACCTCGTTGGAATACGCTAGCTGAGTGATTCACGCCCATCACCGTTTGATTGACAGCGACAACATAAGTAATGAGCGCAGCAGGTATCAGCGTGAGTGGTGTAGCTCGTAAAGAGCATGGCAACATGTTTTGACGCGATTGATTATGAACCCGGTTCGAATCCAGCGTCTGATGAACTCATTCTTCTTTTTTACATATCAGATTTTGCCTACTCTTAATCACGAGGAAGACAAGTAGGAATCATTAATAGGTGTGTGTATTATGGAAGACTCAGATTCATAGAACTGGATTGGAGAGGTGTTATATCCAAATCATATGCATTATAAGTTTGTAGAAGTTATACATGAAAAATACAATTAAATACAAAATGTTATTATTGCTTCACTGAACTTGAATAAGTATATTAAAATCCATTAATTTTCACTAGTTTTGTATTAGTTTAGTAATAGTTTAGTAGAGTATTTTTTTGTCAAAGTATGCTTTAAATGCTTTAAAAATAAGTGAAATCTTTGTAGACTAGAAACATGTGCTGTATATCATTTATTTTAAAAATGCGGACAATACATTATAGATTCATTTTATTAAAAAAATATATTATATTAATCATACTTTTTAATTCAACTATAGGGGTGCGGCCAGGTAGGGGGCCTACTAGACATTGTGCCCAGAAGGTCAAAATTTACTGATATATGACATTTGTCCTCACGATGTTAGAAACTCAGGGTACACAAACACACATGCATGCACACACACACAGCATGTATTTACATATTCATTGAGCTAGATTCCTCTGGTGGGCAAAGAGTGCATATGAGTAGGTTGTCTCAAATGTGTCTAATGTGTTTAATGTACGCCTGCTCAAAACATACCAATAAAGCAACAACATGCAAACACAGACATTTACAATCACACCCATCACTAGAGGGACCAGACACATGCTAAGAATACCATAATCACAGAAAAGATGTCAAATGAATACCTTCTACAAAATCAGCACAATCAGATGAGGAAGATGGTTAAAGGTGCTGTATGTAAGTTTTTGACTCTTCTAAAGCAAAAAAAAATACCATAATATGTTTGCAGATATTTAAGAAACATCACAAGTGAACATACTTGTTTAACTGAAAAACAATGCTAAAGTCAGATATTCTGCTTTGAAAATGTTTTTTCCGTGCCGGAACGCTGTCTTTGTTTAGGTAAAGTTAACCTGCACAATGCCAGTTTAGCCAATTATATTTCAGCACTTTGGGTTGCCTTGTTGGAAAACAGCTTATTTCATTGATTGACCGAAAATGCGACCTCCGGTGGACAGTAGCAGGCATCAAAATAAGACAGATTCAGTTCCACATGAGGTTATTATATAACGAATGATATAAATATTACGAACCTAAACATTAGGTGAGCAGGTTACATTGTAACCGCGTGTCCTAACAACACGCTTCTTGATGAGATAACGCAGTGTTGAGCAGTTTGGCTGTTTGCACCAGACGAAACACGACAGAAATTTAAACACAGCCTTTAAGAAGCACAGAATATGCACTCAAAGGTTATAATCTATTTAATACATGTTAACCCTCTTTATTTAATACATATTAACCCTCGTTGACATCATTAAATGTAGATGCTGAATCACTGATATGTGTTTAGTTCTAACGTTCAATTTCAAACTGTTTATTTTATTTTCAAGATCTCAGGTCATAAGCAGCATCTGCTGCTGCTTTCAGTTTATGGCAATAAATGTCCTGTAAAAAGGCATTCAAACTCACATTGTTAGCATTTAGCACTGAATAAAGCACACAAGGTTTACCTGAGGTGATCTGTCATAGTTTTCTGTTGTTCAGCTATGAGATATAGAAGCCATTTCTAATATATCAATTTGAGGTGTTGGTTAGAACCGAAAACTCCTTTTAATATGGAAAATATTTCCTCTGTCACGTGTCGTTGCTTTTATTTAGAACACAGTGTAAATTAGGGGTGTCAAAATTAATTGTTTCTTCCGTGCACCGCGATGCAGATGGGGACAATTCGATATCGGTTCAGTAATAGATCATAACCGGTTATTACGCACTGACGTCATTTATCCCCTATGCAGGATGTTGTGGTAGAATACTATGGCAAAGGAAGCGAGTGTAAGTAAATAGAAGACTACTACTTAAAAAGCAGATAATTGTGCACATGTGTGAATGTGCTGGACAGTCTTTCACTGACACTGAGGGATGGTAAAGCACAAGCCGTTATTTCACTACTAGGGAGAAATGCTATAAAACTCCATCTCTGCCCCCCCCCCCCCTCTCTCTCTCTCTCTCTCTCTCTCTCCCCCTCCCTCTCTCTCTCTCTCTCTCTCTCTCTCCCACACACACATACACTGGCCATTTGACCCGTTGGCATGTTCGTAAGGTGAATTGTCCTCTCCTCTCGGCTGTTAAAGCAATACTTGTGGATACAGACACAAGTGTGCCTGTGGTGCGAGTTTATTGTATTGTATTTATTCTATTACGGATTACCTGATAACCACGTATTATGCGCATGTAAATCACTCCCTCCTGTCCTCAATCTGGCAACCGGGGCTTGCATTTGTTTTGATCCAGGAGTGCAATACCTAGTTCAACCACTGGGTGTCAAACTTACATACCTCCTACATACATCCTTTAAGATGAGACACACTGAACCAGTCAGTTTTAGACATTTTGGTTTTAAGGAATCTTTTTTTGTTTGTTTAATTCATTCGGATGTAAAGAAAACATCTAAAATGCAATTTTAAGTGTGTCTTTTGCATCGCTTTGTAAATTGTGCAGACTCCAATTACAATACATATTTTAAAGGCTTTACTTAAAATGTGTTAAAAAAAAATTCTGTTCTGAGCAACATTTCCACTTTGGCAACATTTACTTACAACAAACTACACAGTGTTACTCAAATCAATATTCTAAAGGATTTTACCAAGGGGACAAGTTCATAATTTGGCTGATTATGCACACTACTTATTATTTAAAAAAATATATATTATTATAAAAAAAAAAAATATATATATATATATATATATTTTTTTATATAATTTTTTTCTGCATATTTCTAACATCACAGTTTAAATAACTAATTTCTAAAAACTTTAGAAAATGTATGTAATGTGCGTTTATCATATACGGCCATACACCCAAAGCGCTTTACAATTATGAGGGGGGTTTCTCCACACCACCACCAGTGTGCAGCATCCACTTGGATGATGTGATGGCAGCCACAAGATAACAGTGCCAGTGGGCTCACCACACACAGCTATAGAGCCAGTTCGGTGGATGGGCATTATTGGGAATAGGGTTGTCACAATACTGGAATTTGGTACCAATCGATACTGACATTTTAAAAACATCCTTTTCTCACGAACATTTGAGCGTTGTTGAGCACGTTCTTAAACAGTGCTGATTTGCCATTGTGTTCACTTGTTCAACAGAAATGACATTGAATGTGATTGTGTGAAATGTGATTGGCTGTGAAGGTCATCAGTTCACCAAACTCACCACTGTTTACTCAATGTAAACACAGATACAGGGACACTAGAGCATTTTAAAGCTGTGATTTATCATCGCATCACTCGTATGTCAGCTTAAAGAGAAACCAGCTGATCGATGTGATTTTGAAACTCTCTAGTGTTTTGTGACAACCCTAATTGGAAGGCCATGATTGGCAAGAGCCAATGGAAGGAATTTGGCCAGGACACCGGGATTATAACCCTACTCTTTACAAGAAGTGCCATGGGATTTTTTAATGACTACAGAGAGTCAGAACCTCGGTATAATGTCTCATTCGAAAGACGCCGCTCATTGACAGTATAGTGTCCCCTTCAATTTACTGGGGCATTAGGACTCACAGACCACAGATTGAGCACCCCCTGCTGGCCTCACTAACACCACTTCCAACACAACCTAGTTTCCCATGTGGTCTCCCATCCAGGTACTGACCAGAGTTAAAGCAACTTAATGACTTAATGTGATATTTTAAAGCAATTTAAAGACTTAATGTGATATTTTAAAGCAACTTAAAGACTTAATGTGATATTTTACGATTTTATTAAATATGATTCAAATAAAATGTTACAAAAAATGTTACCATAATATCAGAGACTTTATTTAATTGTTTATTTATTTTACTTTGTTAGTTTATTTATTTTTTACTTTATTTGTTTTTTTATTTATTTTACCTTATTCATTTGTTTGTTTGTTTGTTTAAATTTATTTTGTTTATTTTACTTTGTTTATTTGTTTGTTTATTAATTTTACTTTATTTATTTACATTCGTTTATTTTATTTTACGTATGCGCAAATTACCAGCAGGCCCCAAAATAAATTACAATTTATTGAATTGTTTATTTGTTTTACTTTATTTGTTTTATTTTTGTTTTACTTTATTTATTTGCTCATTTAACCTTATTCGTTTGTTTGTTCATTTACTTTATTTGCTTATTTTTTACTTTGTTTAATTGCTTGTTTGTTTAACTTTATTTATTTATTTATTTTTTTTTCTTGTTTTACGTTATTCATTTTACTTTATTTACTCACAGTTTTCCCATGTGGTCTCCCATCCAGGTACTGACCAGACTCAGCCTTGCTTAGCTTCTTGGGCTGCAGGTTGATATGGCTGTGGCGTATAAAAAATAGTGGAAAAATTATGTATATTTATTTTATCTTAGCCATGATAACAGCACATAATATTTACTAGATTTTTTTCAAGATACTAGTATTCAGCTTAAAGTGTATTTTAAAGGCTTAACTAGGATAATTAGGTTGATTAGGAAAGTTAGTGCAATTAGGCAAGACAATCAGAAAAAAAAATATTATTTAACAGGGCTAATAATATTGACCTTAAAATTAGTATTTTTTAATTAAAACTGCTTTTATTCTAGCCAAAATAAAACAAATAAGACTTTGTCAGAAGAAAAAATATTACAGAAAATACTGTGAGAATCCTTGCTTTGTTAAACATCATTTATAAAATATTTGAAAAAGAAGAGAAAAAAAAATCACATGAGGGCTAATAATTTTGACTTCAACTGTGTATACACTTTTTGTTTGCAGTCGCCTTAAGGTAGGTGTTAGTATCAAAATATGCTGAAACAAATACTGACTAACACAGTGAAAGCACAAATGACACTTTTTTAAATGGTTCAAAAAAGGCCAAGTATGTTATCTTTGCTCTTTGAAGTTTATGTCTCTTAGGCAAACAGACAGCCGAGAAATGGTCTTTTATGCAAAAGTCTTAGGAGGCGATTATTTTAAGATATAACCTAAAGAGCACATGAAAGGCCCACATTTAAATAGACAGATAAAGGCTCAGGTTAGAACAGCCAAACAAATAATTACTATGAAAGTCAGTCCTGTCACTGCCTGAGCTAAATGTCACAGGGAAAAAAGCCGCTTATGATGCAGATATCAGACAAAGTGATATGGTTCAAATACCACAGAAAATTAAAATCTGTGAGTGGTTCAAACAAAAATAGCAATAGGCTACCTGAAATTTCGATCTAGTGGATACGTTGGTTGCTGTGTGGTTAAAAGCTTATAAAATTTCTACTGTTGCAGTATAAGAAGATTCTTTTCAATGTAAAAAATCATGATAAAAGTATAAAAAGCATGGTAAACCAACTTGTGTGAGAGAAAAAAAAAATTTCTCTTAGAAACCAAATGTCTCTCTTAAGAATTGATAAATGAAACAAAAAAGCACTTCATAAAGAAATAACATTGGGCTTAGGTTAGACCTTTTACTTTACTGGAATTTTTCCTTTTCTTCAGCATTATCTTCGCAAATATTCGTTCAGTAATTATGAATCCTCGTTCTTTAGGTTATATCAGTGCAGTATAGAGTGTTGCCTTTTGTTTTTTTTTTAAGAAAAAAATCTTGAGTTTCACATTATTTAGCACTGTACATGACATGCAAGTTTACATGACAATGATGAATTAAAAAAGAAGATAATCTGCCTAGTTAACCTAATTAACCTAGTTAAGCCTTTAAATGTCACTTCGTGGAACATCGTGGATCTGTTTCTTTACTCTTCTTTATTCTTTTTTTATGTATTATAGAAGTATCAGATTGGGGTTCAGAATCGGCAGATACTCAAAATCAAATGACTCGAACTAGGAATCGAGGGCAATGAAACCTGATCTGAACATCCCTATCCTATCCCGCCAAATATGTCCTATAGAGTATGTTTTTTAGCCGTGTTTGTTTTTGTTTTTGCAAATTCACCAGAGGCTGCTGGCCGCTGGCCGCTACATGAACTGACTGTTAAAGGATTGCATGAGAAGGCCAACCGAGCCTGTAATGGAAAGGAAGGGAATCTTGCCGTTTTTATATTTATTTTAAAGTGTTTTCATGTCTGAAAAAAATTAAAGCACAGAAATTATTCATATTTAAGAGCAAGGGGTGCCCCCTGGTGTTTCGGCAGTATGGGTTGCATAAAGGGAGGATCGGCCCTTTAATGTTTATTGCCACCTTTCATAGAAATATTGAAAATATGGGAGAAATACGGGAAAATAACTTTACGGGATAATAATGTAATAGAATTGTAAAATACGGGAGAATCCCAGGAAAAATAGGAGTGTTGACTGGTATGGTTTAGGGTTGGGGTTCAGGGGCACAATTCCTTTTAAAAATGGTACGTTTTTATATGAATGAAATCGCATGAGTTCACCTCTTTTTTGACAACACAAAATAGTTACGTTTTCTCATGAGATCTGGAATTTTAATATTTGGGTGAACCATCCTTTTAAATAACCCTTGCTCTTGTGAAAAATGTGTAATTGGAGTTTTAAAAGACCCCTAAACAACTGTTACTACGTTCAATCAATCAATTAATTATTTAAATCTTGCAACATTTACAATGACCGACCATTCAACTGTGTTATCCCTTCTAAAATATAATTAACCACAGTGGAGAAAAGTGTCCTTGTACCATCTTTCTTTAGTTTTGCTAGAGCTGCCAACACATTCAACACATAAAAAGAGCGATAGCGTCTGCGATGTTTGCACCGAATATAATTGTGACTTAGTCAAGGGAAGGTTATCTTACAATAATCCGTTTCTGTGACAGTCTGGAACAAGCACAGGCATGATTAGACCTCTTTAGCACATTCGCATATTCTGCCAAGACCTGAAGAAAAACAGCTGGTGAAATATGCGAGCGCAAAAGAAAAGCACTAGTGTGTTTTTCGAAATGCAGGAAAGTCTTAAATGGATTGTTTTCATTCACCCATGAAAGCCTCGGCGGTACTGGCACACGGAGCACAGGACACGTCTGGCTAATATGTATTTGATGAAACATATTAATATTCTTCCGACAGCTTTTGGAGTAAGCTTCTGAGGAAACAATATGACCTAATATTGTGCTTAATAGCAGTGAAGGAAAAACGATATAGGAGATTTAGTGCTTATTTTCCAGAAAAAAAGGCTGCTAAAGATGAGTATGAAATGCATGAGCACACACACATACACACACGGCCCTTGTGTGCTGACATTTGGTCCCGAGCAACCTGCAGGCTGTGAGTGTATTTTTAATATATGTACACGTATGTGAACAAATTATTGAGCCCCAGTGAAGATGACCTAGAGGTCAGGTTAGAAAGTCTCCAAATATACACTGACCCATATTATACTATATTAGACCTCGATCTGATGTGTATTTATGCCTTGCTGTTTATATCTGTAAAGGCTGAGAATTATTCTGCTGACAGTGTGCTTTGGAAGCACTCACAATTAACAATTACGCTTCCACATTTTGATAATTTAATAAAAGCAGAATTAATAACTGTAATTGATTTGCTAGTCATTTAACTGAATAAGCCAAGCACATAATTAGTTTCATGTGGCTGGTTTCATGTTCCATACAATTGTGAAAGATAAACCTCAGCATTCATCAAATGTATTAGTCTGTCACTCTCTCTGATTACAATATGTATGTGTGTATGTGTGTGCATCTTGTGTTCCTGGCATTGTGGGGACCAAATCTCCCCCACTGTAAAAAATATCTGTTTTTAACAGTTATTAATTAAAAAAATTACAGTTTATGTATTTTTTGTTTTCTGTTTATGTTTATTTACAGATGTGAATTGCATTATGGGATATTGATATCTGCTCTGACATTTTTTTATGTAGAAAAATCAACACTACAGTTTAACAAAATGACACTTTGTTGACATTACAGTAGTTTGAAATAATATGTATAAGAGATAATATATAGAAAAATAAGTCTGTAAAATAAAAGAAAATGTACTGGCAGTTTATTACTAAGTTTTGTAATACCATTCCAGACATTATCACTTTAAACTATAAAAAATGTTCAGAAAAGTCACTTTTTTCAAAGATTTCAAGGTAAAAAGTTCCCATAATACAGTTAAAAGCAAAAATAATCATAACAAAATTTATGGTAAACTCTTAGGCCCAATTACAATTCTTTTTTTTGTAAACATTCGCAATAATGACAATAAATACTAATTTGTGCATATCCTTATTTCCGTGTGCACCCATGCTGCCGTTGGTTTCGAGTGTGGTCCTAAAAAATCTCGATTTCAAGGGCTAACTAACCCTTCCCCTACACCCTACGCCCTTGCCCCAAGCTAAAGAGAATTGGGACACCCCTACCCCTTCACATGAACATGTAAAACGAGGGGGTAAGGGGAAGGGCTAAAGGGTAGATTGGGCCTTAATTTACGAATATTTTTTACAGTGTATAGCAATACATTTTGTCCTTGCATAGGGACTTTTGGACTCCATGAGGAAACTGGGTCATACATCACACAGTATATTATAAATATAAATTATTTTGAAAATTTAAAACTGCTAAATGTTTTCTGTGAAGGTTGTGTTTAGGGGTAATAGTTATATACAGTTTAAATATGTGTGATTTTTTTTTCTAAATGACAATAAAAACTACAAAAATTTAAAATCAACCCAGGCTCATTCTGATTACATAGCCCTATACACATTTGAGATCTCAAATTTCTCTCACGAGTGCCATTTGCGCCTGCTCTTCTCATGTAAATCCACCAGAGGCCACCGCCAACTGACTGACTGATCGACTGAACCACCCTCCTTCTTCCCTAAACCCAACCGATAGTGTTTTAAAAAGCACTGATTGACCAGTGCCCACCCCATTCCTAAACCCGACAGTGTTTTCAAAGTCAATCCAGAAAAAGAAAAGCCCTCGCAGCAGCCTGATTTTTACCATGTTTTCAGATTTTACCATATTTTCTCACTGTTATTTACTTGTTTATTTTATTTTTTGGGTTTTGTTTTTGTCTTACCTGCTTTCTGGAACAGTTCTTCGCCGGACTCAAACTCCATTGTCACGGTCAACTTTACTCTGCGTCACAAATCCTCCGACATATGCTGCGAGCCAATGGACAAACTGGTCAACACGCAGGTAAGCGGTCAACTGGTAAGCGCAAAAAGAAACGGTGCCATACCGCCCTGTAGCATTCATTTAAAAGACAAAATGCAGCCATACATTCCTCGGATCTCCAGAAATGTGTATAGGGCTACGTTTTTAGAATGATGTTGCAAAAAATATGACTAATGAGTCATGACAACATTTCACATTATTTATAACATATAATACTAAGTTAGTCATGCCTCTAGCTTATTTTTTTAAGTTTTGTTTAATGTAGTGAGTCAGTTTAAGTAAAAACTAAAGAGTAATTTTAGTAAAAACAACTCTTAAGGTTAATTTGATTCAACAAAAACATTTAATTCAGACAGTATATATATTTTTTACATTGTACAATGTTAAATAACAATTAAATAAATTTGCCACATATAAATAAAAATCTATCTAATAGACAGTCACTTTCCCAACAACGTGGTTTGTAAAAGTTCACTAGTGTGCTTCCATAATTTGACGATGATTTAATGAAAAAAGAATTGATAGCTGTAATTGAATAGCTCATTCTATTAAATTAGCCAACCGAATAATTAGTGGCAAGTTTCATGTTGTATGCGGTAACTGATGCTTTCGCCAAAGTAGAAGCAGCTAATTCACAGGAAACGTCCATCAACACAGAGCAGCACTAAAATATCCATTACAGCTCTTGCATGACTGAAACAGTTAAACACGCTTAAACCAAAGTGTATGATGTTTACACAAAAAATAAATGAATAAAACATTCATTTCCATTACATTTTTCATGGATTTGTGTACTGTACATGTTTTGAAAATCTAACTAAGTGTGCCTGAGGCTACGTATAGTGTGTAGTTAACTAGATCTGGACTGGACTCGCTAATTAGATCTTTCTTTCTAAAGCAGCTGCTAATTATGCTAGATTACTGTCTCCTTTAAATGAATCAACGTTGACTGATGGTTGACAGAGTTAGTTTTTAGTGATCCAGTGGTTGCACTTTGTCTTACATTAATGAAATGTTCGAAAATTAAATCAAAAGACATTTCCTAACAAAGTTGCTTTTGGCTAAATTGGTTAATACAAGAGTACGAGTGAGACAGAGAGAACTGCCAGATTATAGTAACAATTCAAATCTAACATCGCAAAGTAAATAAGCCATGTTTAATTAACACAGCTTGTGCATTAAAAAAAATCTTGTTTTTTTTTTAGATTACATAACTTATCTAGATAAATCTCATCAACAGAGGAAATGGAAATCATTTAAGACGTGAAACAAATATCCATTGTAATTCTCACTCTATGTTCCATTAGTTCCGAATGACACGTTTGATGTAAAATGCATTTCCATTTCAGCAAGTAGGCGCTGTTTATATGTTGTGAATTAAAATATGTATGTGAGAATGCAAACAGACCCGACGACGTCGTGAGATATTATTAATGTCAAAGCAAAATGTGTTGCACCTGTTTCCTGTGCCATAACAAATCCGCTTTTATTAAGAGCTGAAACACTTGATTACACAAAATCAGGCACAGCGGTGCATTCCCATGAAAATTACAACACTATATTAAATGCAATAAACTGAAAAGGCAGCTTTTCTTTCATTCTGCCTTTGCTATTCCGCGCTACATCAAAAAATGTCCTCTATAAAGCAGAAATAACCATTCACTGCAGCCGACGGCAGTGCACACTTCAGGTCAGCAGGATCTTAGCATCAAACAACATTATAGGAGCTTTGTGGCCTCTGGAAAGCACATTTTATTCTTTATATAAAGAATGTGACTGTTCGACTCCATAAAGCGCTGAATTAAACTGAGGAAAACATCATTTTCATGATGATGTGTCAGAGGAATGTAGGGTGGGTGTTTGAACTACACTCTTGAGAAAAATGGGTCTAAACAGTACCAGATTACGGTTCTCAACTAGTAACAATAGGATAACTTTTTATTGTGTTAAATTAAAGCTTTTTTTATATTATTTAAAGGAGCTACATGTACACATTTAAAGGGACAGTTTGTTGAACACAAAAGAAGATATTTTGAAAAAAGGCTTGAAAAAGGCTTGAAACCTGTAACCACTGACTTCCATGGTATTTGTGTTTTCTACTGGTCAATGGTTACAGGCTTTTAGCTATCTTCAAAATATCTTTATTTATGGAGCCAGATCAGTCTAAAAAATAATACATTTACAAAATAAAATTCATACAAGCACAACACAATTCACTTTTACTAAATCCAATTTGTAAACTCAAAACACAATTCATAATTTGTGGATTTAAAAGTAAAAATCATAAATATTTAAGCCAAATTAATTGGATTTATGTACATCATGAATTGTGATTTTGTGTTTTTATGAATTGTGTTTTCAATGTATGAATTGGATTTGTGTAGTTTTGAATCATGTTTTGAACTTACAAATTGGATTTTGTAAATGTGAATTGTATTGTGGATGTATGACATATTTTGCAAATGTATTATTTCTGAGATTGATCTGGATGCATATTCTTTAGTGTTCAACAGACGAAAGAAATTCAAACATTTGTATAACTTGAGGGTGACTAAATAGTGAGTATTTAGGGGCGAACTATCGCTTTAAGAATTGATAAGCTTATTTTGCAGATGTTTAAAAAGCTTCCAAAAATCTAGGCCAACCTTCACAGTAAAAAGCGGTTAGTTACTTTACTTTAAAAAAGTGAGTAAGTTGACTTTACTTTAAAAAGTGAATAAATCCATTATAACTTGTAACTGTTAAGTTAACTTAACCAAATGTTTTAAATTTTGCACATAAATAATTCATTCAATAATTTGAAGGCAATGGTGTTACTCACTTTTTTAAGTAAAGTCAACTAATCACTTTAAAATCAATGGGCTTGCTCACTTTTTTTTTATAAAGCAAACTAATAAATTTGTACATTTGTCTATTAAATCTTATTGTTATGTTCACCGGCGATCTGGCAGTTGCAGATCGCTGGAGAACTACACACCCCACAGTAACAAACTACAACTTCTAGCATGCACCACACACACACCGTCTCCTGATTCTGACTGATTACACCCACACAGCTGGAAGATCATTATACTGATTTCTTGGTCTAAAAACTCAGCACACACACACACACACACACACACACAGACACACACACACATCAGGGCTGAGTCTTGTTTCTCCCACGAACATTACGAAGCATTTTTCCTTGTTTGTTTTTCCGTGTTTTAATTATTGTCTTGTTACTGTTTAGATTTTTTATAATAAACTGCATGTGGATCCACTCGTCTGTCATCCAACATCTGATTTGTAACTTATGTGTTTTTTCTCAAGTATACGCAAATGCTTCTAAAGGTCAGGATGATGTAGACAGAGCTAATTTGAACAATGTGTTGAACAAATAAATAAATACAAACATTTACTAAATAAATTATAGTTTAATAGAATTTAAGCATAATTGTTTTTGTTTTGTTTTGTATTGCACTATGAAACACTGATCACTTTTTATCTATCTAGAAGTGAACATTTAGTGCAAGGAAAGTAACTTAATTTGTTTCGAAACAAGAGTAATATCTATGCTGTTATACCAAAGAGGCTTTCAAAAAAGGGCTGAAAAAAACACACACACATATAAACCCCCAAAATTTATCATGCTGTTTTTTAGCCTTACTAAACATACCAAAGAAATTACTTCTTTTAACAAAAGCCTTATGCATTACAACTCTAAGGAAGGTGAAATGTTACGACCAGCTTAGCGCGAAACATACTTCTAACATCCCACTGGTGTGAGCTTAACACCATGACCGATCCAGTATGTTAAGTAAACAGGAGACCCCATGACTCCAAATCCCCAGCGAAGGTCTCAGAGCCTCCAGCCACATCTTTCCAGAAGCCAAAGGGAATCCAAACTCCTGCACTGATAACCAGTTAATCCCCTCAGTTCGTTAAAAAGCTCTTTTATCTTCAACCAGCTCCATTCCAAACCGCATCTCTCTACAGTTGCACTGAAATTCAAAGCATCAAAAATCAATGGTTTGGCCAAAACAGTACAACATCAGAGTACCATATCGCTATACCACACCGAAATCCTCTAATCCAGCTAAAGGTTGCCGTCCTGTCTGTTCTCCTCCTGTCAATCCCCAATCAAAACCTGTCATGTTAAGTGACAGTCAGTGGTCAAATCATAAGGGAGCCCTTTATTGAAAGCGTATCTGAAATCACCTGGGTATTGCCGGCTACTATAATGTGGACCCCTGACACATTCGTCTGAGACCTGGATTCTTAAAATGAAAGTGGATGTTTAATAAATACTAAAGGAAATCAATGAATTGTGAGAACTGTGATGCTTCTCTTATCGCCTTCCCCAGAGGATACAGCCATTTCAATGAGGAGTCAGGCTTTTGTGGATCAGATGATGCTCATAAACTACTTATGCTGTATATCTGACCCATGATGGGAACATCTCATCTTTAATCACTTTAATGCTGTCCGGCATCACAGATAAGGAGAGAAATGCGCGAGAAGATGAGAATTCGGCTAAAGGAAGGGTCTGATGTATGTCGTGAGATAGGAGCAAAACAATCGCGTCAATCACCCATCCCACACAAAAAGCATTAGTGCAAAATATGTGCTGAACTGGCTGTTGTGTAATGTTGTGCATGCTCACACAGGACAGGAGCAAAATCGTTCACTTTTTAAAATTCATATAAATAAAGATAAAACAGAGGACAAACTAATAATCTTCACATTGGAAAAAATAATATGTGTGGTAACATGTTACTATCTGTGACATTGCATGCCTAAACAACATGCTAAAACACAACGTAGGCTCATTCTGATAACGTTGCCCTATATACGTTTCTGGAGATCATGAATTATGTAGCCAGACGTAAGAATGGCTGCATTTCATTTTTTAAAACGAATGCTACAAGGCAGTATGAAGCCATTCCTTTTCACGCTTACCAGCTGACTGCTTACCTCTGTATGGACGGATTTCCCGATGTTACCAATTTGTCCAGTTAGCCCGTCATGAACGTCGATGAACTTGCGACGCAGAGAGGACTTGATGACAGGGTTCGAGTCCTGTGAGGAACAGTTCCTGAAAGCGTGTAAAACAAAAACAGAATCCAAAAAATATAATAAACAAGTAAATAACAGAGTGAGAATGTGGTCAAATCTGAAATAAGGGGAGGGCATATCTTTTTCTGGATTGCTTTTTAAATTTGTTGGTTGGGTTTAGTGAAGTGGGTGGGCTGGTCAGTCTGTGCCTATTAAAATACTATTGGTTGTGTTTAGGGAAGGAGGTGGGTGAGTTAGTTAATCGATCAGTCAGTCAGTCATTCAGTCAGTCAACAGCGACATCTGGTGGATTTACACCAGAAAAAAACTGGTGGATTTACTTGCCAGAGAAATTTATGATCTAAAAAAGCATACACAGCGGCCTCTGGTGAATTTGTGAAAACAAAAACTGCAAAAAAAATAGCTCCTGGGACATATTTGGCGGTCTCCAGAAATGTATATAGAGGTACATTTTCAGAATGAGCATGGGTTGCAAAAAAATGTTTCAATCATGCTAGCAACTTGTAAGCAACTACAAAAAATGTAAAAATCTGTGTTAAATCATGCAGGAAACATGTTTACATTTTAAAAAATTTTACTACTAAACTAAAACATTAAAAATGTTTAGATGTTAAACATAAAAAACTACTAAATTGTGATATAACATGCTAGCAACATGTTAGAAATAGAAAATACAGCTTATTAATGTTTTAGGTCATGCAGGAAACATGCTTACATTTAAAAATTGGTAACACTTTACAATAAGGTTCATTAGTTAATGCATTTACTAACATGAACTAATCATGAACAACACTTGTACATCATTTATTAATCATAATTCAACATTCACTAATGCATTATTAACATCCAAGGTCATGCTTGTTAACATTAGTTTATGCACCGTGAATTAACATGAACTAACAAAGAACAACTGTATTTTCATTAACTAATGTTTACTAACATCAACAAATGTTGTAGTAAATGCATTGTTCATTGTTTGTTCATGTTAGTAAATGCATTAACTAGCATTAACTAATGAACCTTATCGTAAAGTGTTACCTAAAAATCTTACTACTAAAACAATTAAAATGTTAACGTCAAACATTAACAAAATGCAAAAGCATTAAAACAAGCTAGCAAGACAAACATAATACCGTTATCATTGTGTTACATTATGCAAAAACATTCTAAAGCATGTTAGCAGTGTGTTACATCATGGTAGAAACATGCTGGCAACCTTACACAACATGTAAACATACACAGTTCAACCATGGTAGTAACCTGTTTGAGTAGGTTGCAATGTGTTGTTCATAGCAATGTAGAATCGTAGCAATAAACTACACATGTTAGAAATGTGTTCATTGTGCTAAAACATAGTAGCTAAAGTACAACAACATCTCAGCACTGTGTTTAATCACAAGTTGGCAATGTGGTACAATACGCTGTGACATGTTGCCATGTGTAAACCATGCTGGTAATACAACTGTAGTAATATAAACAAATTCCCCAGGTTGAAAGATTGAAATGCTGTCAAGGGATTTGAAAAACTATAGAAGCAACCATGACCAGCATGCTTTTTGAGATCTCAAATTTCTCTCACGAGTGCCATTCATGCCTGCACTCCCATAAATCCACCAGAAGCCGCTGTCGACTGACTGAATGGCTGACTGAATGACTGACTGACTGACCGATCGACTGACCCACCCTCCCCCTTCCCTAAACCCAACCAATAGTATTTTAAAAAGCACAGATTGACTCACCCACCCACTTCTCTAAACCCAACTGACAAATTTAAAAAGCAATCCAGAAAAAGAAAAGCTTTTGTCTGAATTTTACCCCATTCTCACTCTGTTATTTACTTGTATATTTTATTTTTTGGCTTCTGTTTTTGTCTTACTCACTGTTCTTCAGCTGACTCGAACCCCATCATCATGGTCATCTCCTCTCTGCGTCTCAAGTCCATCAAAGTACATGGTGAGCTAACTGGACAAACTGATAACAGCGGGAAAGCCGTCCGTAAGTGGTCAGCTGTTAAGCATGAAAAGGAATGGCGACACTGCGCCGTAGTGTTCATTTTGAACCATGTTTAACAAATTACTAATCATGATACGTGTACAAAACATGTTAGCAGGGGTTAAGAAACACATGATAAAATATGTAAACATTGCAGAAAATTATGGTATAAACATGCTAGCAACAAGTTAAAAATATTAGCACTTCAATATCTTACATTATAAACATCCCTGCTGAAAAATCCAGCCTAAACCAGCCTAAGCTGGTTGGTTGGTTTTAGCAGGCCAACAAGCCTGGTGTTAGAGGGGTTTTGGCCATTTCCAGGCTGGTTTCCAGCCATTTTTAGCCTGGTCTTAGCTGGTCAGGCTGGAAAATGACCAGCTTAAACCAGCTAAAACCAGCTTGACCAGCCAAAACCAGCTATGTCCAGCTTAAACCAGGCTGGTCAAGCTGGTTTTAGCCGGTCAACTCCCATTTTTCAGCAGGGATGTTAAAAATAAGCTGAAACTAGTTATCAGTGTGTTACATTCTGCTATAGACATGTTAGAAGTTTACAATCAAGTTACAACATGCTAGCAAAGTGCTAAATATGCTATCAATGAGCAAAATCATGCAACACAATGTAGCGTTTGGCTACTAAGGTACTGTATATGAAAATAACTGATATGCCCTCACAAAGCATACTGCTAAAGTATCAGTAGCTTAGCAGTATTGATAGCATTTAGTCTTAACCAGTGAAGCATTAGTGATGAATGAAAGAGCAAAACAGAAAGGTAAAACTGAACAAAATACAAACTTGACTGCTTATTTATTTCCAAAATGGCATAATTCACCTGTGAAGCCGCCCTCTGTTTTTGGTGAATAATATTTCCTTATCTCACCCCTTTTCATTTTCATATCCTCATAAAGCCTGGCCGGTAATTGGCACTTGGCTAACATGCCTGGCTGAACTCATTGTGATGAAGGCAAGCTCCAAATGGGACATTAGGATAACATACAGGACCTTCAATGAGTAATCAATCATGTTGTTCTTGTTGTTATGCAAATGATTTGTTGATTGGTTCTGAATCAATTAGCAGCATTCATTAATTAAGGACGAGGTGATCTGGACGACGTCAGAGCGGTTGGTAGATGTGCGGTGTGAGACTAACTCCAACGTGTGATTAATGCCTGTGTAAATATCTACTCTCCTGAGACACTGCCTGGATATATGTGCTTTTGTGGTGTGTGTTTATGAAAGTAAATGCTGACATTATGAGTGATCTGGTTGTCTGTGTTAAAAACGAGTGGCGGGTAGAGTTAATCTCAACACTGGATTCTGATTGGTCATTTGAGGCAATATAGGCCTACATATGCTAATATGTTCCTGTTTTTTATACTTAGTAGGTTTTCAAGTAATTATTATGTCCCACTGTTGATGAGATATTGTCATAGTTGTATAGCCTTTAAAGACTATATATACTCTTTCTTTCTTATAACATATGGTGTGTGACAGCAGTGTGGAAAAATCATACAATCATTATGGTTTAGCAGTGTTAATACATGATAGAAATAGACAGAAGGTAACACTTTATAATAACTACACACTATGAATCATCTATTAAGCATTAGCATATAGTGAATTCATTATTTGTTAAGCATTAACTCTACATTAATAGACGTTAGTAAACATTTTAAAATTGCTATCAATTGCATATTCTTGCCTCATAATCACATTTAAAATGTGCTTAAATGTTCTTTCCTACTTTGTACCTTATTACTTTTTCGTGACTAAATTAAGTATCACATTATCAGTGGTAGAAAGAGTACTAAAAAATAATACTTATATAAAAGAAATATGTAATGCAAGTAGTGTGAAATTATTTGTTGTAAATATTAATCAAAGTATAAGTAAAAAGTAGACCTTTTAAAAGTACTTAAGAGTAATGAGTGTAAAAAGCTAATGCATTCACATGTAATATGTGGATGTGTGTAAACGTAACATTGTGTAGTGCTTTTAGTTATTGCCCAGCAGGCACGCAATGTCATAAGATGTTAATATTGGGTTAAATTTAGGTTATCTTGTCACAAGGTGACCAAAATTCAATGTCTAGCTAGCGTCTAAGGAAAACGTTATTTTGATGTCCAACACGCGCAAATCCTATGATGTTGATATTTGATTGATTTTAGGTTGTGTTGGAAAGTGACTTAAATCCAACGTCATATTGACGTCAAACACTGGCATTTATTTGTCAGGTATGGCAACCAAAACCCAACGTCTGCTAGACGTCATATTGATAACGTCCACACAATGTCAAGCTGTAACATCATTAGACGTTGATAGTTGGTTAATTTTAGGTTTGACATTAGACATTGACGTTGCCCTGACATTGAGTTCTGACGTCAAGCCGATTTTCATTTCCAAACAAAATGCAACGTCCCCAAAACGTTGGGGTACTACGTCAATCTGACATCATGTTGACGTCTTGTGCCTGCTGGGAGTTTAAGGCCATTTTGGTCATCATACAGTAAAAGTCTCATCAGGGAAATGCATCTAAAAAGACTCTGGGTCATTGTATGTAAAGATTTTGGACATCTTCTTAAACACTTTTAATGCTTCCAAACAGTTTGCTGCAATTATAGATCACCTATGTCCTGAGGTAGTTTGTTATGATGCGATTTACCTTCTGTGTGTGATTTGATTGGACAAGAATCGCAGGATTGATTTTTCTAATCCCCATAGACAATTTAAAATAAAGTAGTGAGTGTTTGTTGAAGGAAAGTAGTGGAGTACAAGTACCAATACTGCACTAAAAATGTATTCAAGGGAAAGTAAAAGTACACATTTTTAAAACTACTTAGTAAAGTACAATTCCTGCGGAAAAAACACTCAATTACAGTAGGTTGAGTATTTGTAATTTGTTATTTTACACCACTGCCCATTATTTAAAAATTATTTGTATTTAAGAGTAGTTGGGGTTTTTAAGATCATTCAGAATGAGTTACTAAATGATTAATAAATTATTCAAATCAACATTTATATATCTAATTATTTAGGCATACTGTATACTAACAGTTCATTTGTATGTTAATAAATGCTTTATTAACTCAACTTCATCCAGATTTGTGACCTAATCTAAAGTGCAGTGGTGTAAAGGAAAATATTACAAATACTCAAATTACTGTAATTGAGTAGTTTTTCTTAGGAATTGTAATTTACTAAGCAGTTTTAAAAATGTGTATTTTTACTTTCCCTTGAGTACATTTTTAGTGCTGTATCACTACTTTTACTCGATTACTTTCCTTCAACCTGCAGTCACTACTTTTTTCTTGTCTATGTGAATTGGCTGAGTAAAAAATCTGATTCTCGTCCAATCAAATTGCACATAAAAAAAGTAAATCACATCATACTGAACAACCTCAAGACATGGCCCTTTATAAATGCAGCAAACCGTTGGGAAGCATTAAACGTGTTCAAGAAGATGTCCTATATCTTTACAATAAATGACCAAGAGACTGTTAAGACTGTATGTTACTAATGAGAAGATGACAGATGTCAACTGTAAGATGACTGAAATTGCCAAATGACCTTAAACAATCACAGAATGTGATTACAGAATGTTACGTTTACACACACACTAACAAACATATTGCATTTAAACGCATCACCTTTTCAAAGCATGCTACTCAATACTTACTGCTCTTGAGTACTTTTAAAAGGGATACTTTTTACTCATACTTTGAGTAATATTTTAAACAGATACTTTTACTTGCACTACATTTTTGGGCAAGTAATGGTACTTTTACTTGATTATGATTTTTCAGTACTCTTTCCACCACTGCTAAAGAGAGGACTATTTATGCTTTATAAACCCCTAATGAATGACAGTTAAAGGCTCAGTATCAAATGAACATTTAATCTTTGCAATTTTATCTAAAATTAATCTTAAGTTTAAAATTTATTTCAAGTAAAATTACAAAAAAGTTTAAGCACTGCTGAATAACGGGAGTGTCAAAATATAACATAAAATTTAATAAAACAACAACAATATAATACATTGACAATATACTATGATGCAACATTTTTATGTTATTTAGCAATGTTTAAACTGCACAGTAATTTAATTTTAGTTAAGATCGCAAATATTTATTTTTCATTTGATGCAGTTTAATTTGTGTATCTTGAAATGAATAGAAATTAATAAAGTGAATAATTGTTTTCAGTTTACAATCTAACTGAGCCTTTAATTGTCATTTATAAGGGATTTATAAAGCATAAATAGTGACTTTACGTCACAAAACTGGATGAAGTTGAGTTAATAAAGCATTTATTAACATACAAATTAACTATTAATATTTGTCTGAATAATAATATATACATTACCGATCAAAAGTTTGAGGTCAGTTTTTTTTTCTTGTTTTTCTTGTTTTCAAGGCGACATTTATTAAATGTAAAAAAAAAAGTTGTTGGTAAATTTTTATTACAATTTTAAATGATTTTAAATGGTTTGTAAATGGTGCAATACTTAATTTAGTAATGAAAAAATAATTAGCAAAGTATGAAAATACAATTATTAAGCACATTATATATGTGCTTATGTCAAGAATAGAGCATTTGTATCTGCAGTTATAAACTGCTTACTAACATCTGTTAATGTAGAGTTAATGCTTAACACATAATAAATTAACTATTTGCTAATGCTTAATAAATGATTCATAGTGTGTAATTATAAAGTGTTACCAATATTTTTATTTAGTTTTTAAAAGCTGCTTGTTCTTGCTATTTTTATTTTACTTATACAGCCCTAATCATATTGTTACAAATTCAATAAGGTTTTTCCTTTGTTTGTAAGACATCTTGTTTTTGCATTTTTTATTAATCATACAGTCATAATGCAACGTCTGCAGGAAAGAAAAAAATATATTATAACACATTTGCCTGCATTTTCTGTATGTGTTCAGTTTTCACTTCTGGATTGAGTGAAATAGGAAGAAAAAGTACTTAAATAAAATCTTTGCACCTAACACAACCTCCGGCGACAGTAGCAACACACACACCCCCAATTCCACTTCACTGCAGTTTGTTCACACCTTACTTGTGAAAACTCTGCCTCCTCAGGCTACCAACTGCTCCCTTGCTGCAGAACAAGGGCAAATCTGGACCGCCAGACACCATCACTGAGTCATGCTAACACATACATGCTGCCAAACATTTCCTTCAGCTCGAGACTACATACCCTATTTCCTGCAAAGGTATGGTCACACAAGAAAATGCTTTTTTCCATTCTAGCAATGCCATGCAGGGAAATTTAGCATGCCGACAGGCTTGAATAACTGGCCTTTGATCACAGGCCTCTTAATCTTTGCACAGACACCATCATAGTTCGTCATGCATTCCTCTTGAATCAAACCCAAAAGCTGCTTGTTAATTCTTAACCTGTCTAGAAAAAAATTGAGTCAAAGTCCCCATCCGAGCTGAAATAATTACCCCCTTTATTGAAGAAAAATTAACCCACACCCCTCTGCTGCAGCAGAAAGCACCACTGGGGCCTCGGAGGTTCCCTTATCTCCACAAGTAATAAACATTCCAGTCCCCCAAGCTTCCAGTGTGAGTGAATGAAAAGCAGACAAAAAATGAAATAAATAATTAGAAAATCTAATGCATGCTTGGAACCTTCTTCACCCAGTGCTTTCAGTGCAGCTAATAATCCAAAAGAGGTATTACATACAGAACAATCAATCCTGGGTCTATGCATATCAGATCACGCTGCCTATTTTTATGGCAATTCTTTTTTGTAATAAAGGGCAGATAGTAGAGGTTGTGTACTGTAAGTAAATCTCACTCCTGAGACTGAGGCATTTAGCATACTTGTTAGCACACTTGTTCAAATTCCCCTTAGGCCCTGTTTGTGCTAATATGTTTTAGTTTTAAAATGCACAAGTTTTGCTACGATTATGCCTTCCGTCCACACTACCCCAGAGTTTTTGAGCCCCAAAAACGGAGCATTTTGGAAACGCTGAAGAAGCCATTTTTATTTGAAAAAGCTCCTGCTGCGTGCCAGTGCTGATAGGGGAAAACTGAGATGTTTGAAAACAGAGGCGTGGCTGCCGACCTTGCACTACCTGATTGGGGCTTTTTCTCAATATCAAGTAGCCTACACAAAGTTCAGACTTGCATCCTTTTCTTCTAAGTTCAGACTTTGCAATAACTTACTTATCTTAACAATAAAATGCAAACATGAAATAAAGCAGTCTCTAATTTTTATATTAACAACTTAAACATAAGAGACACCAAAAATGTTAAGACATGTACAATTTTAAATGACCGTCATCTTCACTGTATGTAAATTTATAACAAAACAGAGCCTCATTTTCATTGAAAAACAGGCTCACTGTGTGGTTTTAGCAATATGTGCTTAATGTCAGGCTATATGCACACAAAAAAGATTATCAGAGGAAATGCATGGTGAAATACGAAATAGCCATCTCTTTTGCTGAATATAATAATCAGTAAGCTATGACTTAAATAATCAAAATTAATTTTAGAAGTTTAATGTACAATAAGTTTAATATAGTACAATATATGAAATAAAGGCAAGCAATCGGTTAAACATGTGGAATCAGTGTACGTGGTTACATAAATTAATAGGTATATTAACTTATTTTTGCGCTCAGCCAAAACACCTTACCTTAGAGCATGTAGGCTAATAGATTCAAAGGACTGACTCGTTAAATATAGGTTTACACAAGATGAATTATAGATCGCATTTACCACTATAGAGAGATGAGATCCACTGGCAGATTCGGGATGGACTGGCCGATGTTCGACGGCTCTCAGCTGGGCAGGTGTGCTCAGAGCTGCCACTGACTACCTGGAGCTCAGACGCAAGAATACGCTGAAGAAGCTTTCAGCGCATGCCAGAGTGCATGTATGGTCGCGTGATGTGCATTTACAGCGGTGTAGTGTGGATGGACAGCTTTTCAGAAACGAGTGTAGACGTGGATCGTTTTCATTCTTAAATGCCATTTTAAAAACGAAAACGTATTAACAAACAGGGTCAGAGTAAACAGGGTCTCAGGCTGAGGCAAGTAAAACCAAAATGGTTTTCAGAAACGCTAAATGAAACGCCAGTGTGGACGTGGACCGTTTTTAAAAATAAAACTCATTAGTGTAAATGGGGCCTCAGGCTGAGGCAAGTAAAACCAAAATGGTTACACTGGTGCCTTGGTCTGGATGAGAACAAGGTTAAAGTGGGAGAATAATGGTGGTCAACTAGTGGGAACTGCGCGAGTAAACCTTACTCCACTGACCACAGGAAGCTAGGCGTGGGAAGCAATAGTTGCCCACTGCTCATGCTCACAGTGTATATCCTTTAACTCCTGACTCAAAATGTGTGTGTGCACTTGGATTGATTAAAAGCAGTGGATGGATTTACAGAAGTATGTGTCCCAACAAGGCTCGTTTGACTTTATTTGCTTTATCATGATGACAATGCCTCTTATTGAAAGGCAAGTAGAAATGGAGTGTTACATTCATGTCCAAGATGGTAGTTAGAATCTGGGGTAAGTATAGCAGAGGCAAGCTAGTAGGATCTGTGTGAATAAAAATTATTTCCCTGGCCTTAACGGATACACTACTGACACTAGCAGCTGTGGCCTTCAACATCCTTGTTAGTATGTCCACCTCCTGTTTAAATAGAAATTGACCAAGGAGAGAAAGACTGGGAGTAAGGTTTAGGGAGGGTGAGAATAAAGGCTGTTTTATACTTCTGCGTTGAGTGATCGCAGTGACCCATGCCTTGCGCGTAGCTGGTATTTATACTTCTGCGTGCTGTTTGTGTTGCTCTGCAATAGCACTTCCGAAATGCTAGCTGGCAGGAGGTTTTTATGTTGCTCTGTGTCGAGTTTCTTTGCAGGTGTTTTTTTTTTCTGAATGCTATGTACAACTAACTAAAACTCGTTCCTTCAGCACCGCCCACACTCATCACAGCTACCAAGATGACCAATCACAGAGCTTGGACTACGCGTCATTGTGATGTGTAGTTACATTTTTTGAGAGGTGCACATCAGCATGGGCGTCAGCCATGGCGAGGGCTATGCGACCATGTGAAGGCTGCGCTGGACCGTGCACGTGCGTTTGACGCAGAAGTATAAATTAGCCTTAATGGTGGTCAGTGGGAGCTGTGTGAGTAAACCTCAGTCCCCTGACCACAAGAGGTTGGAGTCTGTAGCATCCTTGTTAATACACTTACATTTTCATGCTGGAAATACTCAATTGAATGCCAATCATCATGAGGTGAGTAGAACTGAAGGGTTATATTTGTACCATGAGCTGAATGGGAGTGAGGTTGTTGGGAGTCAATAGAGTTGTGGTCTTCAGTTTTCTTAGCATATTTGTTTTCCATGCTAGAAATGCTGCTTTGTGTTGGGTAAAACTGGTACCATGACCAGGATAAGAAGTTTTGGGGGATTAAATGTAATGGTCAGCTGCAAGTAACCTTAATTCTTCTGGCCTCTTCTTGTCTGGCACAGAAATCCTAGTCTGTATTATATTTTTTTGTAAAAAAGTTTTATGGTAAAGAGTGTTAAGAAAGTAAGCTAGTTGGAAGTGCGCTTCACTCGTCAGCCACACTTGAGTCTGGGGTCTTTAGCATTCTTCTAAAGGCTGGTTTATACTTCTGCATTGAGTGGTCGCCGTGACCTATGGCGATTTCCTTGCGCATAGCCATGCATTTATACGTCTGTTCACTGTTTGAGAGGGGATTTGAGAGGTGCGCTTCAGCGTCAGTGTCAGCCAAGGCGAGGGCTATGCGACCGTGCAAAGGCTGCATCGGACCATACGCATGTGCTTGACGCAGAAGTATAAATCAGCCTTAAGTACACCTAGCTTCCATTCCAGAAACTTCATTTTCAATCCTATTTGAAGAGAATTGAGCAGAGAAGTGAGTAGTAAGAAATACATAGTTGCATCGCAATTAAGACTATACAACATGCACTGTATTAAAATGATACACGTTATTAAAGTAACTTCACCTTATGCCACAGAGGGACTATTCACACAAAGGCATGTTAAATTGGAGAAAAAGGAAGACTTTGCTTTTGTGCGTGGCCTTGCAGATGGATAAGGTGCTGATTATGTTTGCAGGGGAAGATGTGATTTTTCCTGCATGCCGATCCTTTCACACTCGCACTCTTTCTAAATATTGAATCATATAAAGCTGAAAAGACCACATTATCCAGAGGATTCAAGGCAATTTGCATATTCATTAGAATTAATTAAAATTCATTGCTGCCTCTGTTTTTTTCTCCTTCTTTATTTTCAGCACTCGAGAGGAGCAAAAGACAAAGAGGAAACAATCGGAATTAACAATTGGAGGGAGAGAGAGATTTGACATCATCACCAGTAGAGGAGTCTCAGACATGAAATGTGTTTTCATTCAAAATCAAGCCCGGATCCTTGTAATGAGTTCTATTCAAAATTAAGCAAACATGGTTGCTTTTTGAAAGCCCGGCCACTTTCTGTGATTTGAGGGAGTTTGCAGACCTTTTCACGAGAAAATTCTAATTTTCAATGCCACCCAAGCCCTGTGGAAGACACACAAAGACCCCCAGTGGCTTTTTGTGTGTGAGCTGCGATGTATGAAGCAGTCAGTCAGTTGAGCTGAATGCAAACAAACCAGCGAGAAACACCTTGATGCATTTACAAGCGATTAAGTATTGGAGACTGCAGGACAGGTAAAACCACGAGGTGATGGCAGCTCTGTGTCACACACTGTCTAATACACAACATCAATAAAATAGTTAAAAGGAAGTTGATGTAACACCAACAACACTGCAGTCCCTACATTCTCCATTTAAGTATGTGAGAAAGGTCACCGTGTGATTTTTGTGATGGGGCTTCATGCTGCTTCTCAGGTTTTGTGAAAGTGTGCCATTTAAATTAAGTGCAAAGTGTTAAAGTGGCAATGCTGCCCAGATTCAAGCTGTCTCCATTGAACTCTGACACTTGGAAGGCTGCCTGGATATACTTCCCTGTGGTATTCTCATGTGATATTCTATTTTTTGCACAATAGTTATAAACAATAGTTTTCATATTAAACTTCCTAAGATACTTAAGGGGACAGTTCACCTAAAGATTTATGCATCCACAGGTCATCAATGATGTAGGTGACTTTCTATCTGAAACTAAAACAGCGGTTTTATAAAAATAAATAAATAAATAAATAAATAAATAAATAAATAAATAAATAAATAAATAAATAAATAAATAAATAAATAAATAAAGGTTTTACCTCTAGTGTTTTGTTAGGACTTAATCATGCTGAATGCTTATTTTTTATGATTACTTTGGTAACACTTTATTTTGATGGTCCATTTGAAAATTAGTAGACTCTGCTTAATATCTGTTGATACTGCTCCTTAAACAGACATTTAACTGACTATAAGAAACTTTTCAAGTACATGTCAACTTACACTAACCCTAACCCCAATCTAACAGTCTACTTATAATCTAATGAGAAGTTGGCATGTACATGCAATGTATCTTAAATTCAACAAACAGAACATCAAAATAAAGTGTGAACATTATTTTTTATGGGATTTTCACCTTTTATTGGGATAGGATAGTGGAGGACAGACAGAAAAGCATTGGGGGCAGAGAGAGGAGAAGGATCGGTATAGGACCTCGAGCCAGGAATCAAACTCAAGTCGCCGTGAACACATTGGCACCGACCATGTTGAATGCTTCTTTGCTTCTAAAAACATAAGACTTAGGAGCTGCTAGCTGTTAGTCCTATAACGTTTCTATCTTCCTTCTAAATGCAAACTGTGTTAATAATTATTTATAAAATGCTTATGATAAAGTGCTGTTTGTTTACCTCCAAGCTCTGCTTCAGTTGCGGGACACTCGTGCATGTGAAGAAGTGCTCCGATGAGCGCCAACACACGCACACATATTATGTACATCTCGACATGCGAAAGTGTTCCTCCAAGTTTTTCACAATACTCATCCATCCACAGAATTTGTAATGTAGTCAAATGTGTAAACATTTAGCCACGGTTCACGCTTCTGCCTTTGGATGTTTCTAGAGCAAAGCAGCTGCATAAATGCTAAAAGCTTTAAATAAATGTGAAAACATCAACAAAAGCCTGACCCCTTCTATGCTTACAAATACAAGCGCAGCCGTTTAGAGGCCATTTCTGTTTATTGACATCAGAATTTACCGGTATTTTGGAGTGGATGCATGAACAAACATCAAACATTAAACATCAACATTGGGAAAACTAAATATCTTCTTCTGGAGCTGTTTAATTGTAAATAAACAGTTAAACGATCAGTAATTCTTTTTTACTATTATTTACAAAAATAAATAAATAGTATACATTAGCAGCAAATAAATTAGCAAAGAGTTTAGCTTATAACAATTAATAGCTATTATAAAGAAGTAGAATTAAGTTATCAAATCTCATTAACCTTTTCTTCACTGTATAACTTTCTGAATAAAGAGCAATGAATTAATCCCATTCATTTAGATTTCTCATTTGATTACATTAAACAACAGATTTCACTTTAAAATGCACAGATCTAATGTTATAATGAAAGCATTTGATTGCTTTCATAACTTTTTATGCTCATTTAGGGCAAAATTTGTTGTGTTTAAAAAAAAAACCCTACCAAGACCGAGATGTTTAGATGTTTTTATTGTTATTATTATGTGTATATGTCTGGTCAAAAACCCAGACTTTCGCTCTGGTTCAAATCTCGTGCACAGAATCCATTTGGGGAACAGTATCTATTTATCACTATGGAGCGCATCAGCTGACAGTCACGCACTGCTATATGACTGTTTTAAGGATTGCATAGGAGGGGCGACAGCACCTGTAATGAAAAGGAATGGGAATCTGCCCGTTTTTATATTTATTTTAAATTGTTTTCATGCCTAAATAAAATGGACAGACTCTTATTTAAGAGCAAGGTGCGGCCCCTGGTGGTTCGGGGGTATGGGTTGCATATAGGGAGAAACAGCTCTTTAATGTTTATTGCCACCCTTCAGAGAAAGACTGAAAAAACAGTAGAGAAATACAGGAAAATAGCTTTAGGGGATGATAGCGGGACAGAATTGTAAAATTTGGGAGAATCCTGGAAAAAACATGAGGGTTGACAGGTATTGTGTGAATGGTGTTTTCCGGAAAAATTCCGGAATGTTCTTGCCTGTGTGATCAGCGTTTATTTTAACCAGTAAAGTCGTTCCGGTAATTTTCCGCATATTTACCGGTATCACTGTGAATTGAACTATTAGTGATGTTTATTTTTGAATCACTAGAAAGAACAGAGTCATTTGTTCTGAAATCAATTTAAAGTAGCTAAACTGTATGCGTTTAGGCTTATTCATAAGAGTTGGGTTGCACTAGTCACTGGTAGCTTTTTATGTTTCTAAATCTCTAAAACAACCAACCCATAAATGTCAAACAATCAACACTTATGTTATTTTTAGTGATTTAGAAACATTACATGATCCCACATGTATATGGTGTTAAAAATTGCTGAAAGAGTCATTTGTTTGGGAACAGACTACAGTTTACAACCTATACATTATGCGATTGACTAAAATGAACTGACTCATAAGTGCCTTTGGTCTGCAATCCAACTACACCTGCTATGCCATAAGTGTTCACTTCACTGAAAAAATACTGACTCTCACAGGTCATTTGTTCTGTAATTGGACTACTTACCACACCAAAGTTTTTTATTTCCTAAAATGATTCGACTCATGAGATATATTTGTTGTGGAATTAGACTACACAGTTTGTGTTGTATGCTTAACATTCCAAATCTGGGCTTTTAATGCGCAGCTTGTCCAGACATAATGAAATGTGATGTCGTATTAAATGCACCACTAAAACACACTTCTGGCTTTGAACCAATCTGTTTTTTCAGGCACTAGGGACCAGCTATACCATCTTAGGCTGATATGAGTTGGTGTTTTCAGCATGGTATCTCCATGTTAAAGGAGTCAGCAGCTATTATAAATGCATAGGATAATACCATAGAGCCTTGTGACCCGGTCCTAACAGGCATTAGTGTTCCTGAGAGGTTGTTGTGGCTGAGCCGATCTTTAGCCCTTTAAGTGTTGTCTTCTTTTATTCATGCTTCAGATGCTTATTAGCTTTACAGCTTCTGACAAGAACCTCTAGGGAAGCATGAGAGAGAGAGTCGCAAACGAACCATCCAGAAAGAGGGAAAAAAAACAAACAGCATATGTGCATTAGGTGAACCCAGATCTCACAACGGACAGTGATGTTCTGGGTATTACAGTCATGAATACTGCATGGCCTTGCTGTTAATGTGGCGTGCCAGAGACTGTTGTTTTCTCCATTCATTCATGCTCTCTGTGGTCAGGGGTGAAGCTCGCCGCCTGTCCAGCGGGTAACATGAAATAGTGACTCTTGGCTTTAGCAGCACTTGACCTGAGTGACAGTCTCTTGGTGAAACACTCCAGTCGGCCCCCACTGGAACCTCCAGAACAAAGTGTAGCCGGAGAGTCATGACATTTGCAAGCAATTGAAGTGGCAAGGGATCTTGGTCACGCAATATGAAACTCTGTGAAAAATCACACTAATTTAGCTTAGAATTACATACACCTTGTTTTACAAATGAACTCCATTAGCTACAATTCAGTGATGAAAAGCCATATCCTATAGGCAATAGCTGTAGGTCACCGGAGACTGAAAGAAAACGAGTGTGCATACAAATATGATAAATCCCCTTGCCGCCTCCGTCCATGTATAGGCACTATTTTTACATTTACTGACAGCAACATTAAAGTGCTTGCCGTGCCACAATGAAAAAACCCTACTCTATCAAATATACTGTTTTATTTTGGTTTAATTAAGCATTTGTTAAAGGGGTGGTCCACTACAATATCATATTTTAACTTTAGTTGATGTGTAATGTAGCTGTGTAAAACATAAACAACATCTTTGAATGTAATATGCTCAAAGTTCAATGCAAAGGGAGACACTGGCTTTGACAGAGTTCGCTTAGCAAAGCCTACAGCAAACGAAATTTGGGGACTACAAAAAAATACATCCATGCAGCGAAGGGGTGTGGCCAGAAACACCATAATGTTAAAGCAGTAAAAGCTAAAATGCCATCCAAATGCTGCTATTTCCACTGAGCTTGTTCTGTTTCTGTGTTTGGGCTTCCAAAGGACACGACACAAAGAGAGAAGTGCTTACAGTTTTATTTTAATTATGTTCCAGAGAATTATAAAAA
>CAIGQZ010004625.1:14106261-14144728 GCA_903798205.1 Danio tinwini | reverse complement strand
ATATATATATATATATATATATAAAGATATAGCACTAGCATTTGACAAAGGAGAACTTTTCAGAATCTCTCCCAGTTCAGTGCTGGATTCGGCTAAAAAAATCCACCTACAGACAAAGCTGTGGATTGTTAGCCACAACCTGTTAGTATTTTTATTTGTTAAAATTGATCAACTACAGGCACAGTTTCTAGCGTTAATGGTATGTGGTAGTGAGGACGTAAACAAGGGTGTAAACAACGGGAAATGCTGTTTGGCACCGCTAACAATTTAGCTATAAATTCAAATTTATCAGTGTTGTTTACTCAACCCAACACTGGGAAACACCAATACACACTCATTCACGCACACTCATACACTACAGCCAATTTAGTTTATTCAATTCACTTATACCGCATGTCTTTAGACTATGGGGAAAACCGGAGCACCCAGAGGAAACCCACACCAACACGAGGAGAACATGCAAACTCCACACAAAAGTGCCAACTGACCCAGCCGGGCCACAAACCAGCGGCTGCGCCACCTTGACGCCCATTCTCCTCTGATTTTGGGAATAATTTACAATTATGGTTGGGTTTAAGGGTAAGGAATGGGTATGGATTACATTTTCAAACAAAAATGATGTTCAAGGATCAACATAGACATTAATCCAGGATCGCATCATACTTGGCAAAATCATGACGTGCTACTCACCCTTGACTTTTTCCAGTTTGATTTGTTCTGTTCTGACAAACACAAAAGTATTGGAGAATGTACAGTTGAATTTTTCAAGGCACTTCTATTCAGCTTAAAGTGACATTTAAAGGCTTAACTAGGTTAATTAGGTTAACTAGGCAGGTTAGGGTAATTAGGCAAGTTATTGTGTAATGCACTGTTGCCACCTATTTTCAACAAAAAGGCGCTAAGCTCTGCCCGAAAAGTTGCTAGATTGCGTCATACACTAATTTGCATATTACTGACGTCATCACATTCTACCATTTCTGTTTGTTTAACAGCCTATGGTAAATAAATGGGGTTTTTATATTTGCACAATGCTGTAAGCATGTCAATTTAACTAAATTTATTGCTGTTTGAATACAGTATATCATTATAGATGTGTAGTGAATTTGCAGTAATCGCTCAGACGTAATAAACTCAGACAAGTTCTGAAACTCTCACTTAAAACATCTTTGATTGTGAACAAGAAAAGAATAAATTGTCAAATTAAATTGTTAAAATAAAGGAGAAGCAGATCTGTTTGACTGTACAAGGGAAATACCTTCACACTGCCGGTGCTAAATCATTCGCCGTCGGTACGCAGAGAGGTGATCTGCTGTCAGGCTACAGGTGGGAGAGGCTGCTGTATGAGGACTGGGCTGCCTGTCAGCACTCTGAGGCGGGGGGGGGGGGGGGGGGGGGGCCCCCCCGCGCCCGGGGGGAGGGGGGGGGGGGGGGGGGGGGGGGGGCGGCAGCATCACCCACAGCTCGTTGAGAAGGGTAGGAATGGTACAGTAATGGACAAACGACAGTCTATAAAAATCTCTAGTAACGCACAAAAAAGTCGCTAGATTTGTCGCTAGTCGCTTTTTTGAAAATTTGTTGCAAGGGGGTTCTGAAAAGTCGCTAAATCTAGCAGCAAAGTTGCTAAGTTGGCAACACTGGTATAATGATGGTTTGCTTTGTAGACTATCGGAAAAAATAGCTTAAAGGGGCTAATAATTTTGACCTTAAAAAAAATAAAAATCCTTTTATTCTAGCCAAATTAAAAACAAATAAGACTTTCTGCAGGAGAAAAAATATTACCGGACATACTGTGCAAATGTCTTTGCTCTGTTAAACATAATTTGGGAAATATTTAAAAAAGAAAAAAAATTCTAAGGGGGGCTAATAATTCTGACTGCAATTAACTTCCATAGTACTTGTTTTTCCTACTATAAATATTAATGGTTAAAAATCTTAAAAATTACACACATTTTATTTTTTCTGTTCCAACTAAAAATGATTGTTTAATGACAAAAAATATCCTGGGTATTTATTGTTTCAAAGGATTAAAGAAAAATAGTTGACATGATGGTTAACTCATGGACATGTGCAGCAACTCCCTTCTTTCTCTGAGTGCTTGTGTAAAGAAGGTTAACATCTGGCAAATCTGTGGAAAATTCAGTTAGTGGCCCACTAGCTTAATTCTGCCCAGTCCCAGTGCAGGCACATTAAGGCATGCCTTGGATTCAGCACTTGTCCAATGTGCCACTCACAGAACAATTTCCAGATATAAGCCACAGAAAAATTCTAAATGGAAATTTCCAAAGGAAAAACTTGAAAAAAAGAGTTACACTGAAGCCGTAAAACACCAAGGCACATTTAACTTAGCTCAGTTCCCATTAGCTGGGTCTGACAATGAATTAAGAAGTAGAAAATGAATTGTGTGCTTGAAAAAAAAGTGACACTTTCCAAAAGATCCCTGCAAATTCTGTGGTTTTCTCTGGTAAGAGAGCTGTCCTCATATGACACGAAATTAGGAGCTCTTCTTCTTTAATTTTCTCTCCGTCCATCATCCTCACACGTCGCCTCCCTCTTTGCCCTTTCTCTCATCTTGTTGCCTCCACCCAGGGTTTGCTGGAAAGGGCCGAGCCTAATTTGTGTGTTCTCCAGCAGCAAAAAAGCAATTGTGAGAGGTCACTGGGAGAGCACAGCAATAAACTGAACTGGGAAGAAGACCAACATGGGTCTTCTTGTGTTATTGTCAAGCCATTCTTTATGTTGCAAAGTTAGTCTAGCTGAAGGCTAACGATAAAGCTCTAACATGACAAGGTTGCAGCAAAAGGCATATTTATTTTTTTTCCAAGCTGACAGAGAAAATGTTGCTTAACCCAACACAGTTACAGCTATTCAGAGCAGTGAAGGTAATTTCCTTCAGCTTGCAGGCTTATTATTGCTTGAAACATGAATTCAATTCATGAGGTGCATGGATTTTGGTCAGATGGAATTTTGGTGGTAGAAAGAAACACAGAAACCAGGACTCTGAAATTGAAAGCTATCTTGAGCACTTATTTTGAAGAAGCAATTACTGCACAGCCACAAAAAAGTATGTTTTCTGTAGTACAGAATCTAGACACGCTACACTAACCTTGCTGTCTTAATATTGTGACCTATTTAGTATTGTCACTTTACAGCCATTCACAAATTGTCTGCCATGGCCTCATGAGATTTAACGGTACATTTATATGACAATTCAATGCAATCTCAGGACAACTCATAACTTTTAATTTATTGGCTAATTTGTATTAATTTGTATGATCTTATTTGTACATTGTAGTATGCAGTGTTAGGGTAACGTATTAAAAGTAACGCGAGTTGCGTCTAAGTAACGAGTAAAGTAACGCATTACTTTTAAATAATAAGTAATAATATTTGAGTTACTTTTTAGTTTAATAATTAGCTTTAAAAAATAAATTTGTTAATAAAAATAAAGTCACAATGAATCATGTAGTCGGTGAAAGAATGTTTTCATTATTTTGACCGCATGGAAGTAAAGGAAAAGGGGATTGTGTCAATGGACAGTGATTTTACTTAAGACAAATAGAACACAAGTAGCAAACACATTGCTTTCAACTTCTTAATAATCTGTATATACGGCATGTATAGCTCTGCACTGTAAACCCCATTGCTGTCATTACTAAAGATATTAGGTCAATATAAGTTGACATTACTTAAAATACCAAGTTTTGGCATCAAAACTCAAACAGGTGTGTTTAACTTACTCATTAGGCAGCTAAAACTTTTAATTAATATTTTAAGTCCTCTGAATTTCTTTAAATGATTCACCATGTGACTCAACATCCAGATCTTTTTGAATAACTGCATCTCTGTTTAATGTTATTGCCTTTTCTTTCTTGTATTTAATTTTGTGTTGTTACTCGTCACTTTATGTACACTGGAAGCTTCTGTTGCCAAAACAAATTCCTTGTGTGTGTGAAGCACACTTGGCAATAAAACTGATTCTGATTCTGATGTCTCTGTTTAAAATGATTTGTTGCACTTGAAATTCTGCCTTGACAACCGTGCTGATTGCTTGATATATGTTATATGACACAAGGTGGTCATTTTGCTTGTGATGCTAAATTTTGCTAAAGCGCAGCAGGACAGAGACACTACCTGAACCCTTCTGACGAAAGAAAAAAGTTAAATTAGTAAGTAGAGACTTAAATGCTTATATACATTTTTCTTAAATTGATATACATGCAAGGGTGCTGTTGCCTCACAGCAAGAAGGTCGCTGGTTCGAGCCCCAGCTGGGTCAGATGGCATTTCTGTGTGGAGTTTGCATGTTCTCCCCATGTTGGTGTGGGTTTCCTCCGGGTACTCCGTTTTCCCTCACAAGTCCAAAGACATGCGCTGTAGGTGAATTGGGTAAGCTAAATTGTCCGTTTGGTTCTCAGATAAATTCATCAAAAAAAAAATGTTTTTAATAAGATTTTTTAAAGGTAAATGTAGGTGTAGTTCTTAAGAAGATTAAGCCTCAGCCAGGTAATAAAAAGTAACACAAAAGTAACTCAAAAGTAATATTACTTACCATAAAACGTAACTATGTAATGCAACAATATACATTACTTTCAAAAGTAACATTCCCCACCCAACACTGGTAGTATGATTGGCTCAGCTGCCAAAGAGGGGTAGGTTTAGGCGTGGGGTTTGGTGCCCCACCTCTTTTTAAAATTGTTTCATATGAATTAAACTTTTATGAATTTGTACGAATTTGCCACGTTTTTGTTTAAAGCATTGTCATGTCCCAATGACCTACTACCTAAATGTTGTTTTTAAATTTGCATATTTTTTTTTGTTGTTGTTAAATTGCTAGACAAACATACAATGAGAATCAGGTTACATTTTCTTGCTACTGCTTTAAATGGCCTTAGCGTTAAAGATATTATGTTTTTATTGCTTGTCAGTTTGTCTTACTGCTCCAGATTAGGATCAGTTTAATGCTAAAACACAGCAGCTGAGCTAGAACGACTCCAGTTGTGTTGCCCACATGCAAAGCTAAAAGACTCACCGAAGATTTGTTTTTAAAATCAGGCAATAAGCCATTTCTGGATGAAGTGAAAATATATCAAGAAACGCAAAGAGATGGGAATAAAGTTGAGACAATTACCATGTGATTCTAAGAGACTACAGCACTCCCTCGAGTCGCATTATTGGAAAGAGAACTAATTTAATTAAATGATCCTAATTAGATTTCCTTGACTCCCATTTCTACTTTAGCAAAGCTTTATTATATACCCCCGTTTTTGCCTTTAAGAAACAAAGAAATATACTTCATTTCCCACAGCGTGGTGACTCAAATGTGAGGACACTTCCAAGACAATTAGCCAATCAGGACGCAAATGTCTTCTGCAAAATGACCCATTTGTCAGTCACAGTCTTCGCGCTCCTCGGCACGCTTGCAGTTATTTTCCACTCGTCCTCGGCCCACTGCGGGGTCACGGTGCGGGTGCCAGTACTGCAGCGGTGGGAAGCGCTCGAGCGCTTAGTTCACAGGCTGCTTCTTGTTATTCCTTGCTGGTGTGACACAGCACATAAAGGTCACTTCAAAGTGTGTGCATGAGCAAAAAAGTATTCTGCTACGGTGTCAGTTGCCACATTTTCCTGCGAGCTCCGTTTGCTACAAAGGTTTTCCATGAACTGCTGACTGTTTACAGTCAATACATTGCACGGAGTTGCCAGCACGATTCCAAGAACTCCTGCACCTGTTTGCTGGAGAGAAGCCGAGATGTTACACCTTATTACGCTGGCAGTTTCTGTGATATATTGCTTCTTTCCTGTTAGCTTTTTCAGCTTCGTCTGGACAGAGCATTCTGGGATTTCACTGAGGCTTTAGCAGGAGTCAGCAGCCTGGTGCTGCTCAGATGGCAGCGGGTTAATGTTCTTTTGCCAAACAGGTCACACATATGGTTGGCATTACTCTATTTTGACTGGCACAATCAGAGATCAACAAAGCCCGTTCAGATAATGCACTGCAGTAGGAAGTAGTACCATTACTTTCATTTATTTAGTGCTTTATGTTGTACAGATTGTTTCATAGAAGCCTAATAGTAATAAACTGGAAAATCAACAGAACCAAAGACAAAGTTTAATGTGGCAGCATGGTGGCTTAGTGGTTAGCACTGTTGCTGGTTCGTGTCCCAGCTGGAACAGGAGGCATTTCTGTATGGAGTTTGCTCCCTGTGTCTGTGAGGGTTTTCCCACCAGTCCAAATATATGCATTATAGGTAAATGTTATTACGTAGTGTATGAGTGTGTGTGTGTGTGTGTGTGTGTGTGAAGGAGAGAGTGTTTTAGTGTTTCTTAGCACAGTGCTGGGTTGCAGCTAGAAGGGCAAAATGTGTGCCAGAGTAGTTGGTGGTTCATTCCGTGGGACTAAGATGGAGGAAATTTAATTTTGTCAATATTTTTTTGGTCCTCTTTAGACATCCTGTTGACTTACTTTGTAACTATGTCAATTAGCAGTAGTGATGAGTCGTTCTTGGATGATTCGTTCATTTTGAATGAATCTTTTATGTGACTGGAGAACAATGAGTCCTCTCAGAGAGTGATTCGTTTATTTGCGCATGCGCACATTTGTGCAGGAGGAGTAGAAGATTAGTTCATTTTTCGAGTCCTCTATCGGGTTTGAGTTGTTCGTTTATCACGTCAAAGACAGACCATCATATGCAGTCACAGCCAGAAAAAGATTAGATCCGTTCATCTCTCGAGTTTCGAGTGAACAAATCATGGGTGTTTCAGCCTTAGACTGTGTACATTGGTTGGACTTATATGAAACTGTCAGTGTCAGGTGAACAAACAACTACAATTTGAAGACATGTCAGATGAGGTGATCAGAGTTATTTACAGACAAAAGACCAGGTAAACAATGAAGGATTATTTTCTCTTTCATATAGTAGCATTCTAGTTATGACTTGGTTGTAGTGTGATCAATGTTTGGGCTGGTTGTAGATGTGTTTGGAAGCATCGTGTAACATTTAAATGTTATTTTGGCAAATTGAACGAAATGAATCGAAAAAAAGATTCATTCATTTCGATGAACGAGACTCAAAAGTCCAAGTCAGTAAAATAAGCTGAATGTTCGATCACTAATTAGCAGTGGTCTCTCAAAGGATATTGGACTGACTTTAAGCAACTTAGCAAACACATGACAGCTATTTCTGCTGACCTAGCAGTCTATAACTTTAAAGGGAGTTAGTGTGTGTTCACACTTGTATTCTTTTGATTCTTTTTTTGTGTAGACAGAAACAGCAACCCTGTTTTCTTATGTTGGGTTCACACCAAATGCAGAATTCCATTGATGTGAATCCTACATAGTTCCTTGTTCACACTGTAATTTTTAATATAGAGCCTAAAAATACAAAGGGGTGGGTATGATGATGATGATGATGAGCCTTTGTCACAACACTGTTACATGCAGCGAAATTGGACCCCTTCGACCTTTTGCATTTTTATTGCATTCATATTTCAGCTGAACTTTACAGACATGAAGCAAACTGAGGGTGTTCATACTTGTATTTTGGTTCTATTTGTTAGTAAAAAATACATTAAGTCCAGGTTTGATTATTAGTTTATTTTATATCCTAATGTCCCTAAAGGATACAACATGTTTCAAGGCTTGCATGGCTAAATATAACACAAATAATGAAGTATAAATGAATATAAAGTAAATACCCATTTTAAGATGTATGTTGTTTAAAAAAATCCACATTTATTTTGGATCATGGGCACCACCATTACTTTTTAACTGTGCAGTGTTACACATCATGTAAGATAGTATCCTAAAGGACACATTTAATATTAACTTAGTTTATTGAAAGTTTGTACAATGTCAGTGTCAAAACTAGATTGATTATAAGCAAGTAAATTAATGAATTCATACATAAAATCCTACTCAAGTACTTTTGTACAGTAGCCTTGACCATTTTGACCATCTGACCTGGCATGACCAAATTGGAGAGTGACTGACTGTATTTAGAGCAGGAAGTTTTACATTTATTCAAAATAATGATGGTAACATTTAGTAATATCTAGTAGTTGTGGTCTTAACAAGTCTCGGAATAAAAATCCAAAGTCCTCTTAGGCTGAGACAAAGATCTTCAAAAAAAGGCCTTAAGATTGGTCTGAAGAACCACAGTACTAACCCAAAGTCCATCAGTCTGGGAAGGAGCCAAGCTCAGCTGGAAGGCCAGTTGTCCTCTGAAATACCCATGCCACTTTGCCATGACTGAAATTTGGCATCTATGCTTTGTATTCATGCACGTGTATGTGTATACACCTGGCAAACATAAAGCATTCAGGGTTGAAAAGGATGAAAATGAGTGTTCTAGTAAAACAAACACCCTGAAATTACTGCAATGACCGAAGGGCACATGGACTGGCACACTGAAACCATGTGGAAAAACCCTTCGTGCCAACCTTCATACCAACTCACTGAACTCATCTGCCACCACAGGGGAGGAAACCAGGGCTGCTGTTAAAACACTAACTGAATAAACCCAATAACCTCCATCTTGCACATTCTCTGAAAGCTTTCTGATGTCCTTGCAGGGGAATTTGGGGAGGAACTTTTTTTCCACCTACCTCTTGGTTTTTCACTCACAAACACACACCCACATGCACACAAACAAATACAAGAGTGTAAACCTCACGGACCTTTGGTTGATTATCCTGCTGTGACTCAGGAAGGCGTACAATGAATACAGCTTTTTAAAAATCCACTGTCACTGGCATGTTATTTGGGTTGCGCTATTAGTCACCAATGAACACCAACTCAGGTCACACCAGCTGAGGCAAACTAAACAGTTGATGGGAAATTATAAGCACATTTTCCAAGCATAAGGGAACTAAATGTTAGGGCAGAAAAAAATGTTACAACAACCTCTTTAAATAGCTAAATGAGTACAGTTGTCTGTTGTGTTGAGGTATTTCCTGTTAAAACAGTTGGCACTATGCATGTCCTCGTAAAATAAAAATTTACAGTGTTTATTTTTCTAGAGCACATTGTTATTCTTTAGGTGAACAATTATTATGTGCAAGTTAATCCCCTGAAAAAAAAGATTGTTTTGGTAAAGAATGACCATTTGCTTCTACATTTGGAGTGGGGATTCTTCTCTGTTGACGTCAGTTTGACTGATTCAGACATAATTGTGGAGAGGTAAGCATGATTGAACACCCAATGAGAGGGGAGAGCATGCTCAGAGCCCGGTGGCTAGTCAGCAGGCCAATCAGAAATAATAAATAACACCTGTTTATTCTAGTAATTGGGCCGGAGAGACACCCTTCTTAAAGGAGAGGAGAAGGAGCAGCCGAGAGAGGAGAGAGCAACCACACACATTCACCCGCACAGCTACACATGTGGTGTGTTTATTTAAAAATAAAAAGATTTATTTACCTGATATCGCCGACCGTGTCTTCTTCTTCCCTCATACAATTGAACTATATTAAAATAATATTCTTAACCATGCCACTCTTATTGTTAGTTTGCAGCAAGTTTACATTAAGTGCAGCTTGGAAGCTCAGTTGGGCATTTGTAACACATTTACAGTTAAAATCAGAATTATTAAACCCCCTTTGTTTTTTTCTTTTTAAAATAGTTCATGTTTAACAGAGCAAGGAAATTTTCACTGTATGTCTGACAACATTCTTTCTTCTAGAGAAAGTCTTATTAGTTTTATTTTGGCTAGAATAAAAGCAGTTTTTAATTTTTTTAAAACATTTTGAGGTCAAAATTATTAGCCCCTTTAAGCTATATATTTTTTATTGTCTACAGAACAAACCATCTTTATACAATAACTTGCTTAATTACCTTATCCTGCCTAGTTAACCTAATTAAGCCTTTAAATGTCACTTTAATCTGTATAGTATCTTAAAAAAAAATCTTGAAAAATACTGTCTTGAAAATATTTACTGTCATTATGGCAAAGATAAAATAAATCAGTTATTAGAAATGAGTTATTAAAACTTATGTTTAGAAATGTGTTGAATAGATCTTCTCTCCGTTAAACAGAAAATGGGGGAAAAAATAAACAGGGGGGCTAATAATTCAGGAGGGTTAATAATTCTGACTTCAACTGTAGGTCTGATTCCCTCTTGCATTATTTTCAACATTATATAGGCTAGAGTAGCTATACTGACACTGTTAAACATTTATTCTCATGCACAACTCTATTTTCTTTGTGTGAAAAAGCATATCAAATGCACTAAACCCCAAACAATGGGCTGAATGTATTGAGAAAATTTCCTATATAATAACCAGATAAACTAAAGTGTACTGAAAGGTAATATTATGTTAGAGGTGTATAAACTTCATACAGGTCACTTCTCACCCCAGAATTTTTTTTTCCTTTCCTGTCTATTGTTATTTATTTAATTTCTTTTTATATATTTTTCTTTACTGCAAACCCTGGCTTGTATATAGTTGTTACTTGGAATGTTTGCTGGCTTTGTTTTGTAATAAATAAACAATCACAAAAAAAGCACATCAAATGCTTGTCGTAATAACTCCAAAAATGCGATATGATTATTAAAATGATGTGCTGGCTTTCAAATGATGCCGGCTCCCACATGATGGCTTTTTGCAACAAACTGAATGCTATTTACAACTTTATTACCTGTAATTCACAGCCTCTGCAGGTTCTGTTCACTAAAATAGACATCATTCGTGGGCATGCGCGTGTCCTCTCCGTAGTAAACAGTTTGTCAGCTCACGTGTGATTTTGTGGCTGCGGTTACGTCATTACATGAAGACAGAAATGACATTTTTGGGTGAATTATACCTTATATGCTGACTCTTTCAACACCATTTGGAGGTGTCCATGTTGCTGAGCAACGTATATAAAACAATGTGAAGACTTATAAAACCGCCTACATGCTTTTCTCCTGAACTTGAAAATATAATTAACTGAATAGTAGAGATGCTGGATTAAGATGGTGAGGAGGGTCAAATCAAGATCACAATCTTTTTTCAATTATCGTGCAGCCCTACTTGTGTGTTTGTGCACAGTTGGCAAATAAAGCTAATTCTGATTCTTCAATACAACTCTACAATTCTTACTTGTATGTTATTAGCGTGGGATGATGTCTTAAGAAAAGAAAGACTGGAAAAATAATTTTAAATCCTTTTAAAATTATGCAAGGATACTGCCACTTCGGTCTTGTTAATTCTTGTTTTGGCAGCAGAGTCCAGACACTGGTCCTGTCATGTCTTGTATGTTGTGCTCGGCTCCGGATGTGTGCTCCCGTCCTGGTGTTTGTGTTTGTTCTGTCTGCAGCGTGGTTTCATTCTCAGCATCTCAATCTAGTTGGTAGTACTTGTGTTCTGTTTGTGTTGGTGTTGTTAAAGCACGTGGCCTGGTGTTCGCATTTTGGCCGCATGCTATAGTGTCATGTTCATGTGAACACGCGGTTAATGAGTTCTCTCATTGGTTGCGTGTTCTAGTCTCATTTTATGTGAGCACATGACTTGTGTTGTTTATTTGTGTCATGTGCTCTCCTGTCTATTGTCTAGTCCCATTCTTCTTGTTAACCCATTATTAGTTTATTCTGTTCACTTGTTTGTTTGTTAATTATTTATGCTTATATTCTCCTCATGTCTGCTGTCCTGTGCCAGTTCGTCATCGTTAATCGTCTTGCCTTGTCATGTCCAGCCCTGCTTCCCTTTGCCAGCCCGATCAAGTTTGTTTGTGCCTTTTTGTTGTTTCCCCCCTTGGGGTAGTTTGTTTGACTGTTTATTTTACTTTATTATTAATAAAAACCCATCATTTAGTTCTGCACTTAAGTCCTCCTCTTCTCCCACCCCACTGACCGTGACACAGTGAGCTTTACTTTGCAAGGGTTTCTTTGACGTCCATCATGTTATGTGATGTCTTTTTTGTTTGTTTGATTGGACAAACATCTGTTTATTACAGAACATTTACAAGCAGGGCTTTACATTAACACCCGCCAAACCGTTAAATGCGGGCAGATTTCAGCTCTGGCGGGTTAGACAGACACCTCCACTAGCCACTTTGGCTGGTTGGAAATCATTTTTCAAATTGTAGTATTCTTAAAAGCAGAGTTCGACAATAAGCATGGCCCAATATTCGTGCAAATGTGATCTTAGAATCAAGAAGCAGCACGAGCAAAAGAAAGCAGTTAAATACCAACGAGAGGATGACCACTCGAGCGCACAGGTGATGTGATGCGCACGACTTTTAAAAAGCATGCGCGCTCCCGTTTACTTGCGCGAAGCAATCGTGCCTAGAAGAAGCACAACTGGTGCAATTGGTTCCCTTTGAAATAGACTGGACAAAGAGCAATGATTGTGCACCCACAGTCCTGCTGCTTTCAAGAGCTCAAGATAAAAAAAAAATACACATTCTTTTGTAAGCAGCAGCACTCACTGCTTACATTTTAATTATTCTTTGAACAGATTATAAACAGGCCTATATTAACCGTGTGTGCGTGCTCATCCTTTCATTATCAAACACGGTATGTTTCAGCTGCTCTCTTTTGCTTACAGTTATTTTTGTTAATAAGGTTTATTTTTTTTACAATAACATTGCTTTAATGGGAGATTACTCCCCAATTATGTGTAGTTAACTGGTGATTGGGGACTATTAGCCAGGACAGATTACTGTGCATATTTTATTTTATTATATTTTACAATAATTATTTTTTTAAATGTAATGTTTTTTTAAAGAAAAGTTTTGTTGAATTAAAAAGTGCCCCTATACAGCTATATTTTCTGTGTTTTGACACAATAAAAAATTGTGGCTAAGAAATACGTATTTGGTGTGGTCAGAGATAAATTAGGTAAATCCTTAATTTTGAGCCCTGAAAAGTCATGTAAAATAAAAACTGTATTGCAACACAACCCATTTGCTCATGCACACTGAGCAAGCTAATACACAATACACACAAGACGTTAAATGAATGAGAAGGCATGTGGACATAACACCACATCTAAATCAAGTCATTTTAGCATGTCAAAGTCAAATTTATGCATATAAAATATATTTTCCCAACAAGAAAAGTGTGGCTAGTGAAAATGGCGAGTGGCTAGTAATGTTGGAAATCAACTAGCCACAGTGGCTGGTGATCAAATAAGTTAATGTCACGCCCTGTTGACAAGCATTTGCAACTAAAATAAAATTGTTAAAAATGTATTTTATACTTCAATAGGTCTCCTCTGTAAACCCTTGTGAAAATGGAAGATGAACATATATGTTTTTGCTTAAAAAACCCCAATAAAAATGTAATCTAATATTATTTCTTTAATAAAAAAATACCCTGCGACTGTATACGCCTTTCAAACAACAGCTGATTCCTCTGTGTTGATGCTGAAAGATATACTTTGAAGGGAAAAAATGTTGTGTAACACCACCCACCACAGTAAAGCATCCTGACATTCAAGCTTGACTGAACACAAGCCACACTCTGCAAGGGGCCACAGTCGTGTTTCACAACAAATATGCTGGCCTCTGTACAAACTTATATAAGACTCCACGCCAACTGCAGACACTTACTTAACATTTAGAGCGCTGCGAGAGAGACAAATGGATGCATACAGTAAAAGAGTCAGCAGGAAACGCATGCATAGGTCAGCTGCCATATCTGGAATCGTCTAGTTTGAGCAAGCTTTCTGCATGCATGCGTTAACAGGGCATGGTATTGGTTAAAAAGTGTTAACACACAATATTCCCCGTGGATTTCAAGGTTCAACGAGTGCTCTAAATATCTGTATGCATTCTGACTTCCATTGCCGGAAGCTTCTTGTCCTATGTAGAAATATAGACATGCACCATGATAGCCTGGAGTGATGATACAAAAAGCATCATTGCATGGAAGCGAATGTATAAACCTCACAGGCAGTGGATATGCCCTGCTGAGATTGTTCGCCGGCGCAGCATGCAGATCAAAGTCTAACAGTGCATTAGAGAAACTGTACAAGAGCCCTATAGGGTGAAATGTGCATTCTGGGATTGACACCGACTGCACACCTTCCACTCTTCTTGGCTTTCGCACTTCTTTAACCTGCAGGCTGCTGAACGCTGGTGGACTGGAGCACTGCCAAGGACTTGGCTGAATATCCTCTGAGACTCATGTGCATTATCCATGAACGATGCTCCTCGTCAAGTATGACTCCCACTTCCTCTCATCGGTTTGAACTTGGGGGGCAAGGAGGGGGTTGGGGGAGTATTATTTTTACCTGCCAATGATTCATGCACTGCTCGGTGAAACAGTATGTTTCCTGTTTACTTATTAATTATTTGACAGTTGTCTGAGTTCAGCCAGAAAGAACTACAGGGGAAAAAAGGATAATACTTATATCAGTAAGCAGAATCATAGCACTACACACTGTGCTTAGCATATAGGAGTGCACCCCCCACAAATCTCTCATTTAAATTAATATTTTCTATAGGATGCTTTACAATATTATATTTGTGCACATTAGTTTAGTCCGTACTGAAGCCAAATCTAGAGCTAATCTAACTTACAATAATGGTTCAAAAATTTGTAGGCCAAATGTGAATGTTAGGGAAAAGTATCAAAAATCAAGAGAAACAAAAAATATATACAATTTTGTAAAAATGTTGTAGTTTGTTTTTTATTATCTTTCCATTAATGTTTTGTGACTAAACTATTATTTTAATTATTATATCTGTTTTGTTTAAATGCACCAATATATATTACCCATTTTCACTGAGAAATGGATAAAAATATTCATTTTTAAAAAGGGGTGTACTCAATTATGCTGAGCACTAAGAAAAAACAAGCAAGCAAAAAAGTGATTATTATGGCAATCAAAATGATTAATAAGATGATTGGCTACTGTAATTACTAATATTATTTATTGCCAGGTATGGCATGATAACTGGTTTCAAGGTTTACCATGGTTTGAAAAAGTCAAGGTTTTAAAACTGCCAGAATTTTCTGTTAAATCTCTCCTAAATACAGTTTTTAGATTTTTTTATGTGTTTTGTGACTATTTTATTTCAGAGTATTTACAGGAATCAGAGAGTGAAATTCAATACCTTTTAGAACCTTTTTTAGGCCTCTTTCCATACCTTTTAAAACCTTAAAACCACTTTAGGTTTTAACGGAAACACTTGGGAAATTTTAACTTACAGTATATTTACTAAATATTAATGTAAGAAACTAATCCATAACTAAAACATTATTCATATACTGAATAAAAATCTAATAAATCCAAGTAATTCAGCAAGTTGGCACCTATAGAACTGCAGAACTAATGGTGTTGCCTTGGTTACTGCAGTAAACAAAGCAGCATGATGTCAAATCTAGTAGGATTTCATTGATTTCATAAACTACACAGCATCCTGATATTCACAGATTTAATTCATTTAATTCAATCTATACATTGCATAATGAAAATTTATAGGAAATTTAATACCTTGCTAAATAGTATTTAGGACTTTAAGGGCCTTAAATTTCTCTACATTTATTTATCAACTTTTAATACTTTTTAAGACCCCGCGGACACCCTGTGTTTGTTTTTTAGGGCAATGGTATCTCCAGCAGAAAAGAACCCTCCACATCAAAAAATACTGTTGCAAAATGTTTTCAATGTTTCTTAAATGAAGTGAAGTTTATGTATAAACTAATTTCAAAAGGATCACGTGCTTATGATTGTTCTCAGCTGTCCTGCATTAACCCATGATCGATTATCCAATCAGACGACTCCTAACTTACTATAAATAACCAGAGTTTTCTTATCTCAATATCTTCTTCTTGAAGAACCCCCCCCACACACACACACCTCTACTTTCCCTCCTTTTTAGATGGGCGACACGGTGGCCCAGTGATTAGCACTGTTGCCTCACAGCAAGAATGCCGCTGGTTTAAGTCCCTACTAAATCAGTCGCATTTCTGTGCGGAGTTTTCGCTTGTTCTCCCCGTGCTCGCGTGGGTTTTCCCCGGGTTCCCCGGTTTCCTCCCACAGTCCAAATAACACGCACCCTAAGTAAATTGAACACTCAAAATTAATACCATAGTCAAGCTCTAAGCAAGCACTCCTCTCCTCAGTCATTCATTTCCACCATTCAGCTATAAGCCGGGGGAGTTTATCGAGATCTACCTGAGCTCAAACTCCCCTCTCGCCCTGCAAACGGGAGGGAGCCCAGGGCTCGAGGATCTTACAAGCTCAGGGCTCTCTCCCGGGACAGCATGCCAAACAAGCTTTATTATCAATCATCAGCTAAGTGTGAACTCTTGAAATATATTGTGTTGAATGGAAGATTTTTTTTTACCCAGACATTTAAAAAATACATATTTTACATATGTATAAATATGTATATAAATACATATTTTACAGCAGTAATCACAATACCGTGTTACTGTGAAACTAGTTATAAAACTATTGGTCAAAAAAATTGTTTATGTTAAACGAAATTATATTAAAAGCAACTCTAAAACTAGACAAAACTAACAACAGTGACTGAAAAAAAACTCAAATAAAAAATAATTAGCAAAAACTTTATATGCACTCAGTATGTGGTGGAAAATCCAGCCCAATTTCAGGAGAAATTATTTAACACATTGTCAGAAAAGTGGCTCATTCAAACAATTTCACTTGTTTATGACAATGTACGATTTTCAGTTGTCCCCCAAACCCCACATCTAACCCTATCCCTTACTAGAAGATGAACAAATTGCAAGTAGGTATCGCCCAAGTGGGAGGGAATTACACTGCAAGTAGGCTGGGTGACCTCCAAGTGGAAGGGACTTTAGCTGCAATTAGCCTGTGTTTAAATGTAATGTAATGTGTGTATTAATATAGCACATTTATCGTGTATGGCCATACACCCAAAGCGCTTCACAATCATGAGGAGGGTCCCTTCACACCACCACCAGCGTGTATCATCCACTAAAATGATGCAACGGCAGCCACAGGACAACAGTGCCAGTGCGCTCACCACACACCAGCGATAGAGATACAGCAAATGCGGTGGATGGGGTTGATTGAGAGTCCATGATGGGTAAGGGCCAATGGACAAAATTTGGCCAGGACACCAGGGTTACACCCTTACTCTTTACAAGAAGTGCCATGGTGCTAATGACCACAAAGAGTCAGGACCTCGATTTAACATCTCATCCGAAAGATGGCACCCACTGACAGTATGGTGTCCCCTTTACTTTACTTTACTGGGGCATTAGGATTCTCAGAAGTTGAGCACCCCCTGCTGGCCTCAATAACACCACTTACAAGAGCAACCTAGTTTTTCCCATGTGGTCTCCCATCCAGGTACTGTCCAGGCTCAGCCCTGCTTAGCTTTAGTGAGTAACCAGTCTTGGGCTGCAGGGTGATATGGCTGTGGCTGGTGTAGATGTAGCAGACATTAATAAAACACAACTGTACATACTGTGAGGTTGGGGTAGGTGTAGACATTCATAAAACACAATAGGTTGGACTTGTGTGTCATGTAAAAAACATTAAATAAATGAAAACTCTAGAAGGTGTCCCCCCCCCCCCACTTGGAGCTGACCAGCCCATTTGGAACTGCGACCCCGACCTCCTTTTATACTCTTCTCACAAATTGTACTAAAATGTATGAATGACATTGTACAAATAAATATGAATTAACCACAAATTAATACAAATTAGCCACTAAATTAAAAAGTTATGAGATAGTATAGGAAAATCTGACCTGTAGCTGTTTGGAGAAGTACATGTTATTACAACCTATATTACAGCCAAACATGTCAGTCAAGCAAAAGATAATAAGCAGAAATGTATTTCCCATTTAAGCATATTGTTGTATGTTTTTCTCATTAGCCAAAACAATGTAAACAACATGTTTAACTACATATAAAATATGATATTTCATATAAAGAAGTTAAATAAAGTACATAATTTATCATAATTTGTCTGAATTCTTCAGAATTAAAAAAAAACAACTTTTATTCACTGCATTTGTATGGTTTTAAATTCAGTGTCTGTACAAACAAATATTTTATTTTTATTAATAATAAGTTTTCTCAAGGGTTAATGTAATCTGTACCAACACTAAACTTTAATTTGGTCAACACTGGGCATGTTCTGTAAACTCTGCTAATTACCAAAACGAAATAAATAAAAACTAAATAGAGATAAAAACATTTCTGTTCAAAAAATTTCAACTAAACTAAAAAAATAAATACTAATTAATAAAACAAACTAAAACTAAACTGACATGTACAGCACATTGATAATATATCAAATTAAAAAACTAATTTAAAAAAACAAAACTAGAATGACCTTGGTAGAAATATGCCAAAGCTTCTCAGAGATAATGCCTCAGATGAAGTCTGGCAGTAAATAAAATATATAATACGACAGTGCTCCAAACAAAAGCAGTTCCAAGCAAGTCTTGACTGCATTGCATTTACGTATCACTTCAGCAATAGATTTTTAGGTATTTCAAAGGTCCTGACAGATAAATAACTGCTTTAAAAAAGGCAAGAAATAGGATGAACTATTTTGATGTTTTTCCTCACTAAATTATGTTTTATTCTCTACTGAAAGTACATCCTTTGATTTTGTCACTCATACTTCCAGCCACATAAAAAAAGTGTTTATACACTTTAAAAATGTAAGGTTAGTGGTTTGATCAAATCGCTAACCCCAAGTATGAATCATCTAAATAGCGATGCTTGCCTTAGCAATTACCGTTAATCATAATGACTAGCGCTGGAAGCATACAACATTTAAATGTTCTCCATGACACCAAACACACGGCGGTTTGATGTGTTGCGAGTCAAGGATTGATATTGATTTTTGGTCACACAAATCTTCAAGGATGTTCCATCTCGTAAACATTTTGCCACTTCGAAACAGAGGCCACAATCTCAACACGCGGAGCAAATGGGCTGGAAAAACAGCTATATTTTGAGCAGACCGATAAAGACAACAAAGAATGTGCTCTGTAAAGCTCATGCTGCTGCTGTCACACTGAAGTTACGATGCTCTCAAAGGTGCTGTTCCAAATGCTGTTATTGGGGCGCCACTTCTCATCACCAAAAGCCCCTCAGGTATGACCCACACATCTCCTTCATTCCGGATCCCCCTTGTGGATTTGACACGTTCCGCTTCCACAAGCTTCCACCCTAAAGGAAAGAAACTGTCTCTCTGGAACGACGCAAAAGAGATTCTCATTCCGGACCATGGCGCTCAGAAGCCAATCTGAGCATTTATTAGAGGCGTCAGAGCAATCAGAGGACTCGCGATTGTGGCGAACGAATGAATAACTGATTTCCAGAGGTTGGGGTTAAAAGGCTCAGGAGGCCCCTGTTGTGGGCGCCCGGGCCCTCGCTGAGAGATGCTATTGGCATATGGATTCGGAGGTGAATTTCACACTCCACTAGGAGCAGTGTCATTATGATTCTGCTCGCTCGCCCTCTCTCACTCTCCTTCCTTCTCTGTTTCTCTCTCTCTCTCTCTCCAAAGCTTTTGGAGCTCCAGCCGAGCAGAAAAGCCTCAACCCAAAAGCTTAATTACAAATCTACCCTGAGGAGGAAAGGAAAATATACTCTGTCGCCCTCAAACACACACACACACACACACACACTAACAGTCTTGTGCTCATTCAACTTGGTGGCGTGTGTTTGTGGTTTCTAAAGCAATCCTCAGCAAAAAAAAGGGGAAGTGTTTATGAAGAGTGAGGCCAAAAAAAAAAGATGTTAGTGAACATTTATTTTTTCATATGAAAAAACATTTCTGGGATATCGTCACCTTGGAATTGTAAGGTTCTATCTGTGTTCTAAATGATTTTAAGATATTGAGCTTCAAAGTTTTTGCATTCCATATAGCAAACAATATGTCTGTAACAGTTCTCTTTCATACATTAACAGGACAGAGACCCTAAATGTACTCTGAAATATCAAGGTTCTCTTAAATTTGCAAATTGGGGTAAAAAAAAAACAGGGCAATTGCAGACAGAACCTTCTAATTCTAATGTTCCGCTTAGAATTATAAGGTCCTATCTGGCAGATCAATAACTGAAGCATTACCTTTTAAGAAATACAATCAGTCTGCCTATTAATTAAATAAATTAAAAAAATTGGTGTTGTAACAATATGTTCATGTCTAAGAAAGTTAAATTTTTGCTTACTATAACATTTATTTAATGTTTTAGGATGAATATTTTTTCTTGTAGAAATTAAGCATACAAGGCTGTGCTAAATATTTTGTCCAGTGCAAGTGTTAATTTTATGTAATTAATATGGTCATATTTATTGAATTATATGCTTTATATAAAGCCTGCAGGCACAGAAAGTCAACATGACGTCATACTGATGTACCACAACGTACCCCAACGTCGTGGGGACGTTAGATTTTGTTTGGAAATGAAAGTTGATGTCAGAACCAAACATCAGGCCGATGTCTAATGTCCAACACAAAATTAACCTAAAATCAACCAAATATCAACGTCTAATCAGGATACACCTTGATATTGTGTGGACGTTACCACTATGACATCTATCAGACGTTGGATTTTGGTCACTTTCCAACACAACCTAAAATCAAGCAAATATCAACGTAATTTGACGTTGTTAGTGGATGTCATAATAAGGTTTGCGCTTAGACGCTGACTAGACATTGAATTTTGGTCACCTGACGTCATGACCTAAATCTAACCTAATATTAAGGTCTTATGATGTTGTGTGCCAGCTGGGAATTATTGAGTTATATTTATTAAATTTTGAAGTATTTGCCCTTTAAGACTTTATATCAAATTTAAAGACTTTAAAAGAAAACAAACAATGAGCAAATGAGTTGTTTAATGAATACTGAAAAATGTGTTCATGACTTTATACACAAATAAAAACTTTACATTTAAACTTTACATTTAATATATTAAATTTTTTATAAAAATGTTTCTTTTTTTACATGTTTCTTTTTCAACAATGTGAAATTTAACATTTCATCTCAATGTCAAAAATGCTTCTAAATCATCACATTCACACACCTTTTTAGTTTTAGGTTTCTTCTCAATTTTGTGTGGTGCAGCATTATTTAGTCGATTCTGATTTTGTGTTTTCCCTCTGTCAAAAGGTGAAAAAACAAGAAAAATTATCCTGAATGGTCCTTGGCTCACAAAAAGAACCTTATAGCGCATGTAAACAACTTATACAAAAACATCACATAATGTAAATAAGTTGTCATTTCATAAGAATATGTGAATAACTCAATTTTGACAAAAATGTCTGATAGAATCTTATAATTCTAAGGTAATAATATGGAAAAAAATCCATTGGGAAATTATCAGTTTCTCTGTATTTGTAATTAAGTTATGCATTTGAGTAAAACCTAATTGTGGCTTAACTTTTAAAAGGCATTTCTTCCAAATTTAGAATAAAAAAAAATGTCACGTACAGCATTATTTATATAAAATAACAACAAACCTTAACTCAAACCCTATAAATCCAGAGAAAGGGAGAACATGCCAACTCCACACAGAAATGCCAACTGACCCAGCCAAGGCTTGAACCAGCGACCTTCTTGTTGTAATGCGATCGTGCTACCCACTACGCCACCATGACACCCTATATGTATTATATGTGTCAAATAGTCATTACAATAAAGCATCTCTAAAAAAATAAAAACAGCCACCACAACAAAACAAAGGTTCAAAATGCTCGCATTAAAGGCTTCAAATAAGTTCATTCCCTTTCGCCTAGCCCTGTGTTCTTTCTTTAGACAGTAACAGCGCATTAGACCTTAGCATTAACCTGTGGCAAAACCAGACCACTTAATGTGGCAAAAACTATGAACCTCCCCCGCTAAGGTAATGAACGCATCTGCTTCTTTTCTGAGTGAGATTGATCGCGCTGATGAAGGCAACACTCATCATAGCCTGGACTAATTTTTCATCCTTACGAAAAGTATGACAGAACATCTACACATGCAAAGCACAACTTGATTGGGAACAGCTTGCACATCCCCATCCTGACAGCATGCAAATGTATTCTCTGGGTCATAATGATACTATCCTTAATGAAATTAATTGCAATCAGAGGCTGCTTTCTCCCTTCACAAGGACGTAGGCAATTAAGGTCACCTAGCAGAGCAACCTCGGTTAAGCAGCTCCAATGCAAATGAGATGCAATCTGAAAACTAGTTAATTTGGCCTCTTGACATTACCAACAGGCATTTTGGAGGGGTGGGTGGGGATGGGGGCTTAAAAACATGCAAATGCAATGCAAATGACCACATGATGAACAATTTCTGAAGTCTACTACTATCTACTACACTGTCTTCTCATAGTAAAGTGGTCAAACTTCTTTGGTTGGTGCAGCTGGAGCATTGACAACAATTGGTCTGTCATTTCATACAAAAAGGTCTACCTTCATACATTAAGGTGTTACTAGGTATACTTAAAACTTCCAGGCAGGTGTGTTGAGCCAAGTTGGAGCTAAACTTTCCAGGGATCCCAGGTCTAAATGTTCATGAAATAGATTCAACAAGATGATTCAATTATAGATGACCAGGACCCAAAAGTAAAAACACATGAGATTTGTAAAGTCCCTGCAGAATTTACGCATAACAGATTTAAAGTTAATTATTTACGTTAATCCACTTGTTAAGTCGTGAAGTATCTGTGACATATGGAATACTGTTTCCGGGTCCAAGCCGCTACTCATTTGAATTGAGAAAATATTGGTTTATGGTCACTTTTTAGTCATATCACACCTTAAAGTAAAGTTTATATAAAATTATAGTGTATACATCAATCTCTGGACTTGATGTATACACTATGAAACCAACATTTTAACCAACATTTTAACAATTTGTAAAAACAAAAAAAATATCACTTTAATGGGCATATGACATTAGGCATGGATATATACACTGCGATTGTGATTTTCGAAAATATTACATCGCTTTGTAAACATTTATTGTTACCATTTGATGAGTTTCCCCATACAGTTTGATAGAGTGCTTGGACCTGAAAGCTGCTTTGCGTGATGTCACGCTTAACAAGCGGATTATCTGCAACTCTGCAAATACAGCTATTTAAGTAATCTAGTGAAATTGTATTTATATCGCAATTGCAAAGAAAAAAAATACCGCAATGTCAAATTTTCCCAGTATCGTGCAGTCCTAATGAATACACTTGAGTCGAAGAGCAGAGGTGGCACAGATGCATCCGCACCTGTTCGACTACTCAAAAAGAGACTCAAAGGGGTCACAGACCGGACAAGAAGCCCACCTCATTATGTTACGTCTTTCTACAAATTTTTGCAAAGTAAAGATGTGATGTGGAGAAGGCTGTTTGCAGATGTACAGGCATCTGTTTTTGTTGTGTTTAGAGATACACATTTACAACCCTGCCTACTGTAGCACGGGCATGTAGCACATCGCTAAACTTTTTTTACTTCACTTTCCCCTCAAACGAAGAATGAAAAATAACTTAATTTGAAGCATACCAGAGACTTAAAGGGGCCAAACTGTGCCAAGTATACATCCTCCACAGCTTTACACCAACAGCAGTAGTCTGAACTTTTGATGCAAGGCAAGATGATCCATGTTTTCATGTAGTTTATGCAAAACTTCCTACCATTCAAATGTCACAATAGAAATTAAGACTCAGCAGCAAGGCAATTCTTTTTTCCAGCCTTTTATTGTCCAACTTGTAGCTTTGGTTTGCTGTTCTTTGCTGACAGAAGTGTCACTAGCGTAATCTTCTTCTGCTGATGTTGCTCATCTACTTCAAGGTTTGGCATGCTGTGTGTTTGAATATGCTTGTCTCTAGACTTTAATCTGAGTGGTTATTTGAGTTACAGTTACATCTCTCAGCCAAATCCTGTTTACATGTCTCCTCTGGCCTCTGGTATCATCAATGGATTATTTTTACCACAAAACTGCTGCTGGATATTTTCTTTTTTAACCTTTCTTTGTAAACCCTAGAGCATAAAGACAGAGCCCACAGAGCACAGAGAGAAATGGTATAGACGGCTTCTGTGCAGGCTTTTATATGTTTGTTCCCTAGCTTTAAACCAAGAAACCCAAGAAATATCAAAGATGTCATAAGATGTTGTGAAGTATAGCTGTACTCGCAATAATACTGGTATGGTTATGTTAGGTGAGATCCTTAAAACAGAGTTCAAGAGTTCACACTTCGCTAATGCTTGATACTGATTGCAAGTTTGGCATGCTGTCCCAGGAGAGAACCCAGAACTCTGAGATATTTGAGCCTGCCTAATCATTTAGCATAGAAGGGGGTCCGAGATCAGGTAGGTCTTGAGAGCTCCTATTGGTATAGTAAGGAAAGGGGAGATGGGGGATTCTTCAAAAACAAAGATAAGGGAGGTAAAAAAATGGGCTATTTAAGTAGGTTTGAATTTGTCTGATTGGTTTATTGATGACTGTTGATGTGAGGTGATCCTCACATCAATATTATACTATAAAAATTATATAATAATATATTAAATTATAGGGAATATTATATAACTGTAACGTACTTCACAGCCACCTGGCTGACGGGAAGAGGGAGGCGGAGAACCGATGAACTTTTAAATATTTATTAGTAAAAGGGACGGCAGCTCCTCGCGGAGACTGCCGTCTAAACCAAAACAAACAGACGGCAGCTCCTCACGGAGACTGCCGTCAAACTGATGTCCAGGCCCAGTCCTCTCTCTCTCTCTCCTCTGCCATCGTTCCTCTTATAGTCCAGAGCTCCTTCCGTGGGATTGGAGGCAGGTGCGCGCCACAGGTGTTTTTCATCTGTGGCGGGCCTCGTTTCGCTCCCACGGCTCTCGGCCACGCCCCCTCGCCACATACCCCCATCTCAGGCCGGGGGCACCCCGTGGCTGTGCATACTCCGGGGGTGGGGGGGGGGGTTTGGCGCCACAGCACCCGCGAGACCTATATGAGACGGGCCGAGAGAAAAGGAGATGGAGAAAAAAGGAGGAAAGACAGAGTAGAGAGGGGGAAAAAAATGGGGTTCGGTTCTTTAGACATGCTGCCACTCAACCAGCCGAGAGATGCAACGACGTGTTGGGAACCCTGTGGAGGAATCTATCACCCGTACATCTGGTGTCCGGCAGCGGTTCTCCTGGCTGGCTGGCGGCATTTCTGGTCTCCTGCTCCGCTCCCGCTTCAGTGGAGGACGCAGGCTTCGGCATCATAGCAGATCATGGCGACTCCCCCCGGGCTCTCTGGGATGGCTCCCTTCAGCTCTTTCCCATCCGGTGGGGAGCCCCGCGTCCCCTGCTCCTCCCCATGCTGGGAGACGGCAGCAGGCAGATCCTTCCTCGCCAGCCTCAGGCTGCCCCGTCACTCTGGCAGACGAACGGGTTTCTCCCCCACTCGGGTTAACTCCCGAACACTCGCCCTCCCTCTCAGCGGCGAGGGCAACTGAACAACGTGTCCCTCCTTTCCCGGGTTTTGGGCACCACTGTAATGAACTTCACAGCCACCTGGCCGCCGGGAAGAAGGAGGCGGAGAACCGACAAACTTTTAAATATTTATTAGTAAAAGGGACGGCAGCCGACTGCCGTCTAAACCAAAACAAACGGACGGCAGCTCCTCACGAAGACTGCCGTCAAACTGAAAGCAAAAGTAAAACAATATGTCCAGGCCCGGTTCTCTTTCTCCCTCCTCTGCCATCATTCATCTTTTAGTCCAGGGGCAGGTGCGCGCCACAGGTGTTTCTCATCTGTGGCGGGCCTCGTTTCACTCCCACAGCTCTCGGCCACACCCCCTCGCCACAATAACTATAGCATTTACAGTGACCCCATATTACAAAATAGCATAGATGGTAATTTAATGCTTACTGAGTTGTCCCAGTTGATCATCTTTCTTCCCTATTCTAATGCTCAATTTGAACGTCTGTTTTGTGCACATTTACATGCCTAAATGCACCGAGTTGTTGATTTGATTGGCTGATAAGATAATTACATTCATGGTCAGTTGAACAGGAGTACCTAATAAAGCGGTGAGTGTATGTTACATTAATTTTGCTTTAACACTATAAAATGGATTGAATTAGTCACTTGTGTGTAGTTAATTGCAATGTGCTGTTTATGTTACAAACTGGCCACTCACCAGGACAGTGCTGCATATCTGTGGCATGCCAATTTAAACTGGCGGTCACTCACTGCTGCTTATGCAGGGGGCACAAATTACCTCATCCCCGACAGCCAGGGTCAGCGAATGAAAAAGACAAGCCAACGTGCCAAACTTCAGGGATTCTACTTCACTAAATCCTTTCATTAAGCCTATGTTGCTACAACATGGATGCTACAATGGGAATATACTAATAACTGCTTTCATATCTCACCTTTAGTTCAAAACAAAGTAGGAATTCTCATCAAATAAACTCCCACAGACTTAATAATGCAATTCGTTAAGAACTATAGACAGTCACACTTCAGAATCAGACGTAATGTAATTTCTCTTGCGAGAAGGAGTGTGCCAATAAAAGCATTCATACAAAATTATGATTCCAATATGTGTTAATGTGTTTATTTTACTTTTTAATATATAAAAAAATAGATTTAACAATTGTTCTGTTGGTTGACTGGTTGGTGGGTGGTTGGTTGGTTGGTTGGTTGGTTGGTTGGTTGGTTGGTTGGTTGCCAAACAATGAAAATGTAGCCATAATGAATATCTAATTGCACTGCATTATTGCTGCATTTTGGGGCCAAAAGATTAAGGTGATCTCTTCCAATCATTTAGCTTTTTAACACCTATTTTCTTTTTCTTTCAATCATCTATAAGCTGATATTGAGATCTGTTCTTATTCAATTAACAACCAATGCACAGAACCAAGTTGCTTTTTTACAATCTTCTTATTTTTTTCTCCTCTATTTTTACTGTAATCAATTACATCACAGTACAAAGAAAGCATCTGTACCTTCACATTGCAACATTTAGTTGTGAATTTAAATGTAATACTGAAATGTAAGCACCAATTACCTTCTGGTTGAATTATGGTTTTGTCACGCATCATAATATATACTGTACAGACTTGCTAATAAATGTATGTATAAAAACTGTGACTACCCAAACAGTACATTGACTCCTCAAGTATTCCCTCTGTTATTCCCATCTGGAAGCGAAACCATCTGGATCAATCATACACATTCTTCCTGACACCAGACAACTCTGTCTGATTAATTATCTATCACTGAACTGCCTGCATTGTGACTGTATATGACTTCTATAGACACTGAACACATATATAATTAAGCAATCTTATGTAAGCTCAGCAGGCAAACAGAGAATATTACAAAAATGTGTGATTAATTATATTCAATGTGACCTTAATTTTATACTTATTATTTGTTTTATTTAATTTTATACTTAATTATATATTATTGTTTGTTTATATTAATTCAAGCTAATTCAAATAGCATTCAGTTCCATTAAATTAAATCCAAGAGCAATTATGATATCTAACCAGTGCTGGTTATATCATGTCATGCATGTTCAAGCATAATTTGATATGCTTGCGTGTGTGTCTTGATCAACGTTGTGAAAAAAGTTAAATCAGCTTTTAATGCATTCACCATTCATTTGTTTAACACTCAAAAGTGAGAAATCAAAATGTTGAATGTTTATTTTGCTAGTGCACGTTGTTATTATTTAGACGAACAAATAATTCCCTGAAAAAAATATGCATATTTTGATAATCGTCAACAAAAAACATTGTCCATGCTCCTACTAATAGTTTGCTGGGAGGTAATAATGAGCAAAAAGAACGTCCTGCCCCTTATTTAATATTCTGTTTCAGCTGGAAGTATATCAACATACTGAAATTAAAGTCTTAGGACTTTAAATCATAATGAGGGAGTGATGAATGCTTGATAATATATAATGATAAAGCGTTCCCAAATGCTAAATGCTAAAAAGTAAAAACTAGCTAAATGCTCTGGCTTTTAATGGAGGTAATTTTTACAGTTTTTTCTTTTTGCAAAAGAGGATTAGGATGGTTAGGAATCAAATGTTTTTTTAGGTAATCTTGAAGATGCTTGACTTTACATATTAGTTTTAGATTATTATTTATTTTCAATGGAATTTCAAATATACAGTTGAAGTCTGAATTATTAGCCCCCCTCTTTATTTATTTCCCAAATTTCTGTTTAACTGAGAGATTTTTTTCAATACATATCTAAACATAATAGTTTTAATAACTCATTTCTAATAACTGATTTATTTCTAATAACTAATTTATTTTACTTGATATTTTTCAAGACACTTCTATACAGCATGAAGTGACATTTAAAGGCCTAAATAGGTTAATTAGGTTAACTAGGCAAGTTATTGTATAATGATGGTTTGTTCTGTAGACAATTGAAAAAAAAATAAGTCTAAAGGGGCTGATAATTTTGAGGCTAAAATAGTAAAAAAAAAAATAATAAGTGATTTTATTCTAGCTGAAATAAAACAAAAAATACTTTCTCCAGAAGAAACAAAATTATCAGACATACTGTAAAAATTTCCTTGCTCTATTAAACATAATTTGGGAAATATTTGAAAAAGACAAAAAAAATTCAAAGGGGGAGCTAATAATTCTGACTTTAACTGTATATATATTTTTTAAAGTTACATAAAATATCATGATATAGTGTATGATATTTTCATTTATTTCAATGGTTTCCAAAAACAACTGACTGCCTCACAACTGACAGAAAGTCAGTGGACGTCTGTGCTGTAATATGAATGGTTGTGAAAGGCATTCTAGTTATGTTTTTTTTCCAATGATAGAGCCGTGAACTCTTCTACCTACCAAATTCAGACCCATGTCTGATTGATTCATCTTGCTCCTCTGTCACATTTACTGTTTCTGCATGGAATATGTTTCTTCTTGATGTTCCAACATGAAAATAGTAAAGGAACTATGCTTAATTTGTTTAGTTCTCTACAACTTTGTCAAATCTGTGACCCTAATGATTAGATCATTTTTACATTTCTGGGTTTCTCAGCAGCAGAAGTCATCATAGCTGGGTAAATTTAGAGAGCAGTAAATAGGAGATACTACAAATACATCTTTGTGATTTAGAATTTTCTTAAATAACAAAAGAAAAAACTCAGCAATAGTGTTAAATGTTGAGTTAAATGTTAATGTTAAATTTACTGTCCTGCCCAAAGATGCAGAATTAAAACAGATTACTGTCAGATTGTCATCCTTTTATAATGACAAGACAGTTAAACAGTATAAAACACAAAACTTTGGCAGCCACTGTTTCTTTAAACACTTTTAGAAGTCAGTCACTAGTTCTGTGCTTCAATGCACATCACGTATGCTTTTAAAAGTGACAACAAGTGATGATTGGTCTGAAAGCAATGTCTTGTCTGAAATGTTTCTTATTGACAAAATAAGAATTTGAGTCTAATACCTTTTTTTCTGAAACATCAAAATTGTAAACAAACATATTGTGTATGCTCAGCTATTAAATATATCATTCATTCATTTTCCTTTGGCTTAGTCCCTTTATTCATCAAGGGTCGCCACAGCGGAATGAACTGGCAACTATTATCCAGCATATGTTTTACACAGCAGATGCCCTTCCAGCTGCAACCCAGTACTGGGAAACATCAATACACACATACACTATGGCCAATTTAGTTTATTCATCTATATAAAATGTCTGGACTGTGAGGGACACCAGAGCATCTGGAGGAAACCCACGCAAAGGCAGGGAGAACATGCAAACTCCACACAGAAATGTCAACTGACCCAGCCAGGACTCCAACCAGCGACTTTCTTGCTGTGAGGCCACCGTGTCGCCCAGCTAATAAATAATATATATATACAGTTGCAATCAGAATTATTGAACCCCCTTTGTTTTTTTTTTTCTTTTTTAAATATTTCCCAAATGATGTTTAACAGAACAAGGAAATTTTCAAAGTATGTCTGATAATATTTTTTTCTTCTGGAGAAAGTCTTATTTGTTTTATTTTGGCTAGAATAAAAGCAGTTTTTAATTTTTAAAACCCATTTTAAGGTCAAAATTATTAACCCCTTTACGCTATTTATTTTTTCCATAGTCTACAGAACAAACCATCATTATACAATAACTTGCCTAATTACCCTAACCTGCCTAGTTAACCTAATTAACCTAGTTAAGCCTTTAAATGTCACTTTAAGCTGTATAGAAGTGTCTTGAAAAATATCTATTCAAATATTATTTACTGTCATCATGTCAAAGATAAAATAAATCAGTTATTAGAGATGAGTTATTAAAACTATTATGTGTAGAAATGTGTTGAAAAAATCTTTCCGTTAAACAGAAATTGGGGAAAAAAATAAACGGGGGCTAATAAATCAGGGGGTTGAATAATTCTGATTGCAACAGTGGCGCAGTAGGTAGTGCTGTCACCTTATAGCAAGAAGGTTGCTGGTTTGAGCCTCGGCTGAGTCAGTTGGTGTTTCTGTGTGGAGTTTGCATGTTCTCCCTGCCTTTGCGTGGGTTTCCTCTGGGTGCTCCGGTTTCCCCCACAATCCAAACACATGTAGTACAGGTGAATTGGGTAGACAAAATTGTCTGTAGTGTATGAGTGTGAATGACTGTGTGTGGATGTTTCCCAGAGATGGGTTGCGGCTGGAAGGGTATCCGCTGCGTAAAAATGTGCTGGATAAGTTGGCGGTTCATTCCGCTGTGGCGACCCCGGATTAATAAAGGGAGTAAGCCGAAAAGAAAATAAATGAATGAATATATATATATATATATATATATATATATATATATATATATATATAAAATATTTTATTTATTTATTTCATTCCAATTGTCAAAATTAAAGGTCAAATTCACTCTTTGGCATGATATATACTTTGCAATTAAGTATATCTATTTAATGAATAATATGTATAATAATACATGTCAAAAATATGCTGAAGTGTGCTGAAAGGGTATGCAGTATGACGCAAGGTCTGCATGTCCATGCAAAAAATGAGTGCAGACAATTATATCCAACAAACGAAACAAAACACAGGCAGGCCATTTAGTATAAATGATGCCAAACACGTGCAGTACGGGGTAATGTTTTGGGCAGCCATTTGGTCGATAGACAGAAAAGACAGCTGTCCGGCTGCTTGTGGCAAGTCAGTCCACAAATCAGGCATCTGGGTTTAAATCACTAACATCTGCATATGAAGCAAAAGAAAAAGACACATTTCCAGCTGGGTAGCCCTCATCAATGCACTAAGAGGCAAAAGCAATGCAGAAAAGCATGATTATGATGTGACAGAAATTAGAATATGAAACAATGCTGCAAGAATCATTTCGCGAGCATCCTATTACAACACTCTCTCAATTGCCTTGGTTTTTGCTACTGCGTCAACACAGATCTCATAGCTCCTTTTCCTATAGTGCAAACTGAAACTCTGGATAAGATCACCTATCCAGACTGATTTCAAAAAAATGTATTTTGTGTTTTATGTGTTCACGGTGATGCATCACAGCCCTGTTGCATTACAATAACATTATATCCAGGTTTACACCATTCACAGACCCTGGCCAGCACTGCCGACACAGCGTGGCAAAAAAAGGATCCAGTTGAGCAGTCACTCACTACTGAAACTCTGAAACACAGAGCAGAGGGAACGGAGAACAGCCTGCTTCTGATTGGCCACGTAGGATGCGGCGAATAGCAGCGTAGTGTAGCTCTTAACCAATCAGCACCCATCAAAACATGCGGTGTGCTTTTATGAATGAGGGGAAGCGTATGCTGTACACGTGTAGCGGCTCAACGCTGTGGAGATATTTAAACGTTTATATGCATTAAGTAGACTGTATCGCATGCTCCATAACCCATTAATCTCCTATTATAACTTATAAAACCCACTCATTTTGGAAAAAAGCTGATCAACAGGGTGTTAGCATGTGGGCTCAAATGAAGTGTGGTTTTTTGCAACTGTCTGGGTTGACATTTCCCACTGGGGCCTGCATGGACAACAGCAGCAGCTGAATGAATGAAGCATTAATCAGGGGTGCACAAATATCAGTTTTCACATAACCAATGAGAACAGCTGCAGCCATTTGTTTTAACTGCTGGATGCTTACTATAATTTGAATAACTGATAAAATCTGTGACTTTCCATGAACCTAGTGTCTGGCAAGCAAAACTGGGGAATTAGGTTAAGTGCGTCTCGGGTCTTTTTGTGTCCCAACAGCGCCTCCTACAGGCTGAGAAGAGCAGCGCCACTCAAAACAAATTACATCATACCTCGCCTGGCCCATTCACTGCTGTTTTCTTGCAGACAAAGAGCAGACAGACTCAGAGCTGATACATTAGTGTACGCGTGCTGAGATGAGGGGCATCTGCAGAAGAACGAGTCCGTCTGTTCATTCTGACGACACTGTCTGCTCTGATGGACCTGACAGAAATATTATGAAATTAAACTGTTAATCACAAGGAGTTTGATATATAAATGTTTTACAATGAGCAATGTTTTTCATCTTGCAAAGTGCTGCTAAAAGAAACCATATGACATGACGTTAAATATGCATAATGATTAGTAATAATAGTATAGTAAAATAGACTTTGGTTATTAAAAATGCAAGATCTACATTAAATGTCACCGCATTGATTTTATGGGGGAAAAGAACGTCAAAATTGTGGCTGAGAGGCATTTCTGTCTTTCAAATGAAGAACATGCCATCTAATGGCAAGTAGGGGAATGACAGTCTTTCACTAGTGCCATGTGATAAACATGATAGAATATTGAATGTTCATTCATTCATTTTCTTTTTGGCTTAGTCCTTTTATTAATTTGGGGTCGCCACCGCTGAATGAACCGCCAACTTATCCAGAATATGTTTTACGCAGCGGATGCCCTTCAGCTGCAACACATCACTGGGAAACATCCACACACACTCATTCACTATACGAACAATTTAGCTTATTCAATTCACCTATAGCGCATGCCTTTGGACTGTGGGGGAAACCGGAGCACCCGGAGGAAACCCACGCGAACATGCAAACTCCACAAAGTAATGCCGACTGACCCAGCCGAGGCTCGACCCAGCGACCTTCTTGCTGTGAGGCAACAGCGCTACAACCACCGCGTCGCCCTGATATTTAATGTTACCATTTGATTTGACCTTAATCCAAATCAGGGGTAAGTAAATAAATACACACAAACCAACCAACGCAGTGACTATGTTTTGAACAATGTACCTAAATGTAAGCAAACCATGTGTGATTTTATTGGGAATGAAAACATTTGAAACTATTTGCAAGAAATATTTAAAATATGCACACGTTCACATTTAATTGCACGTCAATATGTCGAAAAAGGTAGTCAGATTCGATAAGGGTTGTATGAATCATGTTAATAAATCATATTTGACTTTAAAAATCATCATCATTTGAGGGAATTAAGTAGCTTTCATCACTTGATATTATAGTCGGTAGCATTTCAATAGTAAAACAGTAATTTTTTGATGTTTCACTAACAGTTAGGCCTACTCACCTCACTCTCTTGCATATTTAAAGTCCGCGTGACGCGAAGTTCATACACATTTGACCTCACGCTAGTTGAGCGCAACATTGAACAGTATCCGGAAGTAGCTAACTCTATTATAGTTAATATTAATTGGAAAAGAGCCTGGTTAACTCCCTTCAAATACACTATTAATAATAAAATTAAAGATATTCATTTTAAAATACTACATACAATTTACCCAGTAAAATCGTTTTTTATCAAAGTACATTGAAATGGAGGATATTTGTGGTTTCTGCAATGTGGATAAAGAGAGCCTTTGTCATTTATTTTTTGAATGCAACGTTGTAAACAATTTCTGGAAGGATCTAGCCAAATATATTTTTAAAATGACAAAAATTTGTTATTATTTTACATTAAAAGATATAATTTAGAAAATAAGTCCAACATATGTCTCGAATATATTGTTAATCTCCTTATTCTACTGGCAAAGTTTTTCATACATAAACAGAACTTTGCTAAATCATCTCCCACATTAACAGTTTTTTGTATTGAGTTTGACTTTCATTTCTACTGTGAAATTGTTGAAAAGCAAAAAATCTGAGAAATGCATCAATTATTATGACACTTTTTTTTAATTCCCCTGTCAACTCTTAAAATCATTGGATGCTGTACACTATACTTTGTGTAATTAATTAATTTTTATTTATTTACTTTTGTTTTTTCTTCCTGCAAATGCACTTTGGTAAAACATACTTATTTCCCAAAATAGAATAATGAATAGAGGGCTGAGCTGTTTTAACACTCCTATTTACCATCTCACAATAAACTAATGATTGCAAGAACTTCTTAAGACAATTCTTCTCAAGCCATCCAACTGGCATATGCCTTTCTGCCACTCCAGAGTATAAACAATTTTTATTATTTTAGTTAAAGACAACAAATGTAGTCTTATTTTTCTGTGTGTTAATTTGCATGACAGCAATGTAAACTAACATTTTTGATTCGATGACAGTGCTTCTGTAAACAGTAAACCACCACCTACTTTCATTTGATTACTATAATCTTCTATGTGAAGCTGCTTTGACACAATCTACATTGTAAAAGAGCTATAGAAATAAAGGTGAATTGAATTGAATTGAATTTGATCTCATGCTGACATTGACAAACTGGGCAGGGAGGGTTTAAAAAAAAATATTAGAATGTAAAAACGGAGCATCAATATCACATTTAAATTCAACAGTGCACTCAAGATCTGCACATTCAATATTTATTCTAAGATTTAATATTTTATCTGAAGAGAAAATTCTTTACAAACTCCCCAGTGCTTTAACTTACCCCCTAATATCAGTCACTAGGTTTTTTTTCCTCAAGGCCTTATGAATGACACTTCATATCTTACAAGGCACTTCATTTGGAATTTAGATTAAACCGATTTCATTTCTCATTAACATTGGGGAAATTATAAAGTAGCACATCAGATCCCACTGGGAAGTTACTTTACCCTAATTTTATGAATGCAACAATGTTTTTGAATCTTTGTAGCATGCAAGATCACAGAACGACTTCTAAGAACTATAAGCACTTTGTTTCAGAAGTGTCTAGAAACTGGAAGTTAAAAAAAAAATGAACATTTATACCATAACCATCAGACCCAGTGTTGAGGGAAAGTGCTTTGGAAAGTAATAGATTACAATATTGAGTTACTCTCCTAAAAAAGTAACTAGTTGCATTAGTTAATCTTTATGGTAAGTAATGTGTCACGTTACTTTTGAGTTACTTTTCCTGATTTGGCTGTTGCTTGATGTCTTGCAGAATTTTTATTTTTATGGAAAAACTCTGCAATTAACAACACACTGTATAACCTACACCTTTATTTACCTTAAAATAAAATCACATACACACACACACATCGAAAACTAATAATGTAGGATACTGTTATATTCTGAGAACTTTATGCCTGTGCCATATATACCGTAAGATAAGCCTTTGGTGTGTCCAGAATGTTTGTAAAGTTTCAGCTCAAAACACCCATCAGATATGTATTATAGCCTCCAGAATCTGCCCATTTTGGAGTCTGAGTATACTGTAACGGTTTTTGTAGCCTGTGGCTTTAAATAAACCTGAGCTGCTTCACTCCGCCCACCATTTCCATGTCTGCTTCTCATTATGCGTTACCTCAAATAAACAGCAGTCAGTGACAGACAGACTCAGATGAAGCTGAAATACAGCTCATTAGTCAAAAATCCCAAGTAAGTTTATTTCATGTATTTGTGGTGGAGTTTATTCAAGCTGTTGTGAAATGAGTAGTCTCACACAAATGCTGTTTGCAGTGTACACACACACACATTTTTATGCGGCTGTGATGATTATAGCAGTTAAGAACTGCATAGCGATTTTACTGTCTTTTTTACAAACATGCTTTGTTTAAAAACGTTTTACGCTTGCAAAAATTATAAAAAAAAAAATTAAAAAAAAAAATCACAGAGTTGTAGTATATTTTAATCCCAGTTTATTTGCAAAAAAAATAATAAAAATGTTATGTGGACATGTGTATTCATGCAACTATAAAAGCAAGGTGCCTGTCAACCAATTCGATCGGCAGGGAAAACCGCACTGCTACGTCACGTTGCAGTGGGCCTCAAACTCACTGGGATTTGGGTCCTATTTTAATATCAAGAAAAAAAAAAAAAAATATTTGTTGGGTTTATATCACTCCAATGAGTGGACTCACTATACATACACACAGTTCTGTCCAAACAGCTAACAAAAGTTGATTTTCCTCATAGGTGCCCTTTAAAGCAATGCGTTTGCTGCTTTTGTGCTCTGTCTTATTAGTGAAGTACAAACCATTTTAAGTACATTTCTTTTTCTTCCATCTGTTCAAAACAATGAACACATTCATCTCAATTTTAATTCCACAATTTAATATTTAAAGCCAATTAAACTAAAATGTAACTTCTATTACATTTTTTAAAAATACCTTAAATATTATTGCTTAATTTTTAAAAAATGTGTTCCTTTACTCCAGGGGTCACCGATCTCGGTCCTGGAGGGCCGGTGTCCCTGCAGGGTTTAGCTCCAACTTGCCTCAACACACCTGCCTGGGTGTTTTAAGTATACCTAGTAAGACATTGATTAGCTTGCTCAGGTGTTTGATTAAGGTTGGAGCTAAAGTCTGCAGGACACCGGCCCTCCAGGAACAAGTTTGGTGACGACTGCTTTACTCGTTACTTAGAAAAGTAATATGTAACTCTCGTTACTTGTAATGCGTTACCCCCAACACTGATCATACCAATGATACATAGCAATATCAATTTAACAGAATGTGCTGAAATTCATAGCTTTATTAAAAACAATTTAGCAAAAAACTGTCGAGCAGTTTACAATCCATATATATAAAACTTTACATTTTCACACACATTGGCACACAAAACTGCCTAATTATATATATAAAAAAAGAAATCAAATCTACATTTAGGATAGAATAATCAAAATTTGCACTGTATAGAATAGAATACATACTGGCAAATGGATTACTCATAACATTGTTCTATGTGACCAATACCCTCATTCCTATGCTGAACCAAAAGAACTAGTGAGCATTAGCACTAATTCATAAGTACCATAATTTACTTTAAATCACAGCAAAAACTGCATTAACAGGTTACTTCACATTTGAAGTATTAAACAACTGAACTTACCTAAAAGTTACAGAAATAAAACTAAGTAACAAATTGGCTTAATTATTTTGCAGGACTTAAGGTATATAAAGAAAAAATAATAAGGAATAAACAATTTAACATTGTTTAGGGAGCCTTTGTATAATTATTAATTTAATGGAATGGACAAAACTGAGGGGGAAATATCTGAGGAAAATTTCACAAAAAAAAAAAAAAAAAAAAAAAAAAAACAATCCTGCTACTGAAAAACCTTTCTCTGTGGGACACTAAATGTTACATCATTGGGGCAAGTTTTGCCACAGACGTCCATCATGGCTTTAAGACTTCAGTGCAATTCAGATACTGAAATACATTCAACATTAAGGGGACTACATTAGGGTCATTTCCAAAATTCAGTTTTCAATCTAAAAGTTCTACAAACTTTTAATAAATGAGAACTTGCAGAAGCATTTCATTGTTGTTAACAGACATGTACAATTTTGCCCAAATCATTCGGTAACAAAGTGATAGGACACTGTCAAACAGATTTGATTCTACATTTATCCACACATCACTAGACAGATCACAACATAGCTCTCACTCCTTGATCTGTGCAAATATTAGAGTGAAACACAAAATGACGCACCTAATGCACTTTGGATCAATCAATCATTAAGGGAACAATATTCTTTGATATTTAGCTAGCCTATAAATGCAAAGACACTTCTTTTTTCCATTTGAAAAGCAAGCAAAATTAATTCAGACAAAAATGATCACATTGACAGTAGAGAAAGATACTCTATATTGTGACATTTCTGCCATATAATCGTTGAGACCACAAAGGCGCTGCCATCACGAAAACCAGTATGACAAAGTTGACACTCACACAACTCATGCAATTCACCACACTAAAAAATAACTTTTAAAACATTATCCAGACACAGAAACCCACCTGTACAGTATCAGACAGTATCATGAGAAACTTTGAATCCCTTAGTGGTAAAACTTAAGATCCAAGCGTAAATTGTGAATTTCAAATGCGACGATTTGGGTAAAAGGAAATTCAGTCTGTAGTTTGTCCTCAAAATTCACACGTCATTTGTCAATTCAGATTTCATTCAGGATGCAAAAATAACCAGTCGACTAACTTGAAAAGTGGTCCGGGTGGACTCCGGGGTCACTCATATCCTGAGCAGGTCATCCAGTGCTAGCGTGTCCAGGTCACAGGAGTCAAACAGATCACTAATGCCCTGCTCATCTCCCAAGCCCAGCATATATTCGTCGTTGAGGAGAGCAGGAGACAGAGGCACAAAAGGGATGGACTCCTCTGGCTGTTGGAGAATAGAGGACAAGGAGGAACTAAGGGGTGACATGGGGGCATTTCCAGACAATGGCCCAAAACCATTGA
>CAIGQZ010004625.1:14091495-14105861 GCA_903798205.1 Danio tinwini | reverse complement strand
AAAAAAAAAAAAAAAAAAAAAAAAAAAAAAAAAAAAAAAAAAAAAAACAATCCTGCTACTGAAAAACCTTTCTCTGTGGGACACTAAATGTTACATCATTGGGGCAAGTTTTGCCACAGACGTCCATCATGGCTTTAAGACTTCAGTGCAATTCAGATACTGAAATACATTCAACATTAAGGGGACTACATTAGGGTCATTTCCAAAATTCAGTTTTCAATCTAAAAGTTCTACAAACTTTTAATAAATGAGAACTTACAGAAGCATTACATTGTTGTTAACAGACATGTACAATTTTGCCCAGATCATTCGGTAACAAAGTGATAGGACACTGTCAAACAGATTTGATTCTACATTTATCCACACATCACTAGACAGATCACAACATAGCTCTCACTCCTTGATCTGTGCAAATATTAGAGTGAAACACAAAATGACGCACCTAATGCACTTTGGATCAATCAATCATTAAGGGAACAATATTCTTTGATATTTAGCTAGCCTATAAATGCAAAGACACTTCTTTTTTCCATTTGAAAAGCAAGCAAAATTAATTCAGACAAAAATGATCACATTGACAGTAGAGAAAGATACTCTATATTGTGACATTTCTGCCATATAATCGTTGAGACCACAAAGGCGCTGCCATCACGAAAACCAGTATGACAAAGTTGACACTCACACAACTCATGCAATTCACCACACTAAAAAATAACTTTTAAAACATTATCCAGACACAGAAACCCACCTGTACAGTATCAGACAGTATCATGAGAAACTTTGAATCCCTTAGTGGTAAAACTTAAGATCCAAGCGTAAATTGTAAATTTCAAATGCGACGATTTGGGTAAAAGGAAATTCAGTCTGTAGTTTGTCCTCAAAATTCACACGTCATTTGTCAATTCAGATTTCATTCAGGATGCAAAAATAACCAGTCGACTAACTTGAAAAGTGGTCCGGGTGGACTCCGGGGTCACTCATATCCTGAGCAGGTCATCCAGTGCTAGCGTGTCCAGGTCACAGGAGTCAAACAGATCACTAATGCCCTGCTCATCTCCCAAGCCCAGCATATATTCGTCGTTGAGGAGAGCAGGAGACAGAGGCACAAAAGGGATGGACTCCTCTGGCTGTTGGAGAATAGAGGACAAGGAGGAACTAAGGGGTGACATGGGGGCATTTCCAGACAATGGCCCAAAACCATTGACGCTGGCATTAGAGTTGTCGTTCATCTTCACATTATCAGCCGGTCCATCTGAAGCAGCTTCTGAAGAACAGAACAGAACATACAGTGAATATCAAATTTAGGTAATACCTTGTAAATTTCTAAATTGAGGTCATGACTAAGTCCAATATGAAGTTACCCTACCACTTTCAGATACTCATGCTGCGTCCCAATTAGTAATGTCCCAAATCATAGTATGTCGAAAAGAGTATGCCAAAGGTTCCCGGATGGTTTACCATTTCCGGTCAAAATGTTGCAGTGTAGAAGCGTCCATACTCTGACCGCTGATATTGCCCACAGTGCATTGTGTGTTGGATGTGAAATCGATTAGAACTACAAACCCGGGTAAAAAGTGTAAACAAACTACAAACATGATGAGACCAACAGTCAAGTAGAGAGGCTTCGGTAAAGATGTTTGAATGACTGTTAATTAATATTTAGCCCATTGGAAAATATTTTAAAAATCGCGTTTTCGGTGTTATAATCCATCTGCAACAACAATACTGAACTTATATAAAGATGTGTTTGGACATTAACGTCTGAATGCAGAATTATCCAAACCCCTAAGGATATTTCTCTGCATGAAAGACTCGTGAATGGCAGATTAACCTGCTGCTGCTTCTCCAATAAGGTAGGAAATTAAATACGACAGAAATGTGGACGATGTGTGGAGGATTGACAGGGCTCATAACGAAGCAACATAACGATTTGTTAATGAGGAAGTAGTGTGTCCCAAAGCTTGCATACTCTTCTGTTACACACTCAAAAGTATGTATTTTTCCTTCACAAAAAAGTACATACTTTTAGGGCGTAGTATAAGTATGCGGATTGGGACGCAGCATCACTCTTTAATGGGACACCAAAATCAAAAAAGTACGATTTCATTTACACGTTTAAAGGTGCAGTAGGTGACTGTTTTCAGAAACATTTTTTTGTTGTGCTGGTTGCAAGACTCTTTATAATCTAATAGTAATGATTAAAGTAAATGATCTAAATGTATTTAGATGTATTTTTATATTGTGGGTAAGGCATAAGACTTGAAAAAAGTTCATCCAATTAAAAATTGTCAGGTCAACAATTCCAATAATTCTGATAAGTAGCCCAAACTGTTGGTCAACAATTGTAGATTTGTACATCTGCAGCAGTTAATGCCAATCTGCCCTTTGCGCATTATGACAAGTTTTGCTTGCTACACAACTAAAAACATGCTAGATATAATAGTTTTTTTTATTCAGAATTGTAGTATTATTAAGTATTGTAAAGTTTTCTGGTGAATGATTTGATCTAGTACGTTGTCTACTGTCCTCTTTAAGTTGTGTTCGTGTTTCAAGAAGCGTGGCTTTGGACAGCAGGGGAGGGACTGTGTTTCAAAGATATTATGCTAACCGATTAGCATTTTGGCAGATCACCTACTGCACCTTTAATATTTACATTAAAATGTCAATGATGATGATGTGATGTTGAATGTGTCGTTTTCAAAAACGTTGAGCGTATTAAACAGTCATTTACAAAGAACATCAACATTTTTTTTTATTTTTTTAAATATTGAAACGCGGTTTCTGAAATATTGATAAAATGCATTTGTCAAACTTCCTGTAATATATTTAAATGTTAGGATTTTTAAAATCTGAATTTTAGTTTCTGTTCAGCTTTTGAAAGCAGGACAGTACAGTTATTGAAATAACAACAAAATCAAAACCAAAAATTTAAGCAGTTTCAAGGACCTATGTTGTTTTAAATAATTTCCAGGCCTTGAATTCATTTGTCTGATATTTAAATACATTCAAGAATCATTGGAACCTGGTTTGTCACCAAAAAAAAAAAAAAGGAAAATATGCTGTTAATTACTCACCCTCAGCTTGTTTAAAACCCTTTGAGTCCTTAATTTGCCTTTGGAACATAAATGAAGACAATTTAGGTAAAATCTAACAGCTCCCTTATCCTTCACAGATGGCAACGTTTCTGACTCAATGTCCAAAAAAACATCCTCAAACAGACTATATGCCTTCAGTGATTCAACTGGAATATTATTAAGCTACGAGAATACCATTGTGTCAACATAAAATAAAAATAATGACTATTTAATAGTTTCCTCTCCTCAGTGTCAGTATACCACGAGCGTTTCAACTGTGTGTCTCAACTGTTCGTGCCACTGTTCTCAAATGCACCTGTGCTTCGTTTCAAACAGAGAAAGTCACATGTGGACATCTGGGGGGGTATACATTACTGCACAATGCTCATGAACATGTGCAGTATACTAGCATGGAGAAGAAATTGTTGAATAAAGTCATTATTTTTGTTTTATATGTGCACCGTTTTTTTGTTTTGTTTTAAAAGTACATTTATAGCTGAATAATATTTTACCTTAACCACTGAAGACATATGGTCTGTTTTGGGGATGTTTTAAGTTTTTTTCCTGAGCTTTCAATGAGTCAGTAGCCTTGCGGTCTATTGAGCATGAGGAAGCTCTTAGATTTCACCTAATATATCTTGATGATGTTCTTTTTTGTTTTTGGAGTAAAAGTGAAGGAGAGTAATTAATAGCATAATTTTCCTTTTTGGCGAACAAACCCTTTAAATTGCAAATTTTGTAACTGGCAGCCTGATTTTCCGATATTTACTAACTTTGTCCTAAAGTGACAAACTCGAAACACAGATTGTCCAGGTGAATGGTAACGTGATTATGCTTTCAGCCATTGAGAGAGAAGCTTGTTGTTTCAATCTGTGATTTCTGGAATGTGGTATCTTTACAATGTCACCAACTCATTCAGGTCCCCAAAAAGGCTGTTTGTCCACGAAAGACAAATGCACGAGTGAACAGGATAAAGCAGAGAATCTCAACAGACAATAGGCTCAACAATGCGGCTGAAATGGCTCACCACCAAAAACAACTTAAAATACAAGCAAGCCTCTGTTGAGAAATGTTTTATGAACAGAGAACTTTCAAACTTTCAAATTTCACTGTAGTGATAAACTACTTTACATTTATTCAGGTTTGATTGGAAACCTTTATGTTTGCTGGCAAACCATGGAAGACAAACAAAGTGCCTCAAACAAGCAAAATTTTTTTGTGTGTGAATCTGTTCTAAAGCAGTTCTGTCATACAAGTTTGTAAAATTGTTAGAATTTTCCTAATGTTAGTTTGTAAAAAAATAAATTAAAAAAGTACATCTGCTCCCTCTGCTCGAGTATAAATAGGATTCAAAGCGTGTTGCTAAAAAAATGATTACACTGAATGTTGATGCACTGGCATAATACTACTTTACAAGTTAAGCTGATTTGATGGCTTACTACCCTTACTACTCAGTAGGTACTGCATTTGAATTTAAATGTACTACTTGACTGTTAGAAAAGTACAGTCTATACAGTATGAATTGAACTTGGAAGAACTACATCCACCATTTTGTCGTGACCCATCCACGTCAGTTGTGTCGATTCACCAGGGTATACGCAGGAATTAAAAGGTAATTTCAATACCTTTTTAAGACTTTTTAAAAGACCTCAGAATATTTTAAGACCTCGTCGCCACTTCAAGTTCTAATCAGTATCAAACCTTTAACTTCATAAACAGTTGTAGTTCAAATCAATGGAGCACAACCATGTAACAGAACTCAGATAAGCTCAGAAGAAACACCCTGTTCACTCCCATTCATGAATTCTCTCTTGGTGCATCATGGGATAGTGTCCATTGGGTGCCCACTTCAGAATCTTGCCGGAGGTAGTAGGTCATCCGGGTACTTCTCGCATACGGTTTTTAGCATACTATATTAGTATGGAACTATGCAATTTTGGACACAGCTGATTACTTTTAAAAGGTGCAAGAGGAGAATCTTGGAAAACGCTGGCATTAGCCCAATAGCACTAAAAGCAAATGCACAATGCACACAATGCAAAGCCAAGCCACCTAAAGGAGCAACACCACAATTCATCATGTAACTTTCACTAGAGAAAAAAAAAATTTAAAGTACAATTACTAATTACAATAGTAATAAAAAAAAAAAAAAAGACGGGATGTTGATGTCGTTTCCTGCCATTTTGTGTGAACAGTGTCCCTGACAGCAAGATAATTTCGGCACAAACTGGGTGTGCAGAGGTATGCAATTACATATTCTGACAGGCAGATAGGTCAGCCTCTAGCCATTTTCAGACAGAATTTTTTTCTTGCACCAACACCTTCCACAGTATATTTGACAACAAATACATACATGTGGACCACTTGATTTAATAAATATCATCAAGACGTGAAGGGACTTTCAACCAGCCTAATAAAAAGTGTTTCTGAAAACAATCACCTATTGCACCTATAATTTTGGGTAAAGTGCTTGTCATCCATTCAGTGAAGGAGGGGCAAGACAAATACATTGATCAACCATCATACTGTTCTTCTACAATGACTGAACAACGGTTATATTACAGGTTACGGCATTTTTAGATTTATAATTCCAAATTTAAAGCAACCAAATTGTCTCATCTGGGAAAAAAAGCTGTGCCACCAAAGTGTTCTCAGGTGGCACCAGCTGGCCATTTTTAGAGGAGAGCGTGGCATTTTGAAACTGACTAAAAATGCTTTGATGGACAAACATTAAGTCAATGTTTATTGTTACGCATATGGACTATTATTTTTTTTTTGCATTCATAAAAAATACTGCAGTCAAGCCTTTGAAAGAAATGCAGAATATTCAAAATTGGATGTTAATGGTGCCTTTGTGACTCCAGTGAGTAGTTTCGGGAAGGTCTGTAATTTACACACAGCTTCCTCTTATACACAACTTCACTCCTATACTTACAAATGTTTTATGAATGAGACCAATTGTGTATAAAAACAGTGAAAGGTGGATGTGAAGTGTCATGTTTTGCAGCTAATTTTGTCATTGCCTCCTACAAATCTACATGGCAGAGGGAATGTTTATCAGAAGCTCTTTCTGCAACCTCACTCGATCAGCCAGCAATTGTCATGCAGGACAATCAGCTCCGTCATACAGCAAAAAAAAATCAGTTTCTTAAAGTTAAAAACACTACAATCATGAAAAAGCCCGCCCAGAACCCTGATCTAAACTTGATCTTTAAAATAATCCTTGACAATAAACTTAAGGCTAATAAACAGTCTGAAGAATAGCTAGCCACAGATTTTGATCTTGTCTCTATGCTTTTTTTGCAGGTGTTCTTGCCTTGGGAGACTTTGAGAAATGCAGGGTGATTTCCATTCACATCCAGCCCGTTCTGTAGTGGACTTCCAGAGTCACCCCCGTCCGTACAAAGGAAGACATCAATAGGACCCTTCGAGCTACTCAGGTGTACCTGTAAACTCTGAACAGAAAGACACGGCAAACACATTTAAGACAATAAATAAACTGATGCTGCCTCTACTTAAACCAAAGTAACTACTAGGGCTGGGCGGTATGACCAAAAACCCATTTCACAGAATGAGGAAGTTTCTTTTACAGTAACAATATCTTTCAAGATATAGTTTTTTGTAATAACTTTATATAATACAAGGACTTGATTTCTTTTTTTATAAATAAAAGTAAACTAATAATGACTATAGAACAACAACAAATTTCAGTGAATGTCACATTTCATGGTTTTATGTGGACAGACCTATTATTATAAACATGTCTGAAGTAACATGTTCTCAGAGATCTTGAATGTCTATGATTGGTCATTGTGTTCACGGTCAACAAAAAAGGGCTGCGATTTAATCTAATGGTCACCGCTGTTATAGATCATCACTGTGACATGTATATAGTCATACCCTCCAGGCCCTAGTAACTACTAAATGACATTTTATGCTAGCATTGGACACAAATGAATTGAGAAATATTTACAAAAATGAAGTAAGGGTAAATGATTTGACTGTTTAGAGTTTTTTATTCAAAGCATTTGTCAAAATAGCAGTGATTGAAGAAAACTAAAAACCCTTTAAGTTACTTGAGGTTGATTTAAACTTCCGCGTCAAGTGAACACGTATAGCGCGGCAGTGACTTTGAGTGGTCGCACAGCCCTCGCTGTGGCTGTGGCTGACACTGACCTCTCAAAAACTGTAATCACACGCATATCGCAAGCTCTGTGATTGGTCTGCTTAGTAGTGCTGACGAGCGATGGAGTGGGTGTTTAAAAGTATGAAGTCCCACGAAGGAGCTCCAGATGGAGACTTTTATTTTGTGTTTACCTTATGATTAAAGTTATTGCACGTTAACTGGTTCCCGTCTTTAAATGAGGGAGTTTTAGCTACCTGTAGCATTTAAAAAAAAACAAAATACCCGCAAAGAAACTCAGAGGAACATAAAAACCTATTGCCAGCTAGCATTTCGAACGTGCTTATGCAGAGCAACACAAACAGCGTGCAGAAGTATAAATGCAAGGCAAGCGGCGTAAGTCACACTGATCACTTAATGCAGAAGTATAAATCAGCCTCGAGTTTCCTTCATAGGACAACCTGCATAACCTTCATAGGATAACCTGCATCTGCATACCCTTCCAAATTAACATCATTTACAGCATTAAATGTATTTATTTATACGATTACTACTGTCATTTAAAATTTAACATTCACCAACGCACCAATTGTGAGAACAACAAGGGGGAATGCTATTAGTTCACTAGGTAATTGTGTAGGCTGTTTGCAGTTTATCAGTGAATCACAATGAGCCACTCCCTTAAGAGGCAGCATATTCTCACTCTCTAAGCATTTGATAAATAAGGCATGTGCAACACTGTTGTACATAATTGTAGACACAAAAAGTGCCCTTTAACACATTTAGAATGCCTTTTTAAATGTGGGTTATAACAAAAAACAATATAATAAAATTATCAGTCAAATCTTTAGGAGTCTTGAATGGCCCAGTTGGCAAAAGATTTTAGAAGAAAGATTTTACTTCCATTTCATACAGAGTTTATTAGCGCTGCAGTTTCACTTTCCGTCTGCCAAGTATTTAGAGATATCATTTGTAGTCTAAAAGGGCAAAGGTGGGTATTTGATAAGCTTTGAATGATAATGTGGTTTTAGATATTTTCTTTAGGCTTTTAATGTCTAATTCAATTTCGCTGAAGAAAAAATAAATAGCTTAGTAGTTATAAGCCAAATATTTTTGTTTTATTAAACATGGAAAATGGTGCTGCTGCTGATACATGTGCCATGCTGATTTAGGCATGCCACATGCATATAGTCAACTAAATTTACCTCCTTTGGATCAGGCACTTCCAGCTTTGTTTCAGAGGGTGCTTTAATTGCTATGACGGTTTGGTCTTTTAGGCTTTTTATCCTTCGAATGTCTTGATAGGTCACATAGGCATATGTGAGAAAGGTTAAGGACAAATCATATAATATATACAGCTTGCAATCCTTCTGGCCTCCAATGACCATTACACACTCAAAAAACATACAGCTAACTGCTAGCAAAGGATATTTTTGACTGTGGATCTCCTCCGTCATCTGCTGGACATTCCTCGTACAGGTCTGAATGAGCTCATCCAGACGTCTCTCCTCCTGAGTGAGCGCCAGCATCTCTCTGGCCAGGCTGTGACTCTGCATTGCTGGAGACGGAAGCCCACTTTCTGATGGCAAGCTGGAGCCCCTGTTAATGCCAGGAAAGTCGTCAACACTACTTTTCAGACATACAATCAAATATAATAAAGCTTAAAAATGTGAACCAGAGCTGCACAACATCAAAATAAATGTAATAATGCAAAATTACTTAATTTGTGCATTCTGCTAGTTAGGGGCTGTATTTGCCAACTCATTTCTAGGCTGGTATTACCATGTGCTCAAACACCTAATGACTTCATTTTTGTTTGGATTTGATCAAGAAATTTCTGTTTTTTAGATACTTTTTTTAGTAATTCTCTGCATCACTCCACAGGACTCCATAGACATTCATTGCAAATTTTCGTTTATATTTTGTACTAATAACTATTTTGAACTGACGATGTTACCTTTAAGCAATGTTCAATTAAAATATATTTTTTTCCAAAATCATGCCAATGGACGTAAATAGGTTTACGTATGTCACTGCCACTGTATTAGTCATTTTCCAAACAGATACGAAGTTATTGCCTTTAAATGCAAATAAACGTATGCCATGTGACCTGTAACTGTGCACAATATACTGACACAATAAAACACACAACAGTACTCGAAGTTCAATGTAACGTTTGTCGCTGGAGTTTGTGCAGTATAACTTAAGACAACATGACTGTTATTGTATTTAACAATGTTTCAGTGCAGTATGTCGTTGTTCAACTTCAATACTGTATTATTTTAGTGTTTGTAACTCGCTTGGTTGTCCATTTGCATGCCCTTTTTTTTTGTCAAAGCTTTTGTCGCCAATATAAATTGTTTTGTGTGTATAATGCAGACCGTATGTGATGTAATATTGAATGGATGTTCTCTGCTATTGGTGTAAAAGTTGGCTTTTCCGTGCAAATGTCTAGGCCAGGGGTCACCAATCTCGTTCATGGAGGTCCAGTGCCCTGCAGGGTTTAGCTCCAACTTGCCTCAACACACCTGCCTGGGTGTTTTAAATATACCTAGTAAGGCTGAAGTGCACTAGAGTTTGAGCTTGCAAAACTTTGTCATACGGCGCTGCGAAAAGGGCCGGGATTAAACAAGATGAATAGACATTAAAAAAGCGAGCGATTGCTCCATGTTTTAAATTTCTGTTCAGAGAAGTCATGTTTTGATCCTGGATGGGTCTCACGCAGTCAAGTGATGCGATTTCGCAGGTCAGAGTTCACCAAGCTTGAACTTTGCACCGCAGCAACCTGCGAAACTCCAACGCATGACCCTGCGTTTCTGGTCTGACGCATTCACGTGCGTATGAATGGAAGACTATGGGGAGAAAAGCCCAGTGTGACTGCGGCTTAAGACCTTGATTAGCTTGTTCAGGTGTGTTTGATTAGGGCTGGAGCTAAAATCTGCAGGACACCGGACCTCCAGGAACAAGTTTGGTGATCCCTGGTTTAAGCCCTGGTTTGTTGTCTTAGGATGGGGGGGTAGAAAAATAGTAATAATTGATTCAGTTCTATTTTCTGAGCACACAATAAAGGATTCAAACAGTTTCAAGAAATTCTAATTGAACCACTGAAGACATGTAGTCTGTTTTGAGAAGGCAATTTGGTTTTTCTTGAGTCCATGCAGGATATGGAGGATGAGGGAGCTCTCAGATTTCATCCTAAAATATCTTAATTTGTGTTAGAAAGAGGAACAAATGTTTCATTTGGTTTGGAATTCCATGAGTAATTATTAATTTTCATTTTTGGGTGACTTTAAACATGTAAACTACAGTTTTGATTGTAATCTGCATAGTTAAAGGTGTGTCCAAATACATTTGAACACATGAACGTTTACCACTAGAGAAGAGTTTTCACTTCCTCAAAGTAATCAAGCTCAAATAGTTTACAGATTCCATTCATACCAGTATTTAACATGGTCCACTTATGATCAGAACTAGAGCCCTGCATTTGAGCCCGAGACCCTAGGGTCAGGCTTCGGGTAAATTTTCTTGTCATAGCTAGCCCGAATATTAGGCTGCAAGCCTGCTTTAGAAAAAAAAAAAAATTATAATAAATATTTATAAAAAAAAGGTTTATTGAGATCTAATGCATGCGGTCCGGAAGCACCAGTGATGCCTTGCACAGAAATTTCCAGCCAAGTGCAATGGAGAACATAAAAAGAATATTGAAAGGCAAACTTCTGGTCAACGTTTCAAATAGTGACAAATTTAAATTAGGAGCCAACTGGTCATGCAAATTAAAAAAAATAATAATAAAAAATAACTCCAAACATTTCTCTAAATTATTCTGATGAAAAAAAAAACCTTTCTAATAAATACAAATCTGGTCTATTGTATTGGCTTTAACAGTATAAGCTGTTTGGCAGGGAAAAAAGACTTCAGGTTAGACTCAGGCCTAAAATTAATAAACTGTTGGACAAAGGCAGGGCTACAGCCTGTGTGTCTTGGGCCAGTGTCCTGACATTTTATCCTACCCATCAGATAATGCTCCTAACACTGTATTTGAATGGTTCTGAGGATGAGGTTTGGTAGGTTGGGGCAATATTACAGCTTTACATCACACAATTTCACATTAAAATTTACACTGGTGGCAAAAACTGATGGGTAGTATTATAGAGTCATCAAAATGTGCTACCTACTTTTTGAATGGGAGGTAGGACAAATCGGCAGAATACCAGGCCAGGGCTTAGATTTAAGGCCAGTGTATGGCTCTAATCAGAATTGCATTTAATTTAAAACTCACATTATGACTTGTCGAAGTATGTTGCACGAAATAGAATGCAGCCATACTACTGTCGATATTTGCAGTATCTGCAACAGCTTTAACCAAATGTTTCTGTTGTGTTGGACCACTGCTATTCAGAAATCTTTTTCTATTGTTTTATGAAATATAAAACTTTCTATTGGAAGTCATTTATAATTTTGCTGAAATTTGTAAGACATCTGGGCACCTTTTATTTACCATTACTGTGGTATAGGCATGAGACGATAAACGTTTACAAGGTATACCGCAGTTTGGAAAAGTCAAGGTTTTAATACCGCCAAAATTCTGTAATACTGTTGCTAAGGTATGTGTATGATTTTTTTCATTTACATTTTTTTTAGGACAACAGTACCTCCAGCAGAAAAAAATATCCAAAGACGCCATTTTAAATTGTAAAGAAATCAGTGTTTTTGTACAAATGAAGACAGCAGAAGTCAATGATTAATTTGAATTATTTAGCATGACATGTTCACTGCTCAAAAATATTTTTTAAATAAATGTATTGTATACAAATGGGTTTAAAGGTTTCGTTTTTTTTACCCAAACAGTTAAAATGAATATATTTTAGAGCAGTGAGCACAATACCATGATACCGTGAAACCGAGATATTTTTATCCAAGGTTATCATACCGTCAGAATCTTATACCGGCCCATGCCTACTGTGGTATTCACAAAGTTTTCTCTAAACTATCTGTCAGTTTCATTTATGTATTCAAGCAAATTGTCATAATAAAGTCTTGACTAGATGCAGCATTTAAAACTGAAGGAATAAAATAATAGTGTGACAACCTTACCGTAAAAACTAATTGTAAGGTTACGGAAATTTAGTATTCTTGCAATTTAAAAAAAAATATCTATCTTTTGGACTTTTCTAAATTTAGAATTATTAATCTTTTCTATTTAGAGCTATTCAAGTCGCCTGTCAAAACTACCTGCACATTTTCAAACCATAAGAATAAAAACACAAAAAGTTAAAATCAGACTATCAATCATTCCCTAATATCGTGCAGCCCTAATATGAACCACTAGTCTGTTAGTAACCCACAGCCATTGTATGTTGTTCTTTGACTTCTTCTTGATGAGGCGCACTCCCTCCAGCACGTTGGTGATGTCATACAGACGTCGCTTCTGGACGTTGAGTACAATGGCAGCTTTATTGAGATCCAACACTCCATCAGAGGACTGCGCCAGAAGCTGACAGAACTTTTTAGTCAAGAAGCCCAAGGATGTGTCGTATCGGGTCTTCTCCGGTGGAGTTTTGGGAGCTGAAAATGTAAAAGATGTCATTCAATCATTTTTAACACTGAAGCATAATAAAGGCAAACCAATTAGACGGTATAATTTAATGCCAGTAGGTCTGCACACTTATTACATCATAACAACTGTGGAGCAAAAGAATTAACTTAATACCTTTGGGGATCTTCAGTTTAAGAGCTCCTTTGCGACTGCGAAGGGTTTTAGCTGGCTCGCTGTATTGGTGGTCTGTGATGTCCAGCTCCAGTCTCCTTTTGGCCTGGATTACCCCCCAAAAAAATAAATAAAAAATACAAATTATATACACATATTACCAGGCCAAAACTGCTTTGCAGACATGTTAAAAACCCTAAGTCTACACCATTTATGTGCATTTTAAGAACTAAATACAGGGAGTGCAGAATTATTAGGCAAATTAGTATTTTGAGCACATCCTCTTTATGCATGTTGTCTAAAGCCGCGGTCACACTGGGCTTTTCTCCCCATAAACTTCCATTCATACGCAAGCGAATGCGCCAGACCGGAAATGCAGGGTCATGCGTCGTAATTTTGCAGGGTACTGAGTGCAAATTTCAAGCTTGGTGAACTCTGACCTGCGAAATCGCATTACTTGACTGCGTGAGACCAATCCAAAAATCAAAACATGACCTCTCTGAACAGAAATTTAAAACATGGAGCAATCGCTTACTTTTTTAAATGTCTAATCATCTTGTTTAATCCCGCCCCTTTTCGCAGCGCCGTACGACAGAATTTTGCAAGCTCAAACTCTAGTGTGACTTTGGCTTTACTCCAAGCTGTATAGGCTCGAAAGCCTACTACCAATTAAGCATATTAGGTGATGTGCATCTCTGTAATGAGAAGGGGTGTGGTCTAATGACATCAACACCCTATATCAGGTGTGCATAATTATTAGGTAACTTCCTTTGGCAAAATAGGTCAAAAGAAGGACTTGACAGGCTCAGAAAAGTCAAAAATAGTGAGATATCTTGCAGAGGGATGCAGCACTTAAAATTGCCAAGCTTCTGAAGCGTGATCATCGAACAATCAAACGTTTCATTCAAAATAGTCAACAGGGTCGCAAGAAGCGTGTGGAAAAACCAAGGCGCAAAATAACTGCCCATGAACTGAGAAAAGTCAAGCGTGCAGCTGCCAAGATGCCACTTGCCACCAGTTTTGCCATATTTCAGCGCTGAAACATCACTGGAGTGCCCAAAAGCACAAGGTGTGCAATACTCAAAAACATGGCCAAGGTAAGAAAGGCTGAAAAACAACCACCACTGAACAAAACACACAAGCTGAAAGGTGAAGACTGGGCCAAGAAATATCTCAAGACTGATTTTTCTAAGGTTTTATGGGCTGATGAAATGAGTAAGTCTTGATGGGCCAGATGGATGGGCCCGTGGCTGGATTGGTAAAGGGCAGAGAACTCCAGTCCGACTCAGACGTCAGCGGTGGAGGTGGAGTACTGGATTGGGCTGGTATCATCAAAGATGAGCTTGTGGGGCCTTTTCGGGTTGAGGATGGAGTCAAGCTTAACTCCCGGTCCTACTGCCAGTTTCTGGAAGACCCCTTCTTCAAGCAGTGGTACAGGAAGAAGTCTGCATCCTTCAAGAAA
>CAIGQZ010004625.1:14074108-14091095 GCA_903798205.1 Danio tinwini | reverse complement strand
TCATAAAGGTTTGCAACAAGTAAAGGGTGAGTAAATAATGACAATTTTAATGTTTGGATGAAGTCTTCAAGCATTTGGTGCTTTAATGAATGACCACTGCAAATACAACAATCTGAGTATTCTTAAAAGACACTATAAAAGTTTAAATCAATATTTACTGTATTTTAAATTGCCAGCCATATCAATATTGTGCATGCTCATTATCACAATACACTGAATTATTGAATATTGGCATATGTTTAGGGGTGGTTAATAAAACAATGATGACTGCAAAATAAATTTCCACTGACAAAACATGCACAACAACACGGACTAGAATGATCCTATTAAAATAACATTCTAATGATTGAAACTACTATTAACTATTAAACTGCACCATGGTATTGTGAATAAAGAGAGATACATATAAATTTCTTCATGTTATTAACGCAGACATATTGTAAATATATTGAAGTAATGTAATATAATTACAGTAACTGTTATTAAACTATAGTATTTGTATTTACACTTAAATGCATTCAGGTTTGTCTTTTTCATACATTTACTATAGAATCAATACATTTGCATTTGAAGGTGCAAACTATGAGTATGTACAGTTGAAGTCAGAATTAATAGCCCCCCTTTGAAATTTTTTTTTTACTTTTTTAAATATTTCCCAATGATGTTTAACAGAGCAAGGACATTTTCAGCCATGGACATTAAACACCCATCAGATTATTTATTACAGGGAGTGCAGAATTATTAGGCAAATTAGTATTTTGACCACATCATCCTCTTTATGCAGGTTGTCTTACTCCAAGCTGTATAGGCTTGAAAGCCTACCACCAATTAAGCATATTAGGTGATGTGCATCTCTGTAATGAGAAGGGGTGTGGTCTAATAACATCAACACCCTATATCAGGTGTGCATAATTATTAGGCAACTTCCTTTCCTTTGGCAAAACGGGTCAAAAGAAGGACTTGACAGGCTCTGAAAAGTCAAAAATAGTAAGATATCTTACAGAGGGATGGAGCACTCTTAAAATTGCCAAGGTTCTGAAGCGTGATCATCAAACAATCAATCGTTTTATTCAAAATAGTCAACAAGGTCGCAAGAAGCGTGTGGAAAAACCAAGGCGCAAAATAATTGCCCATGAACTGAGAAAAGTCAAGCGGGCAACTGCCAAGATGCCACTTGCCACCAGTTTTGCCATATTTCAGAGCTGCAACATCACTGGAGTGCCCAAAAGCACAAGGTGTGCAATACTCAGAGACATGGCCAAGGTAAGAAAGGCTGAAAAACGACCACCACTGAACAAGACACACAAGCTGAAACGTCAAGACTGGGCCAAGAAATATCTCAAGACTGATTTTTCTAAGGTTTTATGGACTAATGAAATGAGAGTGAGTCTTGATGGGCCAGATGGATGGGCCCGTGGCTGGATCGGTAAAGGCAGACAGCTCCAGTCCGACTCAGACGCCAGCAAGGTGGAGGTGGAGTACTGGTTTGGGCTGGTATCATTAAAGATGAGCTTGTGGGGCCTTTTCTGGTTGAGGATGGAGTCAAGCTCAACTCCCAGTCCTACTGCCAGTTTCTGGAAGACACCTTCTTCAAGCAGTGGTACACGAAGAAGTCTGCATGCTTCAAGAAAAACATGATTTTCATGCAGGACAATGCTCCATCACACGCGTCCAAGGACTCCACAGCGTGGCTGGCAAGAAAGGGTCTAAAAGAAGAAAAACTAATGACATGGCCTCCTTGTTCACCTAAACTGAATCCTATAGAGAACCTGTGGTCCATCATGAAATGAACAGTGTCTGGGAGGCTGTGGTTGCTGCTGCACGCAATGTTGAAGGTGAACAGATCAAAACACTGACAGAATCCATGGATGGCAGGCTTTTGAGTGTCCTTGCAAAGAAAGGTGGCTATATTGGTCACTGATTTGTTTTTGAATGTCAGAAATGTATATTTGTGAATGTTGAGATGTTATATTGGTTTCACTGGTGAAAATAATTGAAATGGGTATATATTTGTTTTTTGTTAAGTTGCCTAATAATTATGCACAGTAATAGTCACCTGCACACACACATATCCTCCTAATATAGCTAAAACTAAAAACTACTTCCAAAAATATTCAGCTTTGATATTGAGTTTGGGTTCATTGAGAACATGGTTGTTGTTCAATAATAAAATTAATCCTCAAAAATACAACTTGCCTAATAATTCTGCACTCCCTGTATATAATAAAGTCAAAGTATCTTTAAGCAAATAGAATAATGTTATTAAGAAAGGCTGGAAAAAAAATACTAGATAAAAACAGAATAGTATACAGAGTGTCACAGTGGCGCAGTGGGTCGCATGATCGCCTCACAACAAGGTGCTTGCTGGTTCGAGCCCCAGCTGGATCAGTTGGCATTTCTGTGTGGAGTTTGCATGTTCTCCCCGTGTTTGTGTGGGTTTCCTCCAGGTGCTCCGGTTTCCCCCACAGTCCAAAAACTTGCGGCATAGGTGAATAAGCTAAATTGTATGTAGTGTACGAGTGTGAATGCAAGAGTGCATGGGTGTTTCCCAGTGTTGGGTTGCAGCTGGAAGGACACCCGCTGCGTAAAACATATGCTGGATAAGTTGGCGGTAAAAAATTACTAAATAATAAATAATAGCATCTTATACATCTCTAAAATATTTTAATGACTAACTTCCCTAATAATAAACAAATTAACGAACGTCATCACACAGACAGTAGAGGGGAGTAGTAAAATGGCTGTCCTCCTTTTCCAAAGGCTTAAACTCAGTGACCACTGAGAAACTAAGAAAGTAGCACCGGCCGACTGCGTGATAATTATAGATGCAGTCAGGATCTATTTTTTGCATTTTGCAAAAAACACTGATGTCATCATTAAACAAGCAGGAAATACATCTCTCACATAACATGCACAGATACATTGCATACATAAATTAAGCAACTGCTTAGGAAATCTCAGTTTATCTGGATTTAGAATTTATAGGTTTGCTTTTCAGTGCCTTTTTTTTTTGTTTCTTTTCTGCAAACCACTCATGACATTTCTAACATTAAAATGTCAGCTTGAGCATAAAATGACAACTGTTTTAAAATAAAATTGCCATGTTTTTAGACATTTAATTTAGACAACACAATATCAATGCTTTAAGTCCTAAAGATAACAAAAGCAATTTTGTGGAACAAGCCCAGTTGTTCAATCACAAGTCAATTTTATTGAATTAAAACATTTTTTTAATTCAAGCGTAATTTGATTTGCATCTACACATATGGTAAGTTTAACATTAGGACGACCACAATTAAATATGTATTGTAACAATTATATGACTATTATGATTATTACTCATTGTATAATTTAACAGCCTTGCATGACTAGAACATAAGTTTTGTTCCTTCATTCATTAGCCTTCACGCACACTTCGTACTTTTAGCTCATTTAGATTGAGCATTTGTCAACTTTACCTTAAAGCAATGTACATAAGTTTAGTTTGAAGTTGTAATTGAATCATTATTCAATTATCTAAAACCTATAAAACATTAAACCAGACATTAGTTTAAGTTTTGGAGAATATGGAAGCTATCGAACCTACAAAGCAAATTACTTCAGAACCTAACACCAGTCATGAATTTCGGCACTTTATAACGATAAAAACAAGTTAGCAAAGCATTCAGCTTAGCACAGAGTACGCGAGCTCAGAAATGACTCCATCCCCCATCCTAAGACAACAAACCAGGGCCTAGACTCACTAATTGAGGCTTTTGCACGGAAAAGACAACCTTTTCACCAATATCAGAGAACATCCATTCGAGATCACACCACATACGGTCTATATTATACACACAAAAAGCCATTTACATCGGCGACCCTCGAGCTTTGACAAAAACTTTAAAAGGCGTGCAACTGGACAACCAAGCGAGTTATAAACACTAAAATAATACAATATTGAAGTTAAACAACGACATACTGCACCGAAACGTTGTTTAATACAATAACAGTCGTGTTGTCTTAAGTTATACCGCACAAACTCCAGCGACAAACGTTACATTGCGGAAATATGCGGCGTCTTTATTGTAGTAAACAATCATTATGCGTCGTGCATATTTGGGGGGACATTCAGTAAATGTGCTAATTTGTTTAATAGCATAAAAGACCGGATTAGTTTAGAATCTGCATAAACCTGCATACTGAATGGACTTAAAGAAGCTCCAGCAGTAGCCATGATGACAGCAGAAGTAGGCTAAGTGGACTTAGCCTCACGACTTAACATTTACAGGATTGAATGTGCAACACTTTTACGCAGAATTAAACCAAGACATTTACCGGTGGTCGTCCTAGCGTGGGTCGCAGTCCTGTCCCATGTGTGGATCCTTGTAGAGGAGTTGTGTACAAACTGTCAGCAGAAGCCTCGGGCACACATACGTTATTAGTGGACGGCGGTGTGTTTATTTGTATACGGGTTGCATTGGAATAAACTGCACACCGTCGATCGGAAACCGCAGTAAAAACACCGTGCTGTTCACCTCTAACAACCCCTGTTAACATGACTTGTCCTGGGACCGAGGAACCCCCCTTTCTCATGATCCTCAGAGGCGCAGGTTCCCTTTGTCCCACTTGTGATTTGAAGCTGGTTTTCTACCAAATCCGGGCGAGTGGGTATAAAATAATCATAAATGATGGTAGCGGACAGTGTTAGGAATGCATAGCTGTAATATGAGTGCAATTGCTAAAGGATAAAACACCCGATGTAAGCGATTAAAAAGCGATGCGATCTCGCTCTCGCTTCAGCGAAAAATGGCTCCAGGAAGCGGACAATGAAGTAGGGGATGAGGTTTACGCGCGAAAGGTCCTCCCGCGAAACTCAGATTTCCCGGGAAAATTTTGAAACGGATTTGCATATGTGAACTCATTCGCTAGAGGCAATTTATTTTCCGCCCTCGTGTGCTGACGTGTCGGTACAATGGAACCAATGAAAAGGCACGATTGTTGTTGTTTTTTAAATACAGGTTTGTCCTCTGGAGGGTGCTAGATGTGAGACACATGCTGAGAGCACTGCATGAGTGGTCGGGCCGCCTAAAAATTTCGTTAGACAGGGACCTTTGTGTAAACTTTGATAAAAAGAGCATCAAAATAATCTAAAATCAGTATTTAATCATTACATATAAATATATATATATTTAAATTTTTATTTATAGACTGAGAAAATTTATTCTAATTAGCAAAATCTTAAAACTCCATGGGCATTTTTATTCAAATATTGTTAAAAAAAATAATTATTATATGGTAAATTACAAATAAAGGGTCTATTGATCATTTCAATGTTGTCATGTCATTGGCCCATAACCATTTCCTGCTTGTAATCAAACTATTTCATAACTGTAACGAGGCAATTCAATCATAACTCAATGTTAAAACAGTGATCATAACATTATTTATCAATATGTGTCTCTTTTTGGATTCTCAGAAGCTATGGAAATAAAAATGTAAAACAGGAAATAAGTTGGGACCATTGTTTTTGTTTACATCCCTCAAAGTGGTCTATAAGTGGATAATGGGGGAGCCCTGATGTAAAAAACAAAAAACACTCCACTATATACAGATTGTTTTAATCTAGATGGATTTGAAGTTCAAAACAAACAAATCATTTAAAAGGGAGAGTGCGGTGACTAGAAGCAAACATTTACATCAATTGCAATGAAATAGATGCTAACTGAAATGAAATAAATATTTTCGCAGAGACATTTTATGAGCATTTCTAGTATGCAAATGACAAACTCAAATTAAAATCAAGTTTTCTAAAATCTATGTGCTATATTAACAACATATGTATTGTATATGTAACAAAAATTGTATATACTATAAATACATATTAATAACACGGAAATATAAATTTCACATCATCTTTCCACTACATTCAGAATTACCAAGGACTATATATGGGCAGAAAATTTGTGTATACAGTTTCAAAAAAAAACATTAAAGATTGACTTCAGAAAATGTATCAACTTCTATAAGACAACAATTAAAAAGTGAAGGTAATACCTACAAAACTTATGAGTACATGGAACTCTTTAATTGTACAGCATAAAAACTGAAATGAGCGAGATATGACAGAAAATTGACAATGGCTTTGAACAATCCTTAACCTTAAGAAAACAGAACAACAGAACAGTTTTATCTCCTTGTTTTGATCACAGAAAATAGTTTAAGGAACACATTATTATATGTCAAATAAATTTCAACAAACACTTTTAATCATCATCAAATCTGATCTTTTTTCCTTGGAACGCTGTGATTTGCGCCTGCTGTTCTTTCCTCTTCCTGCTGGCCTCCCATGAGGGATGAAGGGATTGCTGGGGTGGATTTGACATCTTCCCAGGTGGACCTTTAGAATTTTGGTTCTGACGATTTTCAAACTTTGGCTTACCCCTTCCTGCCCCTGAAGGCCCTGCTTGCTTTTGTCCAGCAGCTTTTGAAGTCTTTTCGGAAGTGAAAGAACTAGTCCTTTTGTCAGAACCAAGGTCTTGGCCTTTATATTGAGATGCTTTCATCCGACCCTCAGGACCTTTCCTCTGGTTTTGAAATTGAGGGGGTCTCTGGCCATCATTCCGAGACCCATACTTTGCTTTCTGAGAAGAGGCGTTGGATTTGGACAACGTTGAGCAGAATACAGACTCTAATTTGCCCAAGCTGTCATGTCGAAGTTTGCTGGTGACCTCCTTGTCAGGATTTGGAAGCTCCCTCTTTTTCTCCACAACTTTAGATTGGTTACTTTTCCGCTTTTTGAATTTGCTCACTTTGCCCATGAAGAAGTCATCATCATCACTGTCTTCAGACTGAGATGACTGTTTGTGGAAACGTTCTTCTGTGCTGTCGTCAAAGTATTCCTTCTCTTCCTCCTCCTCATCATCTGATAAATCACTCTCTTCATCATCCTTTTCTGCCTCTAGTCTCTCTGCCTGAGGAACATCTTGTTTCTTTTGAGGTTTTAAAGTGGTCTTCTTTTCTTTTTCTGCTTTACCAAAGTTCTTAGATTCTGTACTGCTTACAGTCAATGATTTTTTAGAAGAACTTTGGATTTTGTTAGTAGATGAGGACTTTTTAGGAGATATTTGAACATTTGGAGCAGTTGAGGACTTTTTAGGAGAACTTTGGACGTGTGGAGCCATTGAGGATTTTTGAGATCTTTGAACATTTGAAGCAGTTAAAGGGAAGTTTTGGTCATTTGGAGCCATGGCATCAGTTTTGTATTGTGGCATTTCAAAAGCATCAGGTTCTGCACTCTTATCTGGATTCACAACACCTGATTTATTAATCTGATTGAAAACACTATTTGACTTTTCGTCTACTTTATCACAATCCTCTTCACTTTCATCACTGTCATCATCATCAACATCATCATCATCCTCCTCTGGATCCTCATCTTCCTCTTCCAGTTCCTCCTCTTCATTCTTGGACTGCACCGTGTCCAGTTTGTCAGTCTTATTTTTCTCAGCTTCAGCAGCTTTAATCTTTTCTTCTTTGATCTTCTGAAGCTTGTTAATGAAGCGGGAATGTGTGGCAATATGTGCGATGGCTCTGTCAGTTGGGCTTGCCTGGCTGTCCAGCAAAATCTTCTCAAGCTCAATGTTCTCCTGAAGTGCTGTCATGGTCACCTGATCTGGTTTAAGGCTCCTTAGAGCCTGGATTTCTTTCAGAAGTCCTGCTGCTCTCTCTTGGCTTTCCTTCACCTCAGATTCCTCACATTTCTTCTTCTTTAGAAAAGCAACTTCTTCAGCCAATTTACTGATGATCGCTACCCTTGTCCTTTTTACCTCCTTCCTCATCCTGATAACCTCTTCTGGGATGCTCACTGCTTTAGATGATCCCTGTAAGATATATGTTTCTAAATTATCTTTATGTAAAGAATACTTCAATGTAATACATTTTTATTGCAAGAGTCAACATGTGAAATAAAAGAATGACTTTAAGGGTGCTTTCACACTTGCCCCTTTGGTCCGCACCTGGGTTTGTTTGACATCAAAGTATGATACGTTTAGCTAGTGTGATCGATTGAACAACTGAACCCGAGTCCACCTGAAAGAAGTGGTCTGAGTTTCGGTTTGTGCAAACTCTGGTTCGGTTTACTTCTGATAAGAATGAAATCGTACCAAATAACGGAAGTGAATCGCCAACTGTACAACATACTTTAGTTAACATTACGTTTATTCATGTGTGTGTCTGCGTCACCTAACAATACCTTGGTGACAAGCGGGACTGAGCCAGAGCAAACACAGTGATAATGTCTGCTTGTCCCCTCCAAAAATGACTTTTGCAGACATTGCATTATGTTCTGAAGGTTTTTTATATTTTTGAAGCAGATAGACGCAAGTCGCTCTCTGTATATTACCAAAACCAAAAGATTCAGCAAAAGCAGAACGACCATGATGTACGTTTGTCTTTCCATTTTGACACCTTGGCTTTCGTGGCCATCACCTACCAACAGCTGTACACACAACAGCAGCTTGATGATGCAAGCGTACTAATCTACAAAAAAAAAATTATTTCATTAAAAAATTTATAGTCATTATTTACCCATCTTCATTCCAAGACTATTGTATAAAGTAAACCACATTTAAAAAAGTATTGTTGTAAAAAATAAATTAAGGGCCAGTTCTAATTTACTGCTAGTTTACTCATCCTCAGGCTATCTAAGATGTGTGTTTTTTGTATTTATATACATTAATACAATCAAATATACATTACAATGTTTCTTGGTGATTTATAAAATGCAAGTTAATGGCTACTGGCACTTTAAGAGCAATTTGCAGTCTGAAAGGAGAGTCTTCTGTGACAATGACATGCTTTTAAATAACATTCAGTTAAAAGTTTTAGAACTTTATTTTATTATTTATCATATATTTTATCATTTAAGCACTGTATTTTATGAATCACCAAGGACCATAGTTTAAAAAAACATATCTTTGATTGTCTGAGAGCAAGTAAGTTTTTCTGCAAATATTCAATTTTGGGTGAGTTATCAAAAGGTTTTTAAATGATGATAGTGTTTAAAGCAAGTTTGTCAAACTCAATTCCTAGAGGGCTACAGCCCTGCAGAGTTTAGTTCCAGCCCTGCTTCAACATGTCTGTAAGTATCAAACAAGCCTAAAGCACTCAATTAGTTTGATCAGGTGTGTTTATTTAGGGTTGGAACTAAACTGTGCACAGTTTGACACTTGTGGTTTAGAGGTATAGTTTAGGGTGAACTATTCAATTAACATGCATGTCGTTTCAAGAATATATCACTGTTTATATTTTACAGTGTCTTTTGTGGTATTATGGAAGTTAAACCTGTAACCCTTTATAATTTTGACCAATTATTTCACATGTAGTCAATCAAAACAAAATAAATAAATAAATAATATATATATATATATATATATATATATATATATATATTTTTTTTTTTAATAAACACCATTTAAAGTACACTTACCTCTTCAGCCAACCTTTCTTCCTCCTGACATTGGTTAGTCTGTTTATTTAATGTCTCCTGTGAGGAGCTATTAATCAATTCATCTGTCTTTTTGTCACCCTCATCCTCTTTTAGTCCATCCTCATCATCTCCATTATTTGATTTCTCTGAACCGTCATCATCCTCATCCTCATCATCATCATCAGTGTCCTGTGATGTGTCACTTTCTGCACTGCCTTTTGCTTGTTTTTCTGCTTTTCTTGCATTCATTCTCTCTTCTTTGAAAGCTTTGATGGCTGCTTTTAAGCTCTGGATCTTCTTGCTGAATTCAGGATGCGTGGCGATGCGGGCAGTGGCACGGTCAGTTAGGCTTGCCTCTTTGTCGCGGCACACTTTCTCAAAGCTAATGTCTTTCTGTAAGGCAGCCTTGGTTACACTGTCTGGGGCCACAGCTTTCAGCTCACGGATCTCCTCTCGAAGTCTCGTCGCTCGCCTGCCATTCTTCTCCAAGCTCGCCTCGTTTCCTTTCTTTTTCTGCAGGGCTGAGATTTGACGGCTAAGTTTCCTGATGAGGAACACCTTAACTCTTTTAACCTCCGCCCTCATCTTGACCACCTCATTGCTGAGGTTAAGTACTGCAGGCATCTTTATGTTCTTTCTGAAAGTTGACAGAAGCAATGGGTGATGGAAATTTGAGTGAAAAGTGACAGTTAATTACTATGTTTTTTTAATTATCATCATAATGGATGCAGCGTAACACAAAAGTTTATAGTTACCAAAGCCAGAGCAGAAAAAGTATATTGCAAATAATATTTAAATTATTTATCAAGTAAGTTTAATGATTTGGATGAATACCAACGTATGCATTAAGAAAGTAAATATTAAAGTAATTGTCCATTGATCCTTACTTTTGGGTTTACACATGTAAACATCACAAATACAAGAGATTTGTCTTGTTTACTAAAGCACAACAATGGTTGTATGTAGGGTTGCATAATATTGGAAAAATCTAGCATTGCAATTTTTTTTTTATTTTGCGATATATATTGCGATATGAATACAATTTAACCAGATAACTTTTCTCTATTTGGAAAGAATGTATAATGTTAGATGGATTGGAATGACTCTGCAGTGGGAGTCATTATACAATCACAGGCATCAAAAACTCATGCAAATGATGAATTATAATACAAACTCAACATTGCATATCCTGTGATGTGACTATTGTGAATGATCACATTGCGATATCGATGATGAAACGATATATTGTACAGCCCTAGCTGTGTGCATATCATTTAATTTTTAATCAGAAATGATTTACTAAAAACCAACTAAAATGTCATACATTATATAGCAATATGTAATATTTCTTAGAGAAAGAAATTTTTTTTTGTAGAAAAAGAATTATGAATGACAAATTAAAAATAAAGTGTAACTTCGTTAAATACTTCCATCCACTGTGTATTACTCGTTTATCTGCAAGAAGTTTTTTGATAAAATTAAATGTAATACCAGTTAGAAAGATTATGACCAGTAAAGATCAGAATAAGCATGCTGGGTGTTTTTTTTTTAAATATAAATGTCACTGAAGATTACATTACATCCATATTTTGACATTTATTTTCCACTAAATGTTTTGAAAATATTAAAGCATTAATGAAAACGTAAAATGTGACATTAGCACATATTACCCAAGGATAATGTATTTAAAGTATATTAAAATGTGCAAATTGTGAGAAAATGTAACTACTGGCAGCTTCATAAATATAACTGCATTTACATATTTCTTTATACGTTTAAACATATGAAAGAAGACTTGAGATGAAATGTCAAAACTAATGCTGAGCAAATAATACACATTCAAAAATGCAACAAGAAAGGCTATTTACCATAAAAAAAGAAACGCAAAGCGTGTGACTTTCAAATAAAAGAAACAAGTAATCCTAAAAGAAACGTTATCTAAACTTAAACGGCAAAACGTTTATTGAAATATTACTTTAGTCCCATCACGACGTGTCCAAAATAAATCGTGTTTTCCAAACTAGCCCAAGCATGGCTGAAGGAAGGCATGTGTTTGAGTGATCAAATGCTCTCTATATTAAAACACCATTTACACAATGTTGCACTTGATTTATTCATTCCCATTATGCAAACCTTCCCACCCACAACTTATATCAACGTCAACGCTTACCTCTACTAAATAAACATAAAAATCAGCGAGAAGTGTTGACTTCTCAGGAGGCCGCCATCTTGCTTTGTAAACGACGCTCCCAGCGCACGCACGGCGTCGCTACGTCACGCGGCGTCCAGAATAAAAATGGGAGGGCCTCACGCAGAGTGTTTTTATTTATTTCTTTGTGTCTACTAGAAGAAAAACACTGACATCCTCACATTCGCGTAGCGATGCGCATCAGTATTAGGACGTCCACGTAATTTCCCCTCGAGTGTTCGAAGTTGCTGGAATTTAAAGGGTGGAGAATGAAGCGGCGCAATGCGGACTGCAGCAAACTCCGTCGCCCGTTGAAACGGAACCGAATCACCGAGGGTATTCACAGCAGGTAACGTTACGGACGGAGAAGCTCCCGGGCACCCACCGCACCGTAATGGCGTCTCCTAGCAGAGCTCGGCCGTAAATGAGCTGTCAGATACAGATGACAGTTCAGTGTGACCATTCACTCCGGCCTGACTGTGTAACGTTACGTTAGCTTAGACCTGGATACCTCTGTCACCTCAGCAAAGCACAATAGGTGTGGATGCTGGCTTTTGTGTGTCATCCACAGGCTTCAGTGGTTTAGTTTTTTTTTAATAATTAGCGTTGTGTTTAGTTCTGGTCATGTTATGGATGTGCTTCAGTTTGTGAAGATGTCTTTTATAGGCATTATACGTCCAGCTACATTATACGTTCAGCTTGTGCAAATGTGTATTGGACCATGTTAGCTGTTTCCAGAGTGAACCAACTATTTTATGTTATTTGTTTTATAAACAAACAGCTTGACTAACTGCTGGTACAAGTTGGTCTGCCAGATGCTCAAACTGTTTACACCTTAATCATAATGTTTTTGACACCTAAACAGTTTTTTGTATGTGTCTGTAAATGAATTGCTAGAAAATTTTCATTTTTGTTACAGAAATAACTTAATTTGGCCCGTGTTGGTTTATTCCACATGACACTGTGTTGACTGAGGCTTTTCACTGTATCTTTGGTCTCATCTAAAAAAAAATGAGTTTATGTAAACATACAAGAAACTCTATTGAGGTATTCTCATCTCGGCTGGGTATGTTTGCATAGTTGGCATGGAAGTTAGGTCTTGAAAATGTAATATGTTGAAAGTCATGGAAATATTTATAATAAATGGAAATATTAGTGGTTAAGCTGACTCCCAAAAGCAGAGTCCTCTCTAGAATAATATTTTTTGCACTTTTATACATATACATGTATGGAATTGAATTGTAATTATTGCTAAAATAATTGTAAATCATTTTAATTTATTAATGTGAAGTACTGATAACTCACAAATAAATACAAACCCTGGCCTGAAAATGCATATGCAGTAATTATGAATTATTTTTTTACGCCCTTTTTATATGTTTAGGTGACAGACTATTTGCAGAAGCTTTATCAAATTTTTGGAAGCATTCACAAAACAAGTTTAAACATTTTCTGAAATGTCCAACTCTTAATGATTTTTCTAATTTCTCTTGCAGTACCTTCCTGTACCTGAAGTTCCTGGTCGTTTGGGCGCTGGTTCTGCTGGCTGATTTTGTGCTGGAGTTCAGGTTCGAGTACTTGTGGCCTTTTTGGCTGTTCATCAGGAGTGTTTATGATTCTTTTAGATATCAGGGACTGGTGAGTGTTTCATTGCTCAACTTGCGATTACACAACTGGGTGACTTATGACTCCTCAAGTTCATTTCTGCACTTCTTGTCTTCTTCAACAGGCATTCTCTGTGTTCTTTGTGTGTGTCGCATTTACATCAGACATCATCTGCCTTCTATTCATCCCCAAACAATGGCTGTTCTTTGCCGCCAGCACGTATGTCTGGGTACAGTACGTGTGGCATACAGGTAGGTCAATATTACTCAAGTCCATACAATCTTGCATAGAAGACTCACTTGAGACTCACATCAGAATTTCTGCAGTATTTGTCTGCTTTTATTGGCTGAGTGACATGTAAAGCAACCAATTACAGTTTGTTTAGAGGTTTGAAATTTTAAAGTTGATGTCCTTACAATAACACACTGACCTGTAAGCTATTGGACTCATTTCATTGAGGCCTTCAATGGATAGTTCACAAAAATACTGAAAATTGCCTTGTCATTTACTTTCCCTCATGTGCTGTTAAGTGTTTGAGTTTCTTTCTTCACAAAAGAAGATATTTTGAAGAATGCTGGTTGCTGGGTCCCATCAACTTCCATGTAGGAAAAAATACTATAGAAGTCAATGGGTTTTAGCAACCAACATTTTTTCAAAATATATTATTTTGTGGTCAACAAAAGAAAGAAACCCACATAGCTTTAGAACAAGTGGCGGGTGAGAAAATGATGATGTAATTTAGTTATTAGAGCTGCTGATTTTTAAAGTTGTTAGTATGATAGCTTCCTTCTTGCAGAAGGGTTTTCTGGCTGTGACATCTTTGTTTTCATGCTGTTGAATTCAACCAATCAATGAATTACTATAAAACTCCTGAATATTCCAGTGTTGTGCACCGTATACTAGGGCTGCACGATGTTGGAAAAATCTGACATTGCAATATTTTGCTTGATATATTTATATATTGCAATATGAATATCATTTTATCAGATGGCTTGAGTAACTCTATTTGGAGGCAAATCATTCATTTAGATTGAGTGTCGATCATGTATAAAAATAATAAACAAATTGCAAGCAAGAATAAATACAATGTAGCAAAGAAAAAAGCAAAATTAACGTTGTTTTATGGCTTTAGCTGTATTTGGCTAATAAAATGGGTTTGGGCGCCAGGGGTAGAAATCCCCACTACAATTATTCAAATTATTTCATTAATGAAAAATTAAGTTTCAACAAATGTATGATTTAATCAAGTAAACCAAAATCAAATGTTCAATCAACCAAATCAATATATTAATAAAGGGGAAAAACAAAGCAAACAAGCTTTAACTTCAATGCATTTTAGTTGAACTCATCATAAACCAAACAAATGTAATTTTCCAGGCCCTGGCACAATACCTGTTAATACCCTTTACAATACAATCAACGGGTGATAAAATATTAAATTTATCTCCATAAAGATGTAAATCAAGTAAACACTCAGAATAGGCAAAATCATTAGTACACACTAAGTTTACACGCCAAAAATTATAATAATAATAATGTCAAGGCAAAAATCATCACACATTAACAAATTCTACCATGCTCTAAATTAATCTTTTAAACATAAATTACCAAATTAGCATACAAACAATATATTCTTGAATATACAAAATTAATAACATCATTGAATTTGAAGAAGAAAAACATTCTCTTACCCAATCGCCCATTCATAAACTTGGGCCAGAAAACTGCTTTAAACTAAATCTGATCACAACAGTGATCAAGCATTCAAACAAAAAGAGACAACCCAAAACAAATAGGCAACTCAAGTGCCAAAATAAAAATACGCAACTCACTTAAATCAAACCCTAAAACATGATGCGTTCAACACGCATCATCAAATATACAAAAGCTCCACCAAAAACCATTTTGTTTTGCAAATTACTTTGCAATGATTTAAAAAATCTCATGTATTCTCAATTGTTCATCAAATATAATCCCAACTCAACATTGCATATCCTGTGATGTAACAATTGAGGACACACTCATTGCGATATTGATGCTAAAATGATATATTGTGCAGCCCTACCGTATACATCAGACACTCTGTGTGATGTTTGAGACTTAAAACCCATTCACACTTCGGTGTCACTGTCATTGAGAATTAAGTTATAGCTCATTTTTGCAAATTGAATATGCAGAATCTTTATTTCCGTATTCATTTATTTCAGGAACAGCCTAATCCACTCTTAAAAACAATTGTTCAAATACATTTCATCACAATCAACAAAACATCTTCTTATTTAAACTCAAAAATAACATTTGATTTTAACAAGTTTGAAATGAAGCAGAAAGTCAGTCAAATTACTTAATGTATTCTGTTGAGTGTGCACATTTGTTGGTGTGGTGTGAATTGGACTTTAGACTGAAGTCTGTCTTTACTTTTTCACAAGTATTTTTATATATATTTTTTTGCGTTAAGGCTTACAAACTTGAATATTTATTGACATTGAGGAGAAACGCAACTGGTTGCCAAAATAAAACTCCTTCATGCAACCAAATGTTACTGCTTCAGGCATCCACCAACCAATGAAATCTGCAGACATATGTATCTAGTTGTGCTATTAGAAATCCTGCTGACTGTTCTCTGACTAATTTATAAACTGACCCAGTTTACTCCTTGTTGCTCTCCATGAATTGTTCAATCAGACGTTTCTATAGCATGTACTGTAAGTGCCCTAAAGGGTTTACTACTGATTATTCAGTGGTGTAATTCAGGAGCATTCTGCTAAATATTATGCAACCATTCACTTTCCTGGCAGTTACTAGAAAGGGCCGATGTTGAAAGGGCTATTCTTATGCAAACGATACCATTTAGATCTCTCCAGATTGTCCTTTATGTCTAGGTTTTTATGTTTTTGATGATTGCATAAAAGGAAATTATGAACTAGAATTTTTTATAAATTTCTTACACCCCCCCCCCCAAAGTATTTGTTGATAGATTATACACACAAACATTCAAAAGTTTATACTTAATATGATTTTTGTTAATGTTTTGATTGAAGTCTCGCAATGGCAGAATTTATTTGATTAAAAAAACAATAAAAAATGCTAATGCTCAGTGTAACATCATGCTTCAAAAATTATGTATTTTCTTGGATACTTTTCTAAAGAAACTAAATCTATTTAAAGCATTGTTCCTGAATAAATACATATTCTTCCATGTAGAGATGACCTTGCACTTATATTTAAACTCTGAGTGAACACCAGAGATTGTTGATGGACTTTCAAGTGCTCCTGTCATTATATGTCCTTTCCTTGGGTCGATTCAGTGATACTTCAGGAGCGAGGAGGCAAAGAATTGCTGACACTGAGCGATTATTCCTTGAAAACTGCTTCAATGTACCTTGAGCTGTGACTGCGATTGCTCCTGCTGACACACAACTTGTAGCGTGTCTCAACAAAAGCCAGTGCTTTCAGCTGGATGGGCTTTTGTTTGCAGCCTAGAGCTTGATGTCTGAAACCTGTGTGACATTATTGATCCAAACAACCAGTGGCCTTTATACAGCATCTCAAACGTCTGAAGACCCTGAAGGACACTAATGGGCTAGAAGTCATGGTAGTTTGAAGAATTATGCTTTCCTGGATATGCTGTAAAAATGTCAGAGCTATTACAACAGGCTAGAGATCAATTGTTGAACAATATATATATATATATATATATATATATATATATATATATATATATA
>CAIGQZ010004625.1:14039057-14066039 GCA_903798205.1 Danio tinwini | reverse complement strand
TTGAACAACCACACACATTGTTATATAGATTTTTTTATTTTTTAAATATAGATTGGACTTGCCTCTAACTGGTCAATTATGAAGGTTGTAAAATTAGTGCCATTCTAATATTACTTAAATTCCTAAATAATGTATTATGGGCTTGTCTTCTTAATTTTAATTAAGTTTTTCGTCTAATTCATATTTACTTTTAATAATTTTAGTGACAAACTTGTTTTAATGACAGGTGGTTGCAATGGTAACTTGACAAAAAAAATAAATTACAATAAAAAAAGTATTTTGTTAAATTATTTTATTTATTTAAAAATCAAATAAAAAAAAAATTATTATTGTGTAAAAAAAGGTAATTAATGTCGGTGCTCTTTGGATAAGAAATTCATAAAAACAAACAATAAAATCACAAGTTCAAGGCACTCAAAAATGCCTTCATTAATATGGCTATTATAATATATATAATAACATAAAAATGTTTATTTGCATCCCTGTCTTTAGACTTCATAATGCTGTGCAAGCCAAGCAGAAGGACAAGCAAACGATTGTGCAGCTGGAGAAGCGGCTCAAGGCGGAACAGGAAGCTCGAGCCGCAGTGGAAAAGCAGCTTGCAGAAGAAAAGAAAAGAAAGAAGATGGAAGAGGCTACAGCCGCACGTGCTGTCGCTCTGGCTGCTGCATCCAGGTGAGAGAGACAGTTCGCCAAAAATATCACGAGTAAATCTGTGGCAAAAACATTTCACTGTTTGAACTTTTTTCCCTAAAGCACAGTAATATCACATCCATTATATTGCTTCAGAAAGACTTGTTTTGGGAATTAATAATGGTCCGCTAAAAGGAAGTATTAATTAGAATACATTGTAACCAGTTTTTTTCAAATCACTTGAAAGATGGTTTACAGTTACCATTACAGAGCATTACTCCCATAACTCATGCAAAGCATCATTGGGCATAAGAAAAGGTGGATATTAGTCATTCAAATTAATCATGAAGGATACAGTATGCAGGATTGACAAGTTTGCAGATTGACGACACCAACAGGAGCGACTGTGTCTGACAATTGAGCCTTACAATGTAAGCTGCTCAGCTGATGTTTTTGTTTGTAATATTTATATTAATTGCTAATTTAAAAAATGCATCATGTGGATTTTTATAACTTTGAATCTGCGGCTTATTTTTGGAAGCTGCTACTGTCCCCTGGAGGTTGTATTTTCTGCTATGAAGGTTGTATTTTCTGTCACATGTTTTCTGCACATTGTTGGCGTGTCACTATTTTGAGGCAACTGAAATTGAATGCACCATTAACCAACTAAAAGCTGGTCTAAAGTCAATAGTGCATGGGTTTTTGTTTATTATTTAAAGAGCACTTTAGTGATATGCACAAATAAAAAACAATAAAATATAAGAATTCCACCTCCAAACTGAACTTCAATGTTATTCGACCCTAAACAGAACCACAGTTATCAAATTATTTACCATTAAAAGAGTTAAAAGAAAAACGCATTCTTTCTAAATATTGTCTCTGTGATCATGACCTAGAAATAGAAAAGGGCAGACATAAAAAATCCTGGACTCCTAAAAAAAAACAGAGAATATGTAAACTGCGGGACCGAAATCAAATAGAGGATGAGACCGCTTCCTTCTGTTCTGCCCTAAAAACACCACAACTAGAAAAATATTTTCTCCGAAAAATTATTTTCTCCGAACATTAATTAATTCATTTTTTATTTTTATTTAAATGACTGAAGGAAAGGATGAATTGATGTCTAAACTAGCTGCAAAATATGTATACACTCTACACACTATAAGAAGTGGTTAATGTAAATTGATGTATCTTATTTAAATTATCTACACTTAAAATGTGTTATCTCTTTTTTATTTTTTATATATATATATATATATATATATATATATATATATCTTTTGTCATGTATTTCTTATTTACTGTGTATTTTATTAATTTGATTGTTGTATATATATTACATATCTTAAACATATTTAAAATGCTTTGACAATGTACCATTTAATGTACTAAATGTCATGCCAACAAAGCAACTTGAACTGGCACCAATGTGGATCCAAAACACGCATACACATTGCTTAACACACACAGGCATGTATAGCAGTACACATATCTTTTAAACATTCATTCATTTTTCTTCAGCTTAGTCACTTATTTGTCAGGGGTGGACACAGTGGAATGAACTGCCAACTACTGTGAAACACACACACACACACACACACACACACACACACACACACTCTCATACACTTAGGTTAATTTTAATTACTCAATTCACCTGTACTGCATGTCTTTGGACTGTGAGGGAAACCGGAGCAGTCGAAGGAAACCCACATGAACATGGGCAGAATATTAAACTCCACACAGAAATGCCAACTAATCTTTGCGCAACTAAACAAACTAAATTACGAAATTACATATGCAAAGGATGTCTTCAGTGGAGTGCGCCCACCAGAGTTTCCCGTATTGTTCTGTAAATGGTCTTTAACCTTGCGCAGATGGTCTTTAACTGCCTTCTCACTTGTGAAGCATTCAGTTTTTCTGCTTACAAAATAACAAATGTGCCATGGCATGACAACTGATATAGGAATGGAAGATGAGACTCTGATTGATTTAATTCACATTATGCCCAAACACACCCATAACTCATTAAGAGAATATGGACCAGCCTTTTAGATCATGCACGTAGTGCACAGACTATTTTTGCCACCCTTAAAATGGCCAAAGTGGATTCGGACACACCCCAAGTGAACCTGTGGCATGCGTTGTAGACCATACACCTAGATTGTTAAAATAGAGCCCTTGGTTTTCCACCAAGGCGACCCAGGTGCTGCTTTGTAATTGGGTTAACTGTCAGTGTGTGGAGTTAAACAGACCAAAACAAAGAGCAATATTCTGACATGGAACATGCCTTTTCAAAGGATACGCTTGACTTTAACATTGTTTTTCAGATAAACAAGTTTCCTTAGCATTTTATCTGCAAACATATGGTATTTTTATACTTTAGAAGAGTCAACAGCTTACATATTGTACAGAAGCTTAATAAATATGCTTCTATAACATAAATCCACATAAAGCCTCTATTCAATTAGCAGCCATTGATTCTTTCTACAATTATGCAAGTCTTTTATTTACAGTACAATCATTTTCCTATGGGTGAAGATGGTTGGATGGTTTTGAGTGTCATTTGCACATCCCTGCAAGTGCCACTGAAGTAGACCCGTTTTATGTTTAATTGATTGTTAATTTAAATGGTAAATTTGTGAAAACTGACACCTCTAAACCCCAAAAGTGTGACTGTTTTTAATAGACTTCATATGATAGTGTGCAGCTCTGTTAAGTTAATGCACATTGTCTTGTTATGTGTTTGTGCCAGTGGGCTTGACTGTCTTTTCTTTCACAGAGGAGAGTGCACAGACTCGCTAAGGAGTCGCATACGTGAGCTGGAGTCCGAGTGCAAGAAGCTCACACACGACATGAAGCTAAAGGAGGAACAGATCAGAGAGCTTGAGCTCAAAGCGCAAGTAAGCCAGAAACCTTTTTCAAAGAGCAGTATCTTAGAACAAAGCTTTCTATGAGTTGAATGAGACTAAACTGTGTAATTGTCTGAGAACACAATTTTTTTTATATCGACCCTTTACAGAAAAAAAAAAGTTTGGTATTTTATCTTTTTATATATATATATATATATATATATATAACATTGTATTAATTATTTTGAAAGAAGTCTAATGCTTTCCAAGGCTACATTTTATTCAAGTTACACTGTTAAAAATGCTGGGTTCCACACAATGGATTTCACTTTTTTTCATTTATTCATTTTCTTTTCAGCCTAGTCTCTTTATTAATCTGGGGTCCCCACAGTGGGATGAACCGCCAACCTATCCAGCATTTGTTTTACGCAGCTGATGCCCTTCCAGCTGCAACCCATTACTGGGAATCACCCATACACACTCATTCACACATACAGTACACCAACGACAATTTAGCTTACTCAAATCACTTATAAAACATGTTTTTGGACTTGTGGGGGAAACCGGAGCACCCGGAGGAAACCCACGCGAACACAGGGAGATCTTGCAAACTCCACACAGAAATGCCACCTGACCCAGCCGTGACTCGAACCAACGACCTTCTTGCTGTGAGACGATTGTGCTACCCACTGTGCCACCATGCAGCCCCATTAAGTTAACTTACTAGTTTTTAAAAATATGTGTATTGAACATAAAATAATTAAGTAGTCTAAAAAACTCAATAGTTGTGTTTTAGCTCATTTTAAATAAGTAGTTTGAACAACTAGCAAAAGTCATTTTGCCAGTTGGTTGGGTCAGTTGGCATTTCTGTGTGGCATTTGCATGTTCTCCCCGTGTTTGCGTGGATTTCCTCCGGTTGCTCCGGTTTCCCCCACAGTCCAAAGACATGCGCTATAGGTGAATTGGGTAAGCTAAATTGTCTCTGGTGTATGTGTGTGAATAAGTGTGTGCTTTTTCCAGTGATTGGTTGCAGCTGGAAGGGCATTTGCTGCATAAAACTGGATAAGTTGGTGGTTCATTGCAATGTGGAGACCCCAGATTAATAAAGGGACTAAGCCAAAAAGAAAATAAATGAATAAATAAATGCAGTAAAAGCAGGAATATTGTGAATTATTATTATTATTATTATTATTATTATTATTATTATTATTAATACTATTTTTATGGTTTAATGTAACTATAATGTAAAATAAATTTAAATGTTACAAGAATTAATATATTCTACTTAAATATAAAAACCACTACCTCCATGCTTCATCTCAGGGGGCTATTTCAGTTTATTCATGACAATTTGCACCTTTTTTTATCCACAAAAGTAAAAAGGAGCAAATAATAAAAGTAAAGAGAAAGTAAAGAGGCCGACTGGAGGAGGCTCGTTCTTTATCAACATGCTGCAGATGGTCTGTTAAACTGTAAGTAGAAAAACTGAACACTTCACTAGTGAGAAAACATGTCCAACATGTAAACAGCAAATTTTCCATGGCGTGACACAACTGACTCTTAAAAGGAATGGGAGAAGAAACTCTGATTGGTTTAATGCACCTTATGCTCAAAACACACCCATAACTCATTAAGAGAATAAGCACAACCTTGTTAGACCATGCGCTGGGGCACAGAGCATATTCTTCCGTCCTTAAAATAGCAAAAGTGGATTTGGACATGCCCTTAATGCTTTTGTGCCATGGACTTTAGACTTTGCGCCTAGATCATTAAAATAAAGCTCTTGAGGTTTAATGGTTAATGTGGTGAGCAGAATATATATGAGCAATTTCATGCAGATGTCAACCTTGCCATGAAAATAATTAGGTGTTCACCAAAATAGAGAAACTGTTTCTGCGTTTTTTTTTTGTGTGTGGTTGTAAGCCAGTATTTTGTACTTTAAAAATGCTTAAAAAATGAATCTGTCAGTGTTTAAAACTATTATATTTAATTTGCCAAAATCACATAAGTGATAATTTCACAGCTGTCATATCCATAACGGAAAAGTGTCACATACATAACAACACTTTTTTTTCCTCATAAATTCAAAAATATTAAAGTAAATAAAATCAATCACAAGTTTGTTCTTTAGTGAGCCGACCCATTTCTGTTTTAATAGCATTGTTTCTTTTGGGTTGTGCAGTTTAATTGACTGATTTCTACAAAGTATGTTGTAGACTGAAAACTCACAAACTTTTTTGTCACATCCATAACGCATATTTTTTTTCCTCATTGAAAATATAAAAATTTTTTTCTGGTCCCATAACTCTGTAGTTAGTTGTTTTGGAAAATATAAACAGATGTGTCAATATAATGTTAATGCATACTTTCTATGTGAATTTCACACACACACAGTTAAAGTCAGAATTGATAGTTTCCCTGTTTATTTTTTTTTCCCAATTTTTGTTTAACGGAGAAAAGATTTTTTTAATCAACACATTTCTGAACATATTATTTTTAATAACTGATTTATTTTATCTTTGCCATGATGACAGTAAATAATATTTTACTAGATATTCTTCAAGACTCTTCTATACAGCTTAGTGACATTTACTAGGTTAATTAGGTGAACTAGGCAGGTTAGGGTAATTAGGCAAGTTATTGTATAATGATAGTTTGTTCTGTAGACTATTGAAAAAATATATAGCTTAAATGGGCTAATAATTTTGACCTTAAAATGGTTTTAAAAAATGTAAAACTGCTTTAATTCTAGCCGAAATTAGACTTTTTCCAGAGAAAAAAATATTATCAGACATTCAGTGAAAATTTCCTTGCTCTATTTAACATAATTTGGGAAATATTCAAAAAAGAAAAAAAATTCAGAGGGGGCTAATAATTCTGACTTAAACTTCATATATATAAATTTATTTATTTATTTATTTATTTTATTTTTTTATTTTTTTGGTCATATTGAGTGTTTCGACTATTTGCTTTGTTTTTAAGTACCATCTTAGACTCCCCTTTTTGTTTCTCTGTGTGCAGGAGTTGCACAAATATAAGGAGAATGAAAAGGACACAGAGGTTCTGATGTCAGCGCTGTCAGCCATGCAGGACAAGACCCAGCACCTGGAGAACAGCCTGAGTGCTGAAACCAGAATCAAACTGGACCTCTTTTCAGCACTCGGAGATGCCAAGAGACAGCTGGAGATTGCTCAAGGTCTGTGCTTTTTCAAGGCTCCGTTTACACCTGCTATCAAGATGCGTTTTCATCAACCCCATAATAAGTGCATCTAAATCAGAGGTGCCCAAACATTTTCGTATAAAGGGCCAAAAAAAAAAATGTCATTGAAAGCCATGGACCGGAAGTAAATATACCAAAGTAAATTACATTAAAGTTGCCATGGGTAATTTCCTAATTTATTTCTGAATATTTCAAAATAAATATAAAACATTACTTTCAATCATATTAACCAATGCAGTATAACTTGTCATATGATAGCTTAAGGGTGCAGTATGTAAGTTTTACACCTAGTGGTTGAACTAGGTATTGCACTCCTGGATCAAAACAACGCAAATGCGGGTTGCCAGTTTGAGTACGGAGTGAGTGATTTAAACTGTGTTCTAAATAAAAGCAACGACACTCGATAGAGGGAATATTTTCCATTTTAAAATGAGTTTTGGTTCCAACCAACACCTTGAATTGATTTATTAGAAACGGCTTCTATTTCTCACAGCTGAACAACAGAAACCTTTGACAGTGATCAGCTCAGGTAAACCTTGTGTGCTTTATTCAGTGCTAAATGCTAACAATGTGAGTTTAAATGCCATTTTACATTAATTTTTTTTGCTATACTGAAAGCAGCAGCAGATAGTTCACCTCAGATCTTGAAAATAAAATAAACCGTCTGAAATTGAACTTTAGAACTTAACGCATATGAGTGATTCAGCATCTACATTTAATGATGTTAAAGAGGGTTAACATGTATTAAACAGATTATAAACCTTACCGTTTCATGAGTGAGTGCATATTCTGTGCAAACAGCCAAATTGCTCATCACTGCGTATCTCGTCACGAAGCGTGTTGTTAGGATACGCAGTTACAATGTAACTCACCTAATGTTTACGTTCGTAATATTTATAATTTGCTAATTAATAACTTCATATGGAACTGAATATGTCTCATTTCGACGTTTGATACTGTCCATTTCGATCACGGACGCATGCTTTCAGAGCCTTTCTAAATGAATGAATGAAATGCGCTGTTTTCCAATGAGGCAACCCTGAGTGCTGAATTATAATTGGCTAAACTGGCATTGTGCAAGTTAAATTTACCTTAACAAGACTGCGTTCCTGCACGGAAAAAACATTTTCAAAGCATTGTTTTTCAGTTAAACAAGTATGTTTCTTAAATATCTGCACACATATTATGGTATTTTTATGCTTTAGAAGAGTCAAAAACTTACATACAGCACCTTTAACAAACAATTATATTTATAACACAGTGGAGTTCAATGCTGAATACACAAGTCAAACAGAATCTGCCTTTAACTCTATGTAACAATATGTACATTTAAACAAAATCTGATTAATTTACATGATTTAATTAAAACATTTAATTTCAGTTGGCTTTTAACAATAAAACAAACAAACTAATGGTTACATTTTAAATTGAATCGACAAGCTCAAAACCATTTCTATCATTCTCCCACTTTTCTCAGATGGGATGATGGGCCTAACCAAAGGTTACCATGGGCCAACTTTGGTCCGCGGGCCCTAGTTTGGCCATCTCTGATTTAAATGCAGTGGAAGTCAAAAATACATTAGATTGACTTGTTTTTTTTAATGGTGTTAACACTCATATGGTTAGATGCATTCAAAAAGTCACCAAATACCATCTACTCTCTTATTCACATGAGACCCATCAATAAAAAACCCACAAACATCCATCCAGCCAAATCCAGATTGACAAAAACAATACCCAGTCTACAGTTTTTCGTTTAAGTTTAAAGGCAGGTTTCTGCTCCTGACGGAAAGTTCGTGAAAACAGATAGTCAGTTGTTCATTTTAACTACTATACTGTCCAAAACATGACAAACAGGTCATCCAGATGATTTCACAAAATCGAGCTACAAAATTTATAATTATGCTGAATAAATTTCTCGAACTTGTATTGAAAAAATTAAAAAACTTTTGACAGTTTTTTTTCCTGACAAAATATCTATTAGTCTCTTAGTTTTTGCATGTTTTGAACATCTTGGGGGTAACATTTCTGGATAAATCAGTGAGTTTTAAAAGGTCTATTTCAGACATTGAAAGTACTGGTTGATTAATCAAAGTAATCGAAAACGATCTCATTTTTTTTAGGTAATTTGTTTTTTTTTTTCCTCTTCTCAATTACTTACCTTCTTTACTGTGTGTGAAGTCACGTGACATGCTCTGCTCTGTTAGGCTGGGGCTGGTTTATACTTCCAGGGCCACTTTGAAGCCACATCTGATCTCTGGTCAAGTAGGACGATGGACCTATTCTTGAGCTTTACTTTCCACTACATTGACAATGATTAGAAGCTGTGCCTGAGATACCTTGAGAATGAGATGGCATATTTTCCATTACATTAAATGTATTATTTACATTAAAATATTTGTTTAAAGAAGATGCAAGAAATGTGCAGATTAAAACGTCATTTACAGGATATACAAGAGTTGTTTTATTCAGAAGAGATACTGCTTATTTTCTACTTTTAATATGGAAAAACATAAAAAATAATGAACTATTTTTTTTTTCCCCAAAAGAACAAGGTATTTATTTTCACTTTTTTATAACAAAAGTTTGTTTTAGGTAATGTGTGTTTTTAACTTCAGTTGTTCAGCGTTGATGCTCAATAAATAATCATAGATAGTGTGTGTTTCCTTCAATTATTTTAAAATCAAGTAATGCACCCTTGATTCAAAAATCAAGTCACTTGTATAATTTGAGCATATTTACTGTACAAAACTTGTCTGTGAACTATGAGGGCAATATAAATAAAATAAATAAATAAATAAATAAATAAATAAATAAATAAATAAATAAATAAATAAATAAATAAATAAATAAATGAATGAATGAATAAATAAATAAATAAATAAAATAATCGTTCATTAATCATAGTTGTGTTAAAATGTTCAATGAATTAAGATTATGATTTTAGGACAAATACCCCAGCCTTAATATATATCTTTGCGAAAGTCAGAGAATTGTATTCATAAGACGGATTGAGGGATAGATAGATTGATTCACATCTTTTGCCTATTGTTATGGTTAGGATTTTTTTTTTCAGCACAATTTTATTCCTCTTCAGCTGGAAGTCACCAAGCTGTACCTGTTAACTAAGGCAGACATGCCAAGAAAATGTAAATGTTCAAGAGCCTTGGCTACAAAATGACAGCTTCAAAGACTTGTTTCTTTTCGTTTCTTGTCAAAATCTGAGGTATATTATTTGTTTATGCCCTCAAAATGGCAACAAAATTCATGAAAAATTATATTCAAGCTCAAACCATTTTAATATTATGCAAAGTACAGCAGCACCTTGTTTATTTTAGCTGGTGAAACTTTGAATTTGACATTTGGCTAAGAGTGGGAACCCTAACTCTTAAATCTCTTTTGTTCACTGAATTTAGAACACAATGCAGATGTGAATTTCTGTTTATTAAAACGATCTGTAAAGTATTCTGAAGTTAACTTCATTAAAATTAAAATCTGACATCCATAATAGATATGCAGTTGAAGTCAGAATTATTAGCCCCCCTGAATTATTAGCCCCCGTTTATTTATTTTCCCAATTTCTGTTTACGGAGAGAAGATTTTTTTTCAACACATTTCTACACATAATAGTTTTAATAACTCGTTTCTTATATCTGATTTATTTTATCTTTGCCATGATGACAGTAAACAATATTTTATTCGATTTTTTTCAAGACACTTCTATACAGCTTAAAGTGACATTTAAAAGGCTTAACTAGGTTAATTAGGTTAACTAGGCAGGTTAGGGTAATTGGGCAAGTTTTTGTATAACAATGGTTTGTTCTGTAGACAATCGCAAAAAAAAATTGCTTAAAGGGCACCTATGGTGAAAAATCTACTTTTCAAGCTGTTTGGACAGACATATGTGTAGGTATAGTGTATATACTGTCATATTGGGGTGATATAAACACACCCAGTCCTTTTTTTTCAATTTAACAACATATAAACGGTGGACCAATTGGAGCCGTTTTAAAACCGACCGCAACTTGACGTAGGAGTGCGGTCCCCCCACCCACCAATATTGATTGACAGCTGCGTATTAACATGTCTCCATAGTAACGCTTGTAATCATATCCACAAGGCAGGACGTGCGCAAATCAACCCTACATAAAAGGTCTGTTCAGTTTAGGATTATCAATCATCATCAAATGTGATCAAGAGAGAGTTTTACAAGTTTAAAATGTTTTAAAACTGTGCATGTGTAATGAATTACAGCGATTTACTTCAGCTTTACTTCATCACCACAGCCGTGTGTCAGAACAATAATAAAAGACGCTTCAATCCCGGTTTGTGGACATTAAATCAGGTTTTTTTTGTACATTAACGTAACAGATATCCATACAGCAGTGGATATTAATCTGTATCCTGTCACATTTGCGTGCAAAGACAGTGCAAAGCTAAACGCGCATGCTGTATGTATGTGCGTGTGTGTCTGCGCTGTGTGTGTGTGTGTCTGTGTGTGTGCGTGAACTTTGTAACAACATCGTGTGTGACTCATCCTGCAGCTCCACACAACAAATGCAACAAATAATCATTGATAAAGCTTTTACTGTAGTTTTTGTCAAAAAAGTTACGTGAGATCTGCTTCCTTTATGTCTGTGTCAGTTGTCTGAGGCAGCCGAGGGCGGAGACTGAGGCATGCACGGCAGGCATGTGGAAATGGTGGGCGGGGAGGACTAGCCTTAAAGGCGCAGTACACAAAAACAGCAAAAATCTATTGAGAGCTATAAAACACCATCTAGTGAAAGCTATACAGGGAGTGCAGAATTATTAGGCAAGTTGTATTTTTGAGGATTAATTTTATTATTAAACAACCATGAACCCAAAACACTCATTAATATCAAAAGTAGTTTTTAGTTTGTTTTTAGGTTTAGCTATTTTAGGAGGATATCTATGTGTGCAGGTGACTATTACTGTGCATAATTATTAGGCAACTTAACAAAAAACAAATATATACCCATTTCAATGATTTATTTTCACCAATGAAACCAATATAACATCTCAACATTCACAAATATACATTTCTGACATTCAAAAACAAATCAGTGACCAATATAGCCACCTTTCTTTGCAAGGACACTCAAAAGCCTGCCATCCATGGATTCTGTCAGTGTTTTGATCTGTTCACCTTCAACATTGCGTGCAGCAGCAACCACAGCCTCCCAGACACTGTTCATTTCATGATGGACCACAGGTTCTCTATAGGATTCAGTTTAGGTGAACAAGGAGGCCATGTCATTAGTTTTTCTTCTTTTAGACCCTTTCTTGCCAGCCACGCTGTGGAGTCCTTGGACGCGTGTGATGGAGCATTGTCCTGCATGAAAATCATGTTTTTCTTGAAGCATGCAGACTTCTTCGTGTACCACTGCTTGAAGAAGGTGTCTTCCAGAAACTGGCAGTAGGACTGGGAGTTGAGCTTGACTCCATCCTCAACCAGAAAAGGCCCCACAAGCTCATCTTTAATGATACCAGCCCAAACCAGTACTCCACCTCCACCTTGCTGGCGTCTGAGTCGGACTGGAGCTGTCTGCCTTTACCGATCCAGCCACGGGCCCATCCATCTGGCCCATCAAGACTCACTCTCATTTCATTAGTCCATAAAACCTTAGAAAAATCAGTCTTGAGATATTTCTTGGCCCAGTCTTGACGTTTCAGCTTGTGTGTCTTGTTCAGTGGTGGTCGTTTTTCAGCCTTTCTTACCTTGGCCATGTCTCTGAGTATTGCACACCTTGTGCTTTTGGGCACTCCAGTGATGTTGCAGCTCTGAAATATGGCAAAACTGGTGGCAAGTGGCATCTTGGCAGTTGCCCGCTTGACTTTTCTCAGTTCATGGGCAATTATTTTGCGCCTTGGTTTTTCCACACGCTTCTTGCGACCTTGTTGACTATTTTGAATAAAACGATTGATTGTTTGATGATCACGCTTCAGAACCTTGGCAATTTTAAGAGTGCTCCATCCCTCTGTAAGATATCTTACTATTTTTGACTTTTCAGAGCCTGTCAAGTCCTTCTTTTGACCCGTTTTGCCAAAGGAAAGGAAGTTGCCTAATAATTATGCACACCTGATATAGGGTGTTGATGTTATTAGACCACACCCCTTCTCATTACAGAGATGCACATCACCTAATATGCTTAATTGGTGGTAGGCTTTCAAGCCTATACAGCTTGGAGTAAGACAACCTGCATAAAGAGGATGATGTGGTCAAAATACTAATTTGCCTAATAATTCTGCACTCCCTGTAATAAATAATCTGATGGGTGTTTAATGTCCATGGCTGAAAATGTCCTTGCTCTGTTAAACATCATTGGGAAATATTTAAAAAAGTAAAAAAAAAATTTCAAAGGGGGGCTATTAATTCTGACTTCAACTGTACATACTCATAGTTTGCACCTTCAAATGCAAATGTATTGATTCTATAGTAAATGTATGAAAAAGACAAACCTGAATGCATTTAAGTGTAAATACAAATACTATAGTTTAATAACAGTTACTGTAATTATATTACATTACTTCAATATATTTACAATATGTCTGCGTTAATAACATGAAGAAATTTATATGTATCTCTCTTTATTCACAATACCATGGTGCAGTTTAATAGTTAATAGTAGTTTCAATCATTAGAATGTTATTTTAATAGGATCATTCTAGTCCGTGTTGTTGTGCATGTTTTGTCAGTGGAAATTTATTTTGCAGTCATCATTGTTTTATTAACCACCCCTAAACATATGCCAATATTCAATAATTCAGTGTATTGTGATAATGAGCATGCACAATATTGATATGGCTGGCAATTTAAAATACAGTAAATATTGATTTAAACTTTTATAGTGTCTTTTAAGAATACTCAGATTGTTGTATTTGCAGTGGTCATTCATTAAAGCACCAAATGCTTGAAGACTTCATCCAAACATTAAAATTGTCATTATTTACTCACCCTTTACTTGTTGCAAACCTTTATGAGTTTCTTTCTTCTGTTAAACACAAAATAATATATATATATTTTTTAATTCAGCAAATCTGTAACCACTTCCCTAGTATTTGTTTTTCCTACTATGAAAGTCAATGGTTACATGCTTTCAGCATTCTTCAAAATATCTTCTTTTGTGTTCAACACAAGAAAGAAATTCATAAAGGTTTAGAAACACTAAGTTTTTGCATGAGCTATCCCTTCAATAGGCAGCTAATTTTCAAACATCAATTTTTCACATTAATCTGGCCTACAACATTGAAAATTCTTTGACTATTTATAGACCTTTTGTTCGTTAACACTGTGTACAAGAAGGGTCCATTTATTAACGTCAGTTATTTTAACTAAAGTCAATGTAACAACAACTACAAACACATTTATTAATCTTAGGTGATGTTAATGCCTAATAATGCATTATAATATATAATCATAATTGTTTTAATAAATGAAGTTAACTTAAATAAAATTTTTACGTTTTTAAATTAACTTAAACAATGTGGCTATTTTTCCCTGTTGATATTAAAGGGGACCTATAATGCAAAAAGCACTTATAAGGGGTTTAAACACCGCTGTGTTCTAGTTAAAAATTATTATTCATGTATATTTTTTATAATCACACTTAATAAAAACCGTCTGCAGAAACACTTTGATTTTGACATTATCCCTTTGTATCAGAGCGGGAAAGTCCCACCCATTAGTGATATCTCCCTCATTAGCATATGATGTTAGTCTTGCTTTTGAATCTGCCACTGTGCTGACACATTTATAGCTCCACCCTCTTTTGAAAACAGGGCTGGGTGCACAATCTCATTTGAATAGAAAGCAACAGTCACCAAAATTCTACAATTAGAATCAACACCTAAAAGGGGCAGATTTTAAGAGTTAAAAAACATTATTTGTGTGTTATTCTGAGCTGAAACTTCACATACACACTTTAGGGACATCTTTTTTTTTGCATCTTACAAAAAAGGCATAATAGGTTCCCTTTAATGAATTAATATTTACTAATGAGACTATATTTTGAAGTGTTACCTATTGTACTTTATAATTAATCCTTTTGCAATTTAATAACATTTATATACATAATATACAAAGCAATACACTAAGTATTATTTTGGTTATTGTACCTGTTAAAATAACCTTTATTTGTGCAGCTTAGGTCAACATTGTGATTTAATACCATGTTAAAAGCTTCTGCAATTAATCACAACAAAAAATTTTAATGCCGGCAGAAGCCTGCCCACCCCTAATGCCAACATATAATACATCTCTCACAAAGCTTTTCTCTTTTTTGACCTCCACGCAGGTCAGATTCTGCAGAAGGAGCAGGAGATAAAAGAGCTGAAGCAGAAGATCGCAGAGGTCATGGCGGTCATGCCAAGCATCACCTACTCGGCGGAGACCAACAACATGACCCCAGTGACCCCACATTACTCCTCCAAGTTCATGGACACCAGTCCTTCCAGCTTGGACCCCAATGCCTCTGTCTACCAGCCGCTCAAGAAGTGAATGTCCACACACACCGTCCACTTTGCTCTTTGATTTGTACTAAAGTTCAGTATGCAAACCAATGGGACGGGGTAGTATTTTTGTTTGATTTACCCCTCCTATGTTATTATGACTCTTCTTTGTTGTGGATGATTAGAGAAGGAGAATAAAATAAGGGGGAAAAGGGATGACGCTTTGACCAGAACTGCCCTTTTTGTCTTTAAGGTTATTTTTGAAACTCTTACATTTAAAAAAAAACAAGTTTTTGGTAACGGCACTTAAACCACCTGTGGTTCTCTTGTCAACCTACGTTCATTTTGTGAGGTCTTTATAAAGATCTTTCATGGTTTTATTAGTACCTCCTCCATCTTTGTGTTGAACAGTTGTATGTGCCAGAAAATGGTGGCATGTTTTTTTTTTTTTTACTTACCTGGTGTAAACGTACCATCTTTAAGTTTATTGAATGTAAAAAAAAAAAAAGAAAGTGAAAAGGTATTGAGATGAGATGGAAGTATTTGTGGTGGAAATTGTGTTTGTGCCGATGGAGTGGTTAAGAATGCATTTCAGTTTCATTTTGACCATAGTATTGTACATCTCTTTATTTTGGAGGAGGTAGAAAGAATTTTCATTACAGATTTTGGATAGGGTTTATATGGAAGCCTGGTACTGCCACAGGATAAAAAAATATGTATATGTACAATTCTGAGATAAAATGTTTTTATATCAATACCAAAATTACATTTCTGACTTATGACGTTATGGATTTTGTTTCTTGATATAGAGAACAAAGAAAAGATGTAAATTTTGTATTGTAAAGACATAGAAGTGAGATTTTTGAGGGGAAAAAAACTATTCTGAGTTTATATCTCATAATTCAAACTTTTTTTCAATAAAAAAAGGTTTTGACAGTTTTTGCATTATTATGACAATTTGCCCCCCACATAATCAAGATATCTAAACTACAGATGTGTTAAAATTGAAAATACACTATATTTGCTAAATTTTACAAAAAATATGCAAGATTTTTCTCTGTTTTCTCTGAAGGAGGAAAAAATGCCTGAAAAGCTTGAATTGTAGAAAAGTAGAAACTTTTTTTTTTTCTGTGGCAGAACCAATCTTCCATAACATTGAATATATTTTTTGGGTTTCTACAAACCAAGTTTTCTGTTCTTCCCGAAGATGTTTGCCAGGATGAAGACACGAAAGAACCCACGTGTTTAAAAAGGGACTGATCTTTGCATTGTATTTGTTGACAAAAATGCTGCATAAATATTCGGGAATGTTGTTGTATTTTGCGGCCAATGCAAGTCCTTTTTTGTTTCCAGGACAAAAATTTAAATAGAATTTAGTTGAAGCCAGTTGAAAAGCTGAACATATGATGTCTTGTTTGCCAGTTGTTATGTTACACAGTGCCTTGAAATATCTTGTTTAATATGATCTCACACACCTCCCATGCCATGTTCTGATTGGTCAGAGTACCACATGACTTGAGTTTTTTTTTTTTGCTCTTAAAGGGGCAGTTCAATTAAAAAGTAAACCTCTGTTGTCATTTATTCACCCTCAAATGGTTCCACACTTTGGGTTCTTTTTTTTTGTTAAACACAAAATAAGATATTTTGAAGAATGTTAGAAACATATATCTATTAACCTCCATTGTATTTTTGTTCTTACTATGGATGTTAATGTATACCAGTTTCCAAAATTCTTTAAAATGTCTTATTTTGTGTTTAGCAGAAAATAATGAACTCCATAAAGGGTTGGAACAAATGGAGGATGAGTAAACTGTGAGTAAAGTTTCATTTTTGTCTGAACTATGCCTTTACAAATAATTAGTCCTCTTGTTGCCATGTGTTTGTCAGGGAAAAAGAAACATAGAGGTAACAGCAAACTCACTCAAATTCACTTGTCATGCCTCTAATTTACATTAACATGTTTATCAGAATTTATAATACTTGCTGAATGGTTTGATTTTGTAAAAATGTGCCAACTTTTTCTCCCCTTTATTTGATGACATTGGAATAATGCAAACTATACATCTAGACATCATTGCAATGACGTCCAGAATCAGCCCATAAATGCTTTATTACAAACTGATACTTTACTTTTCTTCTTCAGTGGTTTAGGTTTTGTGTCATGATGCAGGCAGAATATGCTTGTTTGGTTTAGTCCTCGTTTTACAACAGGACTTTGTTTTTTATTTGTCTACCTTGGGAAAGTATTACTGTAGATTGCATTTGGTGTTTTTATGGTAAACTTTGTGGAGAGTAAAGAACATGCCTTTGTTTCTCAGTGAATTTGCTTTTTTAAATTCAAATACTGTTTAAATGCAATACTACACTTACACTTGCATGAAAGTCATAATTTACACTTCTTTCAAACATTTTAGATCATCATAATTAAATCAACTACTTTTTTAAATTCTTATTATAGTGTCAATGTTATGTATATTTACAGTTAAAATACTACAATCTACTATTTACTAATATGGACTGTAAACTATAAAAGCTATCAGCCGTGCTAAAATGTACGTACACTACCTGACAAAAGTATGGTCACTTATTCAAGTTTTAGAAACAACTAATAACTTGACTTCTTGTTGATCATTTGGTATCAGAAGTGGCTTATATGAAAGGCAAAGGCCTCTAGATTACACTTATTTTACCAAAATAAAAAATTATCATGCCTGATTATTTAATTAGGACAGTAAGGTCTGACTTTGCTTAGACCAAAGTCTTGTCACTTAACAGAAATAATGTACAGTATAGAATATAAAGTCATGGTGCAGTGGAAAAAGAATCAATACTGACTCCCATAAGCTTGTCGACTGCATCCATACATCTCTGCAATGACTCAAATAACTTATAAAGTCATAATAAACTTATGAAGTCGAAATAATAAAGTCATCTGGAATGGCAAAGACAGCGTTCTTACAGGACTCCCAGAGTTCATTAAGATTCTTTGGATTCATCTTCAATGCCTCCTCCTTCATCTTACCCCAGATGTTCAATAATTATCATGTCTGGTGACTGGGCTGGCCAATCCTTTAGCACCTTGACCTTCTTTGCCTTCAGGAACTTTTATGTAGAGGTTGAAGTATGAGAAGGAGCGCTATCCTGCTGAACAATTTGCCCTCTTCTGTGGTTTGTAATATAATGTGCAGAACAAATGTCTTGATACCTAAGGCTGTTGATGCTGCCATCCACTCTGCAGATCTCTTGCACAACCCTTATACTGAATGTAACCCCAAACCATGATTTTTCCTTCACCAAACTTGACTGATTTCTGTAAGAGTCTTGGGTCCATCCAGGTTCCAATAGATCTTCTGCAGTATTTGTGATGATTGTGATGCAGTTCAACAGATAATTCATCTGAAAATGATAATCAACAGATAATTCATCTACCTTCTGCCATTTTTCCAAATTATTAACTAGGAGTCAAGTTATTATTTGTTGCTTACAACTGGGATCGACTACAAGACTTTTGTCAGATAGTGTAGACCAGACTTCTGGGAATGCAGAATGACCTAAAATCAATATTTTATATTTAATTAACAATTGTAGTATTCATAAAACATGATTAAAATGTTGTCAATAAATGAATGAAAGTTGAATAAATTATTGTAATACAATTTTTATACATGATATACAATATTAGCATTATTTCATTTATTCTTTTTGGCTTAGTCGCTATAATAATCAGGGTTTGCCACAGCGGAATGAACTGCCAAATTATCCAGCATATTTTGGGTAGCAGATGTCCTTCCGGCCGCAACCCAACACTGGGAAACGCCCATACAATCAAACTCACACACATACACTACGGCTAATAGTTAATTTAATTCACCTATAGCTCATGGTTGGACTGTGGGCAAAACTGAAGCACCCTAACATGGACCATGCAAACTCCACACAGAAACGCCAACTGACTCAGCCGGGGCCCGGACCAGCGACTTTCTTGCTGTGAGGCGATCGTGCTACTTTTTTTTTTTCATTTATTTCACAGAAACTTTCTTTTTCAAGTTAGTAAATAAAATACAACCAGCTTTGCCATATTTATTTCACTATATAGAGGGGTCTTTGAATTAGGTTGGTTGGGCAATCAGGCCTCTGGAGAAAAAGAGTTCAGAACCACGGCTTTACAGTCACCATGTTTTAATATGAACAAATTATTTATATTTTCTATATACAGAATTTTCCCTGATCATAACATGCTGTCAATACAAGTTGACTTCTCTTTTATCCACACGAGGGCGCCAAATATGACATTAATGGGTCTCATGATCATTTTTATGCCATCTGTCCTAAAGCTGATGAATGTTTACTTACCAGTCAGTATATGGAGATATGAAGGCTAATGTTCGATCACGGCCATTTAAAAAGCGAACAACTATCCCAAGCTTCGAATTCATTGTTTAACTCAGTTGCCATGGAAACAGAATCTGTGCGCCGCGCAACTCGAACGTCAGTTTGATTGACAGGTGAAGCGCCGCCCTGAAGACGCGAAGGCTCAAGTATTTCCACAGATGTCGGCATCCAAACGGCAACAACAAAGTTGAGGGAGCGAGAAGCTGTAGTTCATGGCCAGCAAGCTGCACCTAAAGACGCTTCTAAACTCGCCATGGATGTGCTGAAATCAGCCAGAAGGGCTTTCATTCGCAGCCCCAGCCTGACCAAACAGTCTTGGAGCTCAGGCAAACACAAAAGTGAGTATATTTATGTCAATAGCGACACTTTTGTTTCGGCTGTTTTTACACGCGTTGCGCATCTGTTTGCGTCTCAAATTGTTTGTCAGTAGAGTTTGTCGTGTTTAGTAGTTATACCCTGAAGATATGAGTTGTTGTTTTTGTGAAGCTTTTATTAGATGACGTGAGTGTAGAATGTTATTTTTATATTCGTTATAGGCTATATTTTCTTTAAAAGTTGTTTAATGACAGGTACAGTGAGTTGTTTATAGCTGTCGACGAGATTCACAACCTTCATATTGAGGTAAAATTGGTTTTAGATTCACACATTCAGACTTTCTCCTTAATATATTTTCAGAAAAGTATTCTTTGCGAATTCTAAATGGTGAAATCATATTAGCAGCCAATGACTATCAAAGTATAACACTGTTCATAGTCTATTAAATAGTGCTATTTTTGTTTTGAAGTCATACTTACGTGATATCAGACGGAATTTTCAAAAGTACCATGGTAAACAATATAGGGGGCATGTCACAAGTTGTTACTGAATGAATGTGTTACCTCAATAACCTTCATACGAAACTAAATGGTTTGGGGGTTCATTAGTGGTCGGCTGTGTCTCAAAAGCCTGTTGCCCAAACCATTTAGACAGCTGTTTAAATGTAAAGACATGAGTCTGCTGGAGCACCGAGTTTTCCCTTAAACACTTAACAAACTTGTTTTATTTGGACAAGTTACTTATTTTATTCACTTTATGATAGTTTGATAGAAAAAGAACATGGCAAAATGTGTGCAGCTCAAAATATCAGTTGTTAGATTGTGGTTAAAATGCCATTTTTATGATAATTAATCTTTTATGGAGACCATTCTCTTAAAATATATATATTTTTTCTTAGATGTCAATCCATCTCTCAACTTTGTTGAGCTTCCTATTTATGCAGTTGTATGGCCAAAAAAATATATATATTTGTTGCAATTTCTGCAGAGAATTTTGGTAAAAATCTGCGGATTTCTGCAGAATTATTTTGGGAGTCTCATAACTAAAACCTTAATATGTGAAATGTGTGTAATTTAAAAACTGAATAAATTCAGATTTACACACATTTACTCAAGTAAATAAACAGAATTAATGATGGGCTAAAAATCTGCCGAAATCTGTGGAATTCTGCGAAAAATCTGCGGAATTCTGCGCGCGCAGATTCCGTGTGGGCCTAATCATAACTATTATTTGTATATAAACTTTTAAACTTTTATTTAATGTTTACAATGCAAATCTAATTAGATCCACTTATTTGGTAAACAAAGCAAATCTCGCATATAATATATCTACTAAACAGAAAATATTATGCAACAAATTGTATTGTAAATAAATCGAATGAATATTTTAATATTACTATTATAAAAAATTATTAATAAATATAAATTTACACACATTTACACAAGTAAATGAATACACTTAATGATGGGGCAAAAATCTGCACGTACAGATTCCGTGTGGACCTAGGTATAACATTTACCTTTCCTTGAGCACCTCAAACAGCTGTCTACAAGATTTACAATGAAATAAATTTTTTGGGGGGGTTCATTGTCTCAACATGTAGAACTAATTTGTTTTTGTAGCAAATTTGAACATAGATTTCTTAAATATGTTCATCTTAGAGCAGCTCGAGTAAAGACAGTTAAGATCCTGAGGTATTTCTACGCTTCACTGGCCTTTTGTAATTTATACTGAAAAGCACACACAGAGGCCCACAGAGCAGTCCTTTTGACCTTTTAAGCCTTGCTTTTTTCCAGCAAGATTACAGAAACATCATAATGCATTTCTGAACACTCCTTGGACTCTCTTCAAAGTTTTTATAAGGATGCATTTAAATTATATGCATATCACATCATATCTAATAGTTATATGCATATTTCTAGTGTCACAAATAAAACGTTGGACATTACTGCTCACTATTAGGCATTTTAATTTATGTTTAGATTGGTGTGATTTACACTACAAAAGTTGGAGTTTGAAGTTTCCTAATTCTCTCATGAAGAAGGCTGCATTATTGTATTTTTTATATTTAGTTATTAATAAAAAATAATAATAAAAAGATGCCTATAAATGTGCCGTTTTGTCGTTCTAGACATTTGTCAATTCTTAAGCTTTTAAACTCATATATAAAACTCATTGCATATTGCTTTTAATTCAGTTGTAAATATTGTGTACATTTACAAAGCTGTAAAACCTTTTCTTGGTCACTTTTTGTTTCCTGAAATCCTGCTGTGCCAATGTCAAAATTTTACTTCAATTATGTAAAATAACTCATTTAAGCACTTTAAACAGGTGTTGCAGTTTGTTACAGTGGGCAATTGTGGTTTAATTAAAGAGGGACTTTATGGGGATGTTGAGAAGTTTCCTACATCAGTTTGGTTAAATAAATATGATGCAATGCCAGCAGTGAGATTTTTGTCAGCATCTGAAATCTGTTTCCTTCTCTTTGGCATCCATCGTGGACTAGTCTACAAGTAGTTACTTGTTTGCTGGCAGTTTCCAAGACATTCTATGGCCATTTGTTTCAACCAAGACTTCTTCAAAGTTGCAATGGCCAAGCTCTGAGTAAAGCTTTAAAAGCAGGTTAAGTGGGCTGGCATGGCCTTTACAAGTGCACCCCCCCTCTCTCCCTCCCTCCCCCCCCCCCCCCATCTCTCTCTCTCTCCCTCTCCCTCCCTCTCTCCCCAGTGGGATCAGAAAGTTTACTGTGCATTTTCATTTCCAATTTAATTCCGTCTTGACTCCACAAAAGCGGCTCTGTTTGTTAGCCGAGAGCTGCTTATCTTCATGACCTGGAATACAAGGAGTCTGCGAGGACACAGTTATGATTGTGTTCAGTCGCAGTTAAAAGGCTCAATCTTGGCTGGAATGGTAAAAGTTTCCAGCTTCAGCAAACTACCAGTGTTTAATGCTTGTTCACTCAACGGGTGAGCGATGGAGAATAAGACGCATTTGTGTGCTTAACATTCTTTTGTTTATCTACTGACCTACTTTTAGCTGCGTTACAGTCTTTACCTCATTTCTCTCATTTTTGTGGAATCCAAACAAAGATCTCCTTTTCTTTTTTTTCTTTTTTTCTTCTTCCTTTTTGTTTTGGACTGGCTTGTGGTTGCTCATTTTGCCAGTTGGATTGTGTGTGTTCCTTCAATAAACCAGTGGTTTTAAACTGATGGTCACAAGCCAAATTTAGGCTGTAGTTCTATTCTAATAGGGCCAATAATAAATAAATACAAATAAAGATATTCCAGTATTTCTATGATCATTTGAATATCTAATACTGAAATAATGTGCATAATAATGACTGTGGTTATTAAGCAGTTTCATTATTTCCCTGTGTATTTACAATGTGGATGTAAAATATGTTAAAGGGGTGGTTCAGAGTGTATTTTTAAAGCTTGGTTGTGTTTGTAAGATGCAAAGCAATGTGTGCTCAGGCGTTTGTAATAAAAAAAAAAAGAAAAGAAAAAAAAATCACATTGTTTTTTTCATAATCTTACTTTATTATATAACTGCTATTCAGCTAACAAGAACATTCATAGAAAGAAAATCATATTTCCTGGTTCCTCTGAAGGCCTGCCCTCAAGAGGCTCTGATTGGTCAGCTAACATAATGGCTGAGATTCGGAAATCGGCTCCACAACTCCTCAACTAGCATGCACTTATAGACCATTTTGAGGGATGTAAACAAAAACAAAGGTAGCTTTTTCTGCTATAACATTAGAGTGTCACTGACCATGCCCCTTTGCTGCGCTGGTTGTATGCGCATAACCTGAAGGGTTTATGATCTCATTAATCCAGATGTTTTTTTGTTGTAGTCCCCAAACTTTGTTTGCTGTAGGCTTTGCTACGCTAACTCTGTAAAAGCCAATGTCTCTCTTTGCATTGAACTTTGAGTGTCTTACATTTAGAGATGTTGTTTATGTTCACACAGCTACATTACATATGAACTAAAGTTTAAAATATGGTATTGTAGTGGACCACCCCTTCAATTAACAGGTTCAGTATTTTTTCAGAGTTTTCTGTTTATTTACGATTATGAATTGCATTATGGGATGCTGATCTCATTTGCTCTGTCCACTTTTGGTGTTGAAAGTTTTAACAGAGTGACTTTTATTGACATTTTAGTAGTTTGAGACAAGATATTAAGCCTGGTTTCTCTCGAGTTTTTTTTTTTAATTCTTCACTTACGCCAGTTGGTGAAGTTTTTTTCCTCGCTGCTGTTGCTTGCTGGCTTGCATGGTTCGGGATCTGTAGAGCTGCGCATCAATGGAATTGCTCTTCATTGTTTGGACTCTCAGTAGTGATTATTAAACCACACTGAACTGAACTTAAACACTGACAACTGAACTAACACTGTTTCAATTTACTATAATCTTCTATGTGAAGCTGCTTTGACACAATCTACATTGTAAAAGCGCTATACAAATAAAGGTGAATTGAATATTGTTTTATATATAGAAAACTAAGTTTGTAAAATTACAGAAAATGTACTGGCAGATTATTACTATTTCTTTGTACCATACTATACAACACCAACTCAGACAATATATCAAACTAGGGCTGCACGATATTGAAAAAAATCAACATTGCGTTATTTTGTTTTTCTGCGATTTTATATATTGCAATAAGAATACAATTTTACCAGATGGTTTAATAGCGCTATTTTGGAAAGAAATCTTAAATTTAGACCTATTGTGGTGATTTTGAAGGGGAGTGAATCATGGATGAACAATTCTTAAACTCTTCTAAAATGCCTTTAAAACACTTCTAAATGATAAACTTTCAATCTGTTTCAGTTTAACTTTACAGTGACTTCACAACTGTCTTGTATTCTGAACTGTGATGCTGATCAACTATAATCCAAATGCAACACTGCAGATCCTGCGAGGTGACTATTGCGGATGCACAAATAGTGATATCGATGCTGAAACAATATATTGTGCAGCCCTATATCAAACTATTAGAAATGTCAATGAAAGTCTGTTTCTCAAACTTTTCATAATCAGAAGCTTTTTAAGGAAAAATCAAGGTGAAATTATGCATTTAAAAAACGTAAATCAGTGAAAAAAACATGAATCTCAAAATATGGAAAACTGTCAATTTACAGATACTTTTTACAGTGCACATTAAGCTAATTTAAGTCAGTCAATGAATGTTGTTTTTTTTTCAGATTCTAATTATTTTCTAGGGTCATTCTTGCAAATGTATTTGTTTTTGAACAAAAATATTTTTTTTTAGCACACTACACCTAATAAGGAACATTTAAATAAGTAAAATAATTAAATCCACATTTAATAAGTCTTTAAAAAGTTAAAAGTGGTGAAATTCATGACTGAATTTCATTGAGCTGCATTTGATTTTAGTGGGAATTATTTGTTTTGTTTAAATACAGCATCTTGTCATTGACCCCTTTAATGCTGAATGCACAATCATATAAAAGTATCCATTTATTTCTTAACTGTGCACAATTAGGATAGCAGAATGAAAGTTTTTAACATTTAAACAGGATTTTTTATAACGATTCACCTTGTTAAAGTTCATAATTACTTTCCTTCCTCTATAGTACAGCTCGTTCAGTTATCTCCTATGATCATTTCTCATCAGAGCAATTAGAAATGTCCTTCTTGCTGCTCCAAAGTCAGATGCCTGAAAAGAAAAAGTGCATAGCTTGCAGCAAACATGGCTGCATTGTAATGAAGAGAGAGTTTTTATGGTGTTTTATAGTGGTGAGATTTATCGCCTGTGCCTCTGGATCTTTGGTGTGTCTGTGCCCTGCACATACTAAAAAGGGAGGTAAGCTGACGCAGAGCACGAGGGAGACGTCCAGCAGCAGCTGTTGAGGCTTTTCCAGGCAGTCCATTTGATAAAAGCATTCAATAATAATCTCCCATTTATTGTGAGGAGTTGCACAAGCATTAGTTAAGGAGATCACCCAAAAAAGTACAATTCTGTCATTCCTGTCATCATTTACTAGGGCTGCACCATACTGGAAAAATATGTTATGATGTTAAGTATTGTGCTAAAAATTATTTCTTACGATATAACATTTCTTTAGAAAAAAATACTATTTTATTTTATTATTTTTAAATAGTTTTATACTATTAAAATAAACAGGTAAAAAAATAAGAAAAATATATATAAGATCTAATTCAGACTAAAAGGTGCAGACATTTAGTCTTTAAAATGCTATGAATAAGTTAAAACATATCGTTAAAAAGTTAAAGAGTTATTATTATTGTTAAAATATGTTTTAGAATATTCTGTCTCATATTCCGTTTTCATTTTCCTCTCTTGTCTTGACTCCCGCCATATTTGTTTTCAGCTTTACCTTTGGGCCACTCCAGCCAATAGCAGAACAGAAAAAATATCAAACATGTCTGGGATACGTATGTTGCATATATGATTATCGCAATAACAATATTTTTGATGTTTTTTCGGTAGTCTAGAACAAACCATCATTATACAATAACTTGCCTAATTACCCTAACCTGCCTAGTTCACCTAATTAACCTAGTTAAGACTTTAAATGTCACTTTAAGCTGTATAGAAGTGTCTTGAAAAATATCTAGTCAAATATTATTTACTGTCATGGCGAAGATAAAATAAATTAGTAATTAGAAATTAGTTATTAAAACTATTATGTTTAGAAATGTGTTGGAAAAAAAACTTCTCTCCGTTAAACAGAAATTGGGGGAAAAAATAAACAGGAGGGCTAATAATTTTGACTTCAACTGTATATTGTGTGGCCCTAAATCACTCACCCTTCACTTGTTCCTAACTAGTTAGAGTTTATTTCTACTGTCCCGAACTCTAGAAAATTATATTTTGAAGAATGTTTAAAACAAATGTCCTTTTTATTTATTTTATTTATTAATATTTTATATTAACTTTATTTTTTATAAACTTTTTAACTCTTTAACCCATGTTATTTTATTTATAAAACAATGTTTTGTGTGTTTGAAAATGTAAACTTTTCAAAATGTTTTTTAACTCACATTCAGCATAATTTGCATATTATTATTATTATTATTATTATTATTATTATTATTATTATTATTATTAT
>CAIGQZ010004625.1:14027829-14039047 GCA_903798205.1 Danio tinwini | reverse complement strand
ATTATTATTATTATTATTATTATTATTATTATTATTATTATTATTATCATTATTATCATAATTATTAATATTATTGTACATGCACAATTTAGTACTTAAAACCAATGGAATAATGTGGTGATATTGCCAATGCCAAATAATGTCCTGGCATGATACAATTTGTTTTTATTAGTTTTCATGAATTTGCATGAACTTTACAAAAACCCAGGAAATTATTATTATTATTATTATTATTATAGTATATTGCACTTATGCAAATGCACCCTAAATATGAGAACACAAATTCTTCCTTAATCTGTTCTCTTCATTCCTTTTAAAGCAACTTTCACAGCATGCTTTTTTTGGCTTCTAGGTAATTGTGCAAATAGCGGTAAACTATTTACCACAAACCGAAGTAAACTGCATGGAATGATCCATTAGAATGTAACGCTCTGATAAATCTCTCTTCTCCATGTCCTCATAACATGACTATCACTTGTGATCTGCTGTACCTTTATCAGCAAACAATTTCCTGTTTCTGAGAGTTCTGTTTATTTGTCCATTTTGCAAAAATAAACAATGGAAATTCTTTCCACTCTATCTATTTGAGATTGAAATAACTTCCAACCTTACTATGACCTCAGAATAAGTAAATCGCCTAATTCTATCAGGCCTAAGAGCGAGTTCAGATTCAGATTTTAGCTTTTGTTGATAGGCGGTGGTATGGGTCACTCCACCCTTGGATGGTTCTCCAGGGATATGGTTAAAACTAAGTATGCTTTACCCCCCTGTTATTTAGGGCCCTTGGGTGTGTCACTAATCTATGTCAAGGGCTATTATTACACCCTTCTCCATCTCTCCATTATGTCTGTAAATAACTACTTATATGGAGTGGTTGTGGGGCATCATCAATAGATTTAGATTTCATAGGTTGTAGGGAAAGAATGATATAGAAACATTCTTTATGTTTCTATATCAAACATTCATTGGTTGTTGAATCACATTCTACCTTGTAGTTATTTGTGGTTTTGTTTGTAATTAAAACACTACATCAGAGCTGAAAATTGACTTTGTCATGACATTGTTTATGTTAGCTCTAGAGTATCAACAATACGTTTCTGAGAATGTGATTCACAGTTTCCTGTGGTTGTGGTTCCTGTAAATATATGTATAGTTAATTTAACAAGTGGGACAGTAACTTAATGTTTAACCGTTTGGGAGGTTTCTGGGATTCTAGGAGACTAGTGGCCTGTTTATAAATGAAAGACATGCCTTGAATTCCTTGCCAGTATGACTGCAGTATAGTTTTGTTTACCCCTGATTGCTGCATGGTGAATTATGCTTTTACTAATACTGTTAAATGAAAGTAAAGAAGCAGAGGTGATGGGAAATAATAATAATTTTAATTACATTTTAGTTTACGTAGCAATTCTCACTAGGGGCTTATTACCTGAGGTATTAGGTGTTTATTTGTATTTATAAAGTAGATAATATTCTTGATCAAATTCTGCACACCTTATCCTATCCTATCTAATAACCAACTACTAATAACTATTAATAAGCAGCAGATTTGGAGTTTAAAGTCCTAAAAAGTCATAATAAATTGTTAATAGCGAAATTTGTAAAATGTGTCCCCTAAACAGACAATGAAACCATTTTCCTTTGGTCTGTCATTTGCAATGAATATTGTGCTGAAACTGCCATTCATGTATGCTTTGTTTAAAGCAGCTGATTCATTTTGAAATGAAGCTAACTACTGTCTTTATGAATGGATTACTAAAACATTTGTACAGATTAATTCAGAGATTCATTTTTACTTAATTTTGATCTGTTTTTACTGGGAAAATATCAATGTAACCCACTCAATTTTAACTTCATGTTTGTTTAACTGATGTATTAAGTCAGTCTAACAATATGATCGTAGTTGCTATGGTATTATGTGATTATTTACAAACTTGTGTTTGTAATTTATCATATCCTTGTATGTATTGCATTGTTTGGTAGAAAAAAAACATGCATTTTGCTCTGACAACTAGATCAAAGTTTTAACTTTATTATAAAAGGCATCATTCACACTTTAGATACTCTTTGAATGACACTAATGCCTGGTCAATGGATATATGACCAGCATTTACAATATTTTCATATTTGATACTTCACACACCTTTGTTGAATAACTTAATAAATAGTTCAGATGTGTTTTCTTGGTGGCGATGCATTCCGCTGTGACAACCCCTAGTTAGTGAGTGAGTGAGTTTTCTTGCTGCCTTTGAGATGTGATTCTTAGAATTTGTCTTTTGGGATTTTCTGAATTTAAATTTTCATAGTTTCACTGCCAAGAAAGCAATCAGGTGACTGCAGGAGCTTGAAGTAGTGAGGCAGGAGCCATAGGTAGTGTTATTAGAGCATGACGTGAGTTTCAACAGAAATTATTAGCATTATTTACCTGCATGCATCTTGGTTAATAAACAGCTTAATGGTATTGTAATCAGGTCAGGATACTAAGCAGATTATGAATGCAGGAATGTGGTAGGCACTCTAGTCACATTTATTTTATTTTTACCGATAATACTTTCCTTGCATCAACATTACAACTTATAATTTTCAGAACTGCATACTGTTTTTACAGAACACAATTAATACAGTGGATATTTGTTTATATATTGTCTCTTTTTTTTATACTGTAGTTGATTTGTGAACAGACATGTTATGTTTACACTCATTCTCAAGGCCTAACAAATATGTCGAAATAATTAAATCCTCATTAATGGTGAATTAGTACAGTGAGTGATAAAAATTGATAACATATGATGTGAATAAATATATTGTGATGAGAAATAATAGTGAGAAAGACCTTTGAGTGACAGGCTTGAAAATTTGGATGTATAAAGGGATCTAAAGTGCTTTCTGGCCTGCTCTCTAGAGCCAAATTTGATTTCCAACAAATATTTACTCATGCGTTTTGTTTTGTTTTTTTTCCCTTTAAATATTTAATAACTGTTCATGACCTCTGCAGCACAGGTCTCTTGTGTGCACTTGGTTGAAATGTTTTTTTGGATGCTGTTCAGTATCAAACACTGTTGTTTTTCTTTGCTTCTCTTTATGCAGAACTGCCTGAGAACTGGACTGACACAAGAGAGACTCTGCTGGAGGGAATGACCTTTAACCTTCGACATCTGGGAATGACCCTGGTGGACCAACCTAAAGGAGAGGAGCTCTCAGCTGCTGCTGTCAAGAGGATTGTTGCCACGGTGATTCTGTCATCTCTGATATGAATATACATCATAATATCATTGAGGCCACCTATAGCAACCACTTAGAAATGAACACATTGTAACAGATTTAATAACAAAAAACAAAAACTGGTAACACTAAAATAATGGTCCATTAGTTAATGTTAGGTAAAGTATTTACTAACATGATCAAACTATTAGTAATACATTTAACTAGTAGTACTATTAGTAATACATTATATTTTTACTCAGTGCGTTAACTAATGTGAACAAGAGTAACAATAGATTATAATAATGCATTTATTCATTGGTGAACTAATAAATGCTTTACAAAATTATTGATACTTAGTTAATTCTAAAGTGTTGCATCTACAGGTTGGATAACAAATCTTTGAAGATGCATAAACATGTTAGATGTCCAAGTGCTTTCACACATGGCTCTTGTTTGAGGCAAGTTTTTTTCATTAGCTAATTTTCTTTTGCCTTTTCTGTACGTGGCAGTTTTGCTCTGATGCTCTAAAACTAAAAATCCCATCTGCCCGCTTCAAGGTTCATTTTATAGAAGTTAGCTTGTGCTTTGACAGCAACGTACTGTAACTTAATGGGCTAATGCACTTGTTTTTTTTTATTTTTACAGCTATTAGAAGTTATTACATACGTTGCATTAAAAATAGTCTTTGTTTTTCTAATGCCTCTTGGAGTGAATTGAGGGTTAACATGAAGTGAAGATGATGTTGAAGGTCTAATTGAAATGTGGTCAGGGGAACATATTTCAAAACAACCGTCTTGAACAAAAGCCTTGATTCTTGCTCAGAAAGCCACAGTAAGCCTGTGGAGATGCTGTCTATGGACAGGCTGGGTGTGAGTTATTAAATGTCTTAAAAAGCCTTAAATTCAGATTTGATATGTCTTAAACATTTTGGTCACATTACAGCAAAACATTTCTTCAGACTGACGTACCCAATGAGGACCCAATGTTTATGATCATTGGACAGACCAACAAAGTTTTTTATCGCTGTAGTTATTGTATCAGAGTAAACTGAGGTAGCATAATCAAAAGCACAGGTGATGTGATTTGCAGCATGCAAGTGTTTAAAAAGAGCCTGTAGGCTCCCATTTCCTCTCATGCAGATCTGTTATTCTTTGCAGAAGCAGTTTGCCATGTGTGGAGGTGGTGAATAGAAATGACAAAAATCAATGCTCGTGTATCAAACAGTCAATGCTGCTCTTTTCAAGAATTCAATATATAATTATTTAGTCTTTCACAGAGGTAGCTGTGATTGCTTTAACTATTCATTGGTTATTAAAAATCTACTCAATCCGAGAACATTTCACTAACCTTATACTGGAGTGCCGAAAACATGATAGTTCTAAAAGTGATAGAATTTCTACCATTTAAAATCTATCTGACATGAAATTAGCTTATGCTAGTCATATTCCTATAAAATAAATGATAATAGTACAAACCAAAAAAGTAACTAATATAAATTCGTTGGCTCACTCAACCTCTTCCTCCTTTTCTAAATGTACATTTTTGTTAAAGAAAAGTTGTTAAATAAAATGTGTATGTATATAGCTATGTTTGCTGGTTTTGACTGATTCTTTAAAATAAGTGACTAGAAATAAGTATTTAAAAAAACTGGACCAACCAGGCCAGAAGAAAACAATCCTCCTTGGTGTTTAAGCCCCTAGATAGATGTGCAAATAAAGTCAAAATTGTTAGTAATTCTGTGAAATTGACATTCTTTTACAAATATTTCCATGTGATGTTTAATAGAGCAAGGACATTTTCACAGTATTTCCTATAATATTAGTTTTCTCCTAGGGGAAAGTCTTATTTCTTTTAGATTGGCTGGAATAAAAGCTGTTTTTCAAACTTTTTTTAAAGTCAATATGATTAGTCCATTTAGAAATGTATATTTTCTATTGTCTACAGAACAAGTCAATTGTCTAAAGAAAACTTTTAACTTGACTAATTACCCTAACTTGTCTAGTTAACCTATTAACCTAGTTATGTCTTTAAACTGCACTTTTAGGTAAATACTATTATCTTAAAAAATTAAGTTGAAACATGTTATGTGCTGTCATCATGGCAAAGACAAAATAAATTGTTTACTAGAAATGAGTTACTCACACTTATGTTTAAAAATGTGTTGAACAAAATCTTCTCTCCGTTAAACAACACTTGGGAAATATTAATAAACAATTTATTTCACAAGTGGGCTAATAATCCTGACATGTATATGCGCATGTGTTTTCATTGCAGGTTTTGTGGTCTTATCCCTTTTAACTGCCAGCTCTACCAAATGGTTGACCATATTTTGACTGATGACAGATATAGAATTGCAGAACATAAACAAATGCACTATGGCCAGTGGGATAAACTTAATTGTACATGACAACTTAATTGAAAGTCAACCAACCTTAAATAAAATCACAACATTGTAACAATATCAGTTTCAGAAGAAAGAAAACAATCTAAAGGTTTTTTCCTCTCTAAAACACTCAAATGAGCAACCTGGAGATCACCCAGAATACCATAGCAAATATGAGCAAATTCAAACCCCTCTGAAAATGTTTACAACAACGTGGCTAAAAGACTTTAAATTCTCTAGAAACCACCAGGGATGAATGCCCAGACAGTCACCCAGGATACTGTTAATGAACAGCAGCACTCAAAACATCTTAGCAGCCCCTATAAAAGCACCAAAATAAAAATTCATACACTCCAGAAAACCACCAATATAAAACACTTCTGTTGTTTTTCTGTTAGGCCAAAGCCAGTGGGAAGAAACTGCCTAAAGTTGCCCTGAAAGTGTCTCCTCAGGGAATCATCTTGTACGACAGTGTGTCAAACCAGATGATCGAGAACATTTCCATATACAGGTGAACTCCACACACCTTCTCTCACGTTCAACTGCCTGTTAAACGTTCACTCGCTGTGCTGCTGAACCACATTAGACTATGAAAGGACTGGTCTCCACACGCTTCCGTTTCTCAGAAATGAGTGTGTTTGACCTACAGTGAAGTTGATTTATTCTGCCATCCAATGTTTTACCATACACACTCACCTCCAAGTTTCTCACTAGGGACATGTGAAATACAGCACACTGCAGGAGACCAGCGCTAGTCCCCATAAATCTCTACTTCACAGTTGAATGTGCTTCAGCTGAGCCTACTATTTACGCACACAAGCAATCTTCCCTCTTCCCATATTTGTTTAAATAAAACCAGCAGCCATCACTTCTTCAGTGTATAGCAGTAGTACAAAAACAGTCCTTGAAGTTTCAGTGCAGACAGCTGTGTCTGCTCCACAAATCTGCAAAACATCATTTTTATTTACTCAAAAGTGACTGCGTGTTCTTAATGCTGGTCTGTTTTGTGACCCTTTTTTCCCAGGATATCATACTGCACAGCTGACAAGACGCATGACAAAGTGTTTGCTTTCATCGCCCAGAACCAACAGAATGAAACTCTGGAGTGTCACGCATTTCTCTGTGCCAAACGGAAAGTGGTGAGTGTTTGACGCTTTCCTTATGAAAGGCGTGAATCTTCGATCACAACAAAAACTCTGGCTGGAGCAAAAGGAGTCAAACAAAGCATGGAGTTTTTGTCAGAATAGCTGACTGAATCACGTTGAAGGACACTCTGTACTTTTTAGCATAGCATGTAACAGTCCAAACATTCTTAGTGAGGAGAAGATCTGGTCAGCATTTGAGATTATCACAGATGTACTCCTGAAGGCTGTTTAGAAAGCTGGGACTATTCAGAAATGTATTCATTTGAAAAGAAAAAAAAAGAAAAATATATTTATTATAATCTCTGGCAAACTCTGAGAAAAACATACCAACATTATTTTTAAAAAGTCAATCTACTCTCAACAGCCACTTTCTGATATGTTTTACTGCACCTTTTGTGGTCAGAACTATATGTAATAAAGCAATTCCAGCGTTATGGATGTGACATTTGTAGTAAAAACTCATAACGTATAAATTCACATAGAAAGTATACGTTAACATTATATTGAAACAACTGTTTATGTTTTCCGAAACAAGTAAACACAGAGTTATGGGATCAGAAAAATATCAGTCTGTAAACATTTTTTTATATTTTAAATGAGCAAAATAAACAAGTGTTATGGATGTGACAAAAAAGTCAGCAAGTTTACGTCTACAACAAACTTTGGTGAAATTCTGTGAATTAAACTGCACAACCCAAAATAAATAATGTTAATCAAAAGGATAAGAGTTTGCTCGCTATGGAACAAAATGATTGATTTTATTTAATTTGACATTTTTGCATTTATGAGGGAAAAGCTTCGTTATGGATGTGACACTTTCGTTTTTGATGTGACAGATTTGAAATTGCCACTTGTGTGACTTTGGTAAATCAAATATAATAGTTTGAAAACACTGACATTTTGAGTATTTTTAAAGTACTATAAAATACTTGCTTACACAAAAAATGTAGAAATGGTTTCTCTATTTTGGTGAAAAAATTTTTTTCATGACAAGGTTGATATTTGCATGGATTTGCAAAATTTTTATCTGACCATGAAATGGCAAGCAGAATAGGATCAGTGCTTAGAAAAAAACTTTTGGAAATTCAGCCAGAAATAAGTAGAAAATCCCATTTATTTTTTTAACTCAAGACATGATGAGATTGTTTAAAGAAATGCCATATTGGACATGTCAATATTGCAACAGAAACTAAACTGTTAAACATATACTTGTGGAATGCCCTATTTTAATGTTATCAGACAATGGATTTTATTTGGAGAGACTTTAAATCAAATATTTTTAAATGTAAATCCTTCTAAAATTTTAAAATTTTTATCAAAAGTAAGTCTTAAAAACTGTTTTAGATTCTTATCTTGTGTATATAATAATAATAATAATTATTATTATTATTATGTATTTTATCTTGTGTATTATTTATTGCTGTTGATGACTTTTAATTGTTGAAATATTTTTTTAATTATAGAAAAGTGGCATTTATAAAATGTGGTAAACGTGATGTTTTTTTTTTTTTTTTTTTTTGCCATGACATAGCCAGATAAGCTGATATGGCAATAATCTCAAAACTCTCTCTCTCTCTCCCTCTCTCCTTCTCTCTCTCTCTCCCTCTCTCTTTCTCCCCTGATCTTGTAGAGGCCATTTTCCATAAAAATTAATTTGTCAACAAAACAGGACCCGCTCACTGGGCATTGTCCTACCCTAAATAAGGTTTTGCATAAAAATCCCAGACCAGCCCATCTTGCACCAACAACAATGCCTGTTTTGTTTACATTTTGTTACATTTATTAAAATTAGTTACTTATAATTAAAGATGTATGCACTTATTTATGGTATTATACTTATAAATATTGTAAATATAAATACTTAATGTAAAAGTTTAAATATTTGGTAACATTTAGCACCAAGTACCAATTCTCACTTTTAACTAGTGTTTATTTATTTATTTATTTATTTTATTTATATTAGTACTTACAAAGTACATGTTCTGCATGATTTTATTCTGCATCCTTAATCCTACCCAATACCTAAACGCAACTACTGCTTTAATAAGCAATTTAACAACTAATTAACTATTAATAAGCAGCAAATTAGGAGTGTATTGAGCTAAATGTCATAGTTAATGGTTTGTTAATGGTGTGAACATTGACAAGTGTGACTATGATATATTTCACCTAATATGGTCTAATGCTGCGTTCACACTAAACTTTGAGCATGCAAAATTCTGTTGTATGGTGCTGTGTAAATATACGGGATAAAATAAGATTATTAGACATCGATTAATTGAGCAATTGCAATCACGTGATGCAATTTTGCAGGTAAGAGTTCACCAAGTTTGAACTTTGAAACGCAGATACATGCAAAACTTTTCGCACAAGCCTGCGTTTTCAGTCTGTCACATTTGCATGCGTTTGAATGGAAGTCTATGGAGCAAAACAGGCAGTGTGACTGCAGCTTAAAGTCTTCAGTTAACAACACAGTTTGGGCTTATTGGAATATTGCAATGCAACTTGTAAAACCATTGGAAGTCCTGTCAATTTTAAGGTTATTTTAAAGGCATGTTGTTGTCTATGCCAGATGACATATAAGTAGCTTACAAAATTTACTATATCACAATTGAAAGTGTACTGTACTTAATTACAAATATGTAGTTTTAATATATGTGTGTATAAAAAGGCATTTGGTTAAATTATGATCTGGTTTCAAATGTTTGTGAAACACTCATTACTGGTGTTGAAACACCTTTAAATATATACAGTATGTTTTATCTTCTAGTTGTTGTGTGTGTTATGTAGACATACAGTCTGACTGATCTCTGTTGTTCTCTCAGGCCAAGGCGGTCACGCTCACGGTGGCTCAGGCCTTCAGAGTGGCCTTCGAGTTCTGGGAGGTTGCCAAAGACGGTACAGGGTCTCATATCTCTCTGCAAAACAATGCAGAGGTCATATATAACTGTAGCGGATCATGCACCACAAATGGAGAATAAATTGTCTCTCACGGCGTTGATGCTGTTGTGATTTGTTAGAGTCAGACTATTATTCTGTTGCCTTTCTTTATTATAGAAAGACAAAGGCTCACATTTTTTTAATGCAGGATAATAAATCACCTACCAAGGAATTCTTAAACTTAGCATACAAAGTTTCAAAAATTATGTGTCAGGAACACTAAGTAAATGTAATGCTTAAAAGTATATATTTATATATTTAAAGTATTTATATATTTAAAGTATATATAATATATATTAATTTTTTTTTTGCTTTCAGAGAAAAAGTGGGATTCAGCTGGAGAAACATCCAACAGCTCACAGTCTGACCGATCTGTCAGCCTGACTAGCCTGAAAGTAGGAGGTGCAAACCCCTTAAACTCTCTCTGCCTTTTGTCCAAATTATTTTGGAGGCTAAAACAGTAAACTATCCCTTTAGCACTTTGACATTTAATGGGCCGTGCTTGTCTTTTAGCTGCAGCAACAGAGAACCTGTTGGAAATCGAGGATTACACATCTGCTGTGGAAAATGTGGACAACCCCACCGAACCCAACAACAACAACACCACCACCCTATGGGTAAGAGCTTGTCCAGTTTTAGACTCCTGCTTTTCACTTCTTTCTTACTTCACAGGTGGGATTTCACATGAATGACTGCAGACCATTATCATTGCTTATCTTTTTACAATGTGGTTTTGCTCCTCTTTTTAGGAGATGGATGATGGTCTGGAAGAGGCTTTTTCAAGGTACGATACACCCAAATCTGTTCTTATCTTCTTTCACAAGATTGTGTCTCATCTAAATCTCCTTTCTATCTCTCTTCAATGAGGGGCAGGAAGGTCAAATCCTTGAGGAGTGAGCTGCAAGTAAAAAGCATGCTGGTAAACTCGTATACATCAAAATGTTCTCAAAGCTGGTTGGAGCCATCTGAAATATTTCTTTTAGTTTGCTCCACATAACTTCTCTGTCCTTTGCATATTCATCCAGGGCAATTAAGCAAAGGCATTTTCCCCATACTGAGTCCCTTGAGACTGATTTTCTCTTTTTATTTGCAGAAACAAGATGAAGCTTTATTTAACAGTGCTTTGGCAGGGTGTAATTCACCAGTGTAATTCATGACAGGGTGTAATTCAACAGTGTAATTCACCCTGCAAATGTCGAGCTGGCCTTCAGTGATTTATTTCTGATGGCATGTAGATGATAAACCTGACCTGAATATTTGCACTTTGAGATACAGATGCTTTTCATTTTATTTGATTAAATTCATCTGATAGACTGAACAGGAAATGGTTGGAATTAGTTATTTAAATAGCTCTTTTTATTGTATTTTTTTGTTGCTTGCTATTTATTATGCAGCTTAAATAGTAGCAGTGTTTTTAGAACTGATCATTTATTATTATTATTCTAATTATTATTATTATTATTATTATTACTATTATACAAATGGGTACATGAATTGGAAATTAAATAATTTCCTTTTTGAAATCAATATTTTTACTTTCAATTTA
>CAIGQZ010004625.1:13985977-14007829 GCA_903798205.1 Danio tinwini | reverse complement strand
TATAAAGAGCCAGGGTTTCCTACTACAGTCATCTTCATTTGAAGAATCCCCCCTTCCACCCCTACTCCTCCTCTTTTCCTTTCTTAGGGCGGCACGGTGGCCCAGTGACCAGCACTGCGGCCTCACAGCAAGAACGTCACCGGTTCAAGTCCTTTAACAGACTGGCTGTCGTTTCTGTGTGAAGTTAGCATGTTCTTCCCGTGCTTGCGTGGGTTTTCCCCGGGTTCTCCGGTTTCCTCCCACGTTCCAAAAACATGCACTACAAGCTAATTGAACAATCTAAATTTAGCACTAGTCAAACTTTATCCATAAGCATACCTCTCCGTAGCAACTATTTCTGTCACCAACTCTTACAAGGGGGAGCTCTCGAGATCTACCTGAGCTCAAAGCTCCCCTCTCGCCCTGCAAACGGGAGGGAGCCCAGGGCTCAAGGACCTTTGGGCTCAGGGCTCTCTCCCGGGACAGCATGCCAAACTTGCTTATAATCAATCATCAGCTAAGTGTGAACTCTTGAATAATAATAATAAAAAGACACACATTTAAAAATACATGATCCTTTATTTTTTGTGGTTGTACATAATTAGACATTTATCTATTTGGTGCCCATATAAATTGTATAATTCTGTGTAGAATAGCAGAAACATGCTAGCCCTCATGAAGCATTGTTCAAGAACAACAATAAACAGACTTGATGAATTACATAAAACATTCCTTCTGTTTGGAAATGCATGCGTTATAGTAAATATGTGGAACAAATGTTGGTTATGAGCCGCTCTGAATCTCATCTCTTCTTTTAAGGCATGATCTCTTTCACTAAATCTCCAGCATGCTTCACTGGAAATGCAAAGTTGCCACAACACACAACTATATGTACAATAAATGCTCATTTAAACACTCTTAATGTAACATAATCGTAACCTGAACACCTCAGTTTACCTTATGTAGCTGTATGCTGGACCGAGTGGAAAGATGAAATAGGATTTTACACAGACTGTCGATAAACATGTCCATACACAGGCCAATGCATTGATTCACAGAAGCTTAACATAAGCATACATATACTGTATATCATACTGTACCAACACTTGCTGTTTGTTCCTCATTATGACAGGCTGACGGAAATAGTAACACGGGGGTCTATTTTTGTTTCTGATTTTGAAATGAACTATTTATTCTCGCTCTGCAGAGATGCTTCAAATGAAACTCTTAGATAAAAAATAATAATGGTGGGTTTCCTTTTTCCTTTTTTTAGCATACAATTAAAGTCGGTAAAATGAAGTCAAATTATAAAACAAATATATATTTTTAATATATATAGAAATATATTAAATTTTTTTTAAATGTTAATATGACTGACAAATGGTTTTTGGTGCATAAGTGTAAAATTGTGGACTAGATTTACAGAAAATGTTCATGATAAATGACATGACCACATTGAAATGGTTTATAATAATAGCATTATGTGTTAAATATAATACATAATGGAATACTTCATAATTGTTTTTAAATAATTATTAATGACAGAAATTAAGTTAAAACATTTTTACAGTGTTTTCTTTAAGTATATAATTGCTGTTAAATATGTAATATCTGATACATACTATTATAATTTAATTTTAATTGAATTTTTTTAAATTAGGTTAATTGTCATTGTGTTTTTATGTTTTAAATATATTATTATTATTATTATCATTATGGTAACTGTTTCTAAGACATTTATATTGCTACACCTTTGCTTAATTTGTCTGGATTGCCAACTATAATTCCAAAAATATATTTAAGACATATCTGTCCAGTTAGTCAGACAATAGGGTATATGCAGAAGTATGCAGAAGGATTTTGAATTTTGCAATAACCTGGGTCCAGTCAACTGTATGCCGTTACAAAATCGACGTGTTAAACATCAGTTTTCTTTAAAAAATCAACAATTGTCACTGCCTGATTGACATATGATATAAAGTGAGTCTCAGATTGTACAAGAAGCACTGCATTAAATTACATTTTCCCGTTTTATGCTAGAACAACTAAACGAACGCCAAAGTCTTTTTAACTGATTATATTTTTAATTACATTACAACATCGATACTGTAAAAGGAACCATATAAAATTGAAAAAAGTCACATTGACTGTTCACCGGAAGTTCATCGGTATGGAAAGAAACACTAGCTGTGCATATACCCTATGCTGATAGTCATGATAATCTTTTAACTGTCTATCCCACAGTCAAGGAACAAATTACATGCTTTGCTGTTGGTGGACACCTTTGATTCTAATCGAGATACTTCACCCCACAATGAAATTTCTCTCAATATTTCTATTCGCATAAGCATCAAACCCATTTGACTTTCTTTATTTTGTGAAAAATGAAAGAGAGAGATTTAGCAAAATGTCCAAGCTGCTCGTTTCCAGTACAGTTATTGGTCCCCGTCCATTATGTGGAATAGGGCAACCTGGACATTCTTCATAATTTCTCCTTTTTTCTATGTTCAACAAGTATGGAGCTGAAACAACATTGGAGTGAGTATTTAAACTACTAAAACTTTAAACTGACTCTTTAAAAAGCACAAGTAAAGCTTCTCAAATTAGTATTATAGTACTCATGTACTTGCGTTTCAGAGTGCGTTTACACAACAGTATTTTAATAAAACTCAAAGGACGACAGCCTTGTCAAAACAAGCCCTGCTCGCATAGATCCATGAAAATGCCTAATGCTATTCCAGGCCATCAGGTGGCGATGTCACTTTTGCTAAGAAGCACTTGACTGCGCACGTATGATCCTGTTGTCCACTTTTGTTGGTTTTTTTTTTGGTTGTCAACAATGACAGAATAATTTTCATTATACATTTTAAAAGCCAATTTTTTAAAGCTAGCATTTTCAGGCCCAAATTCCAAGTTCCAATTCCAAAACTACAGAAAAGGTTAAGGGTCAAGTTTAATAGTAATAATGTACACTACCTGACAAAAGTCTTGTTGTTGATCCCAATTTTAAGAGCAACAAATAAAAACTTGACTTCTAGTTGATCGTTTGGAAAAGTGGCAGAAGGCCGATGAATCACCTGTTTAACTGCATGCCAATCATCACAAATACTGCAGAAGACCTATTGAAACCCGCATGGACCCAACATTCTCACAGAAATCAGTCAGGTTTGATGAAGGAAAAATCATGGTTTGGGGTTACATTCAGTATGGGGCATGCGAGAGATCTGCAGAGTGGACAGCAACATTAACAGCCTGAGGTATCAAGACATTTGTGCTGCCCATTACATTACAAACCACAGGAGAAGGCAACTTCTTCAGCAGGCTAGCGCTCCTCATACTTCAGCCTCCACATAAAATTTCCTGAAAGCAAAGAAGGTCAAGGTCCTCCAGGATTGGCCAGTCCAGTCACCAGACATGAACTTTATTGAGCATGTCTGGGGTAAGATGGAGGTGGAGGCATTGAAGATGAATCTAAAAAAATCTTGATGAACTCTGGGAGTCCTGCAGGAACGCTTTCTTTGCCATTCCAGATGACTTTATTAATACATTTGTTTTAAGGCATTGCAGAGATGTATGGATGCAGTCGTCAAGCTCATGGGAGTTTACATTTGAGAGGATACACAATATAATTTTTTTTCAGTGATTTTATAATCTATAAGTGACTAGGCATGGGACGATAATCGTTTTCAAGGTATACCGCGGTTTGGAAAAGTCAAGGTTTTCATACCGCCAAAATTTTCTGTAATACCATTCCTAAGGTATGTGTAAGATTTTTTTTTACATTTTTTAACAACAGCATCTCCAGCAGAAAAGATGTCCAAAGATGCCATTTTAAATCATAAATAAATGTGTGTTTTTAAAACTAATGAAGACAGTCAATGATTCATTTTCTGTATTTGGCCTGGCACGTTTACTGCTCCAACATATTATAAATGTTTCTCAAAATAAAATATATTGTGTTCAAAGGGGAAACAACTTTTAATTTTTACACAGACATTTAAAAAGAACATATTTTAGAGCAGTAATCACAATACCCTGATACTGTGAAACCTTGATATTATTATCCAAGGTTATCATACCGTCAGAATCTTATACTGGCCCAGGCCTTTAAGTGACAAGACTTTTGTCTAAGCAAAGTTACTGTCCTAATTAAACAATTAAAAATCAAGGCATGATTATATATATATATATATATATATATATATAATTATTTTTGGCTTTGCTTTTCATATACCAAACGATCAACTAAAAGTCAAGTTATTATTTGTTGTTCCTAAAACTTTGATAGGAGATAAGACTTTTGTCAGGTAGTGTAATAAAAAAAACATTGTTAATGTCATTAATTTTCAAGAAGAATTACAAAATAAAATATTGAGAATAAATTACATTTATAAATAAAGATGTTTAATAAAAAACGTTAAATATCAGATTTTTAATTTAAAACTTTTTTCTTGAAGTTTAACAAGTTTATTCTGGAGAGGGTTTCACTTTTTACATTTATTTTTAGTTTAAATGTGCTTGAATTTAATATAAGGTATGTTCAACAGGTTTAAACCAGAATAAACATTAACAAAACACTATTTTTGCTTTACTTTCTTTTAGATTTAGAGTAAAAGTTTTACCTAGACCTTCACTTAAATTGCCAAAATGTCCAGTATTGTTTTTTAACACCCAGAAAGTTCCTCACATTTTTTCAAGACTTTATTCCTGAAATTGAATATTTATTCTCAATGTTTATATTTTGTCATTTTCCTTCAAATTTAAAATGTTTATTAATAGTTTTATAATAATATTTATTGTTATTAATTATCTAAATTAAGCTTATTTTAGTATTATTATTATTTTTGCTTGGCCCTAATCCACTTCGGTACGAAATGCGTTACAAATATTTCTGTTTTTATTTTTAAAAATGGTGTAAAGTCCCCATTAGTGTACATCAGACGGCCGTACAGCTTTTCTAACTGATGACACAAGTGCAGAAGCACAAAATGTGATTACATTTGCTAAATCTCTCCAACTGTGCCGGCTCTAAAAGCTCTCTCAAGTGTCACTAACAGGAGAATTATTCTCTTCAATAAGTAGCAAATGAGCAGCTCTCTTCAATCCAGACGTTTGCGCTCAGGCTTTGGAGATTCTCTTCGAGAGGACTTTGGAGGTAAAGAATAGGATAAGCTTGGATTGTGGGAGGGGGATAAATCGTTCTGATTTGCTCATGTGAATGTTGATCATATGACAGTTTATTAGAAGCGACTGCTGCTTTTAATATGTAGGAGAACAATGTGAGATGACTTGTATGATAATAGCTGTGTTCTGCATGGCGTAATAATATACAAACGCCCTGTTTGCATGTGGAACTCACTGGGTAAATCCAATTAAAAGGTTTCCAGGTCATGTTGAGACCAAAATCAAATAATACGCAATACGAAATTGTATTTGCATTAAGTAACGCCTATTTAATAACCACACAAATTATTAAATAAATAAATAATAATTATGTGACATTATTTTAAATGAATTTTTTAAGCACACTCACTTCACTCAATATTGATATCAAGTTCATGGTCAACATTCATATATCAGTGCTTAAAAAGATTTCATTTTTTGGGAGAACAACTTTTAAGATTATTTAATGCAGTGTTTCTCAACCACGTTCCTGGAGGACCACCAGCTCTGCACATTACCGTGTCTCTCATTACCGTAACCAAACACACCTGATTCAGATCATCAGCTCATTAACAGAGACTGAAAGACCTGCAATGGGTGTGACAGACAAAGGAGACATCCAAAACATGCAGTGTTGGTCGGCCTCCAGCAACGTTGTTGAGGAACACTGATTTAATGTATATTACTGATTACATATAATCGCTGTTATTTATTTTGTATTTAAATGTGCTCAATTTTCACATAAACATATGTTAAAACATTTTAAAATCAAAATTTTAAATATTTCTTTTTTTTTTCTTTACACTCAAAAAATGTTTTGGTTGTCATAAATGAAGCTTGCGTCAAATATGGATAAAGCCAATGTAGGGATAATAAAAAAATAATAATAAATGTATGGTTTTTTTTTTGTGTTTTTTTTAACCCAAACTTTGGGTTTGTACATATTTGACCCAATGCTCACTTACAACAAACTAGCATTTTTTAAAGTGTAGAATTTGGGGAATTTGGGGACCTAGATCTGCACTTCAAAAAGGACATTAAAGGCTAATGCTAGGCCAGGCCAGTAGGTGGCAATGTCACTTTTGTAAAGAAGCACTTGACAGCTCACGTATGATCCTGTTGTTTTTTGGTTGTCAAGTACTTGTATATGTAAGCCTGTCACAATAATCAATATATCGACTTATCGCACAACACATGGACATGACCTCAATCATTTTTGGTGATGCAATATATATCACTCATACATAAAAAAACATATTTTAGCAACATTTTAGCTGTGCAACATCTCAGTCTCTATTGGAGGTGTTAGTGTTAGTATGGTTAAAAACAAACTCTAGTATTAACTGTAAATTACTATAGCATATTTTCATGTGGGTGTCTGACAAACGAAAATAGACCTGGTAGCAGTTATCGCAGCCTCTGTTACTTTTACCTTGAATTTTTTGTGTTAACATTTATTATTATTTATTTAGAATATGCGTTTTCACATTCGGATTCCAATGCATGACTATTAAATTGTTAAAATGACAAAAAGTTAAATGAAATATTCTTAAGAATATATTATTATGTGTTCTTTTGAAGAGTGTACTTGGATTGTGATGATATTATATAGTCATTCTTGCATTATAAAATTAGTGGCATAAAATGGTCTTAAAATGACACTAATACAGTTTATCGCAATTTATTTTGGTGTGATATATCATACAACAAAAATAGATATTGTGACAAGCCTATGTATTTGACTATCCAAAGTTTTGTCATTTTCATTATACATTTCAAAAGCCACATCACAGTACATTTTTTCAGTACATTTTTTTCAAAGCTTGAATTTTCAGGCCCCATGTTTCCATGTATATGAACAACCAAGACTACGGAAGAGGATTAGGGTTGTGAAGTTTAATTCTTGAGAGGGTTTCATTTATTTTTACATTTATTTTTAGTTTAGTAGAATTTGGGTTTAAATATGACCTAGACCTGCGCTTTATAAAGGACAACAACGACTAATGCTATGCCAGGCCAGTAGGTGGCAATGTCACTTTTGTAAAGAAGCACTTGACAGCTCGCATATGATCCTCTTGTCCATTTTTGTTGTTTTTGGTTTTCAAGTATTTCACTATCCAAAGTCATGTTTTTTTTTTTGTTTGTTTTGTCATTTTTATTCTACATTTCAAAAGCCATTTTTTTAAAGCTTGCATTTTCAGGCCCCATGTTTCCATATACATGAATGACCAAAACTACGGAAGAGGATTAGGGTCAAGTTAAATAATAATAAAGTAATAAAAATACATCTAAATGAAAGTGATTGTAATGTTAAAGTCATTCATTTTCAAGAAGAATTACGAAAGAAAATGTTGAGAATAAAGAAATAAATTATATTTTAGTAATAAAGTTGTTCAATAAAAAAAATGAAATATCAGGTTTCATATTTAAAACTTTTTTCCTGAAGTTTAATGCTGCGTTCACACCAGACGCGGAAGAAGCATCAAGCGCGAGTGATTTACTTGTTAAGTCAATGCAAAGACGCGAATAGACATCCTGCGACGCGATATGCACAAATGAGGTGACGCGAATGATGCGGTGCAAGTTTAGCATTTTGTTAATTAACATGCATATTGCACGTTTCGCGTAAATTGCTCAAGTTGGAAAATCTGAACTTCAGCAGACATTTACACCACGTTAACCAATCATGAGCTTTCTCTTGTAGGGTAGTGGCTGTTGTAGGTGTCCAGAGGGAAAATCCTTCTGCCGACACCAGACAACAGTTCATCAAACTGGGCTCGACTCATTCGGAAGCACCGCTGAAAGCTTCCATCATCCAGGTAAAGTTTCTGAAGGAGTTTATCAGCTCACACAGCTGGGTGCACCTCTGAATGGATCTAAGGGACTCAGGCATGGCTCTAAACGAATCTATGCTATTTTTCAGCCTTTCTAAAGCACAAACACAGCTACTCTCTCAATAAAATCCATGTTAGCCATTTAGCAACAAAGCTAGAGTCACCGGGCAGACAGAAGTCCCGCCCATGATGCAAATCCGCGTCTATTGTGAAGTGAATTTGACGCACGAATGAAGCAAGTAAACAATGTAAACAAAAAAAATGTTCACACGAATAGCATAATGTATCCACGCATACTGCGTCTGGTGTGAACACAGTATAATACGTTTATTCTTAAGAGGGTTTCATTTTTCTACATTTATTTTTTATTTAGTAGAATTTGGGGTTAATATGACCAGGACCTGCGCTTCAAAAAATTTTTTTAAATATGCCAAAATGCCCAATATAGCAATAACTTCATTTTCTGATTCCTGCATGACAGATGAAAATTATTATAAAAATATATATTTTAGGGAAGAATTTATCATTCTTTACGTCAATTTAAATCAGACATTCCCATAAACTGGAAAGCAAACAGTAAATGTCGCACTATTCCACAACCCGCTGTTGCACTTCACATTAAATATATCAATAATAATAATGAAAGTGCTTCCAGTTAATCCAGGACACAAAAGCTCAGTCGGTCTCTGACCAGAAAACTCATCGCTGGTTCTCTCTGGTTTCAGCCAGTCCTGCGTAAAGCCTCTCCGACAGAATATTGATATGAGCAATTTTTCACCCAGCAGTCCGTCTGAGCTTCTTTCCCCATGGCCAAGGTTAATTAGCAGTCATTAAGGAAGAAATATACGCTTTTCCTCATCTGGCAAGAATGAAAAATGAAGGCACGGACATTTCATAGATGAGAGAACAGTCCGAGGAGGCAACGTTCACCAATGTATAACGTTTAATAGTTCAGAAATCCAACGCTTGATTAATAATGCCATTCACCCCAACAATGAACGCTTTTGACTAAGAATGAATGGCTATCCGAACTTAATAGTGAACTGCACATTTCTATATCAATACCATCGCTTATTGTGTTCTTATATTTTTGTATTTAAGACTAATGGGAGTTTTTGTTCTTCAGATCAAATGCTAACAGTCTAATGCACGTCCTTGGGAAATGCCTACAAGTCTCATGACCTCATTAAAGTCGGGTGTCGTCGTATTGAACTCATCATGATCGTGTAGGGTCCCAAATGAGCAGTGGCTGAGGGAATCAATGTATTCTAGACCTCTGACCTGCATTGCCATAAGTCTTCTTTCCTGACACCAGAGGACGTAGTGAGTTTGCCCTAGAGACTAGCTGATAGGGACATTACCTGTTCTAGACTGTCTGACTGTCGGTTTCGTACTTGTGTAGATTTCTGAACTTGTTAAAAGAATATGTCGTAGGGTGTGTTTACACGACAATGGCATACTTAGGAAACACTGAAATATTTTCAGTTGTGTTTTGAATGTTTTGCATACAAACAAGAAAGTTGTTTAAACAATCCACATTCAAAAAGAAGAGTAATTTCTGAGGAAACCACTAAAAATGCTGTAATATGCATGCCAGGCCAGTAGGTGGCGATGTAATTTTGTTCGATACGCGCAAATGAGGTAATGTGAATGATGCGGTGCGAGATTAGCGCTTTGTTAATTAACGTGCATATTGCACGTTTCGCGTGAATTACTCGAATTGGAAAATCTGAACTTCAGCAGACATTTGCGCTACTTCATGAGCTTTTTCTTGAAGCGCAGTGCCTGTTGTCGGTGTCCCGGGGGAAAATCCTTCTGCCGACACCAGACAACAGTTCATCAAACTGGGCTTGACTCAGTCGGAAGCACCGCTGAAAGCATCCATCATCCAGGTAATGTTTCTGAAGGAGTTTATCAGCTCACACAGCTGGGTGCACCTCTGAATGGATCTAAGGGACTCAGGCACAGCTTAATTTAAAAAAAAAAACCTTTGTATCTGTGCACACATGGTCCTGTAGTTTGGCATTGGCATTTTGGTGGTTGAGTGTACTGGTGTGATGTCAAAATATTGCTGTAGTGCAAATGAACACATAAAATGCGTGAAATGTTTTCAGTTTTTGTGTTAACTCTTTTATACTAAAACACTTTGCCTTGTGGTTTACTTTACTTAAGATAGCTTGCTTGGAAAGCAATCTAATGATCATATATAAAATATTTGGTTGAATTATTGAAATTCTTATCAAGTTGTCATTTATACAGGGGCATTAGAAGTCATTTTAAAAGTAAAAAAATATGACATTATAAATAGTAGTTTAATCAAAATAAAATCCCTGACTAGCAAAAATGTATTTAAAAATGACAAAAAAATTGTTTCAGATGCAAATTAAGAAAAGAGTTTACTTGATCAATGTTTTGTTTAACTTTGTTTTCATGACTACAGTTTGCTGTCATTTGTGAGCTCTATAAATTTTTCAAAGAAAACAAATTAACGACAGGACTTATTAATTGAGAATGGATTAGATTTTTGGATCGAGAATAGATTTGATTTAGATTTTTTTTGAAAGAAGGAAATTGTCAAATTTGATATACAAATTATTCACAGCAAAGGTCTTTGCACTCTGAAGTCTGAAATTTTTGTATGTGTTTTTTTTTTGTAGTCATATGTGAAAAATTCGTTACGTAAACAAACCTCTGATGCATATTAATCCATTCCAGAAAAATAATGCAGTTTAGTTCAAGTCAGTGATACTTTGTTCTCGAAATATTTCAATAAGTTTGTCGAAGTAGTTAATAAAAAACACTGAATTATGTATGCCAGGCCAGTAGGTGGCGATATTACTAAGCTTCTGTGCACACATCCTCCAGTAGTCCATTAATGTTGTTTAGGTTGCCAGGTACTCACGCATGCCTACATGACTGCACATATAATACGCATTATATACCCATTTTCAGAAGATGGCGTTTTAGTTGTTTACACAGAGACGACCATATTATCAGTTTCAAAAACTTGCACTTTGAAACCCTTTTTAAAAGTCGAGCATTTTCAGGCCATAGTTAAGCAAATATGAACATCCGAGATTTTCAGTTGAAAACATTGTCGTGTAAATGCCCCTAAGACTAAACTTATTAAAGGGAAAGTAATCAGGGGAAAAAAAGCCTGTAGAAAAAAGGCACCCAACTCTATATCTCAGCGCCACGTAAAAGCGGTAAATAGCCATACTCATGACGAATATGCTAATGAATGTCATATGAGGACCAAAATAACCATCACTGTACAGAAATGTGCTCATTAGCGACAGCAAGCTGTTGATTTACTTGAGACACACAAGCGGTTAAATAGGTTTTCTATCACTATTATAATATGGAGCTCTTCTTCAGTTGCCGTTCAGTTGTGATTTGGCCACAGATGAATGAACGCAACGCGGCCTATGTGGTCCATCGTTTAGTTTTGTTTTCCTGAATGCCCTGAGAGCAAGAGTGCTGAGAAGAAAGATGCAACTGCACCAATTAAACCACATCAAACGATCTAGAGTGTCTGTGATTGGCTGCTGGAGGGAGGATAATGGAGGATTGAAAGCAACAAGAGGTGGGAAGAGAAGAATCGGAGAACAAATGTAGAGAGATGGTGAAGTTTAAGACCTGATCCTGGAACAGCGCTGATAATGGTGGTGAGTTTGGAAAAAAACACTAATCCTTTCTCTTACACAGCACACTCTTCTGTTTTTTTTTTGTGGGGAGGCAGGATGGTTTTCTCCTTATCTCTGTGTGTCAAATAGGAACACTCCTGGTGGCTCGGTGGCTCTGGTCTTCCAGCTCACAGCCGGGTTCGAGTCTTGTGCATCAAAACTCAGCGACTCTCTCTCTTTAAACGGCTGAAACTTCCAGTTTTCGAAACCGTCCTGTCCATTTTTCGTCCTCAAGTTTGTGTCAATGTCCCAAACTGACAAGCACCAAAGAGTTGATGTTGATCGATGGGAATACTTAAAAGGTCGTTTTGGTCGAGGATGAGAGGTGGGCTTCACAACTGTGAATTGATGGCTTACTTGTTTTGTCTCGGAGCACTTTGGGAAGATAAAACAAAAGGAGAAGTTAAAAGAACAAAGTGCACTTCCTGAAGGAGATACAGTAAGAGTAGTGCTTACTAGGCAGCGAAAGAAGAGTGGAAGTTTTAGTGTGGGCCATTGAGTGTGTTTTATTGTCAGTCAAGGGAATCAATAAACATGCTCCGTTCCAAAACCTAGAGAGCTGACTATGTATGCGGCATTTTAAGGTGTATACATAGTATATACTTAAGGTGTGACAAGGCTTTCCTATTATTCACACGGTTGTTTACGGTTTATGAAACATGCTTGCTTATGAGGTTATGTGTAAGTGCTGACTAGCTTTCAAAAAGGCTTACTTTGTTAAAACAGTTAAAAGATAAGTTCACTTTTTGTTGTGCACCAAAGTGTCCATGGAGGTAGGGATGCAACGATTTCACTGTTATGTGCTTAATTAGTCATGGTAAATTAATCATAAAGGCTTCTTAACACTGCGTTTCTGCACGGAACAAAACTGTTACAACTAGTAAGTAATGTGTATTTATATAGCGCATTTATCGTGTATGGCCATACACTCAAAGCGCTTCACAATCATGAGGAGGGGGGGGGGATCTCTCCACACCACCAACACTGTGTAGCATCCAGTTGGATGATGCGACGGCAGCTACAGGACAACGGCGCCAGTGCACTCACCACACACCAGCTATAGGTGGAGTGGAGAGACAGTGATAGAGCCTTTTAGTGAATGGGGATGATTGGGAGGCCATGATGGGTAAGGACTGATGGAGGGTTACACCACTACTCTTTACGAGAAGTGCCGTAGGATTTTAAATGACCAAATAGTCAGGACACCAGTTTAACGTCTCATCCAAAAGACGGCGCTCATTGAGAGTGTCCTCTTCACTATACTGAGGCGTTAGGATTCACACAGACCACAGGTTGAGCACCCCCTGCTGGATTCTCTAACACCACTTCCAACAGCAACCTGGTTTTAGTGGTCTCACATCCAGGTACTGACCAGGCTCAGCCCTGCTTAGCTTCAGTGAGTAACCGGTCTTGGGCTGCAGGGTGATATGGCTATGGTAACTAAACAAACTAAACAAAGTTATGCCAATTGTGTGTTAGTTTAAAGTTCCAAGCTTGCACACTGAGGCTAATACGCACACACACTGGATTAACTATGGCTAAGGCTAATAACTAAGCATGTCATGTATTTTGCGCACACAAATTCATTATTTCTTTTCTTGCACGCAATGAGAGTGACGTGCAGGAAACGCGAGTTACATGACAAGAACTGACCAATCAGCTTCATACTTTGCAGGCTATGGAATATACACATTCCTATTCCAAAGAAAACAAAATACAGAATGAAAATACCAAACAAGTTCATAATATAGATGATTAAAAGTGCCTTTCAGACAGAGATTCAGCAGCCTTTGACTGCATTTGTTCTCTTTAAAGGAAACTACTTAGCTAATTTGATGCTTACATTTACATTAGACAAATACTATTATTTTATTTGTTCTTATTTTTATCGTGATAACCGTGATCATTCCTCAGACTATAATCAAGCAACCAAAATCTATAATTGTTGCATCCCTACATGGAGGTTTGTATGATTACTGTGGGTTCACACCACCTTCGACAAGAGCATCAAAGTTCGCTCTGGCTACCCTGCTGGCAACACTGTCTGCATTCACAGCTCCGTCTGCATCAAAATTTGCTATATTGATCTTGTATTAAAAGGAGCCGTTGCAGCATATCAACACATCACTTACATTCCCAAATAAAAAAACATGCTTTCTACAGGGAAAATGTTGTGCGCCTTTAACTATGGAAGATCAAGCTGTTGCATGTGCTGTGGCTTTGCTCCACCTATCCAATATGTCCATACAGTATGTCTGAAATATTCTAAAGCAGCAAAACTGTTTTGTACCATCTTTATAGTTAGCATGAGATTCCCGCTTTTTTTTTTATTTTTTTTTTAAATATATAGCATTAATGCAACTTGCCGGTAACATTTTTAAGTTGATGTCACCATAAGCAAACAGGGACACATTGTAAATATTTGGAAATCTGGCTACTGTAATAATCAAACCCTTGGGAACAACTGTGGTCAGAACCAAAGTTCACAGGAATCCTCTCAAGCGGTGGAGTTCTACATTTTGATTGCTTGCTGCCAAACCGCATCATAGCTCCTTACCATGGAGTTGACTTGATTTGAACTTATATTAGCATATATTAGCATATATTAGCATACACACCAAGAGTTTGCTGTAGTTTTGATTCATTTATTGTTTATTTATGCTTTCAAATTGGATTATGGGCGGTTGGTCTCAGCAATGACAACTTTTGATGTTGAAAAGTGACTTTTATTGACACATTTAATTGTTTGAAACAAACTAATTGTCTGTCAACCTTGTTATTGTCTGTTATTTAGGCTTATTTAAAGACATGTTTTAAACTACTAAAAATGCCAATAAATTAGGAGTGACAAAATTAACTGATTATTAGCACCAGGGTCCACATGATGGAGACACAGACAATTCGATATTAGTATATTTAGTAATATATCATAACTGGTTATTGCATACTGACGTCCTTCATCTCATATGCGTTATATTGGGGTAACTTACTATGGCAAGGGAGGCAACCGCGAGTAATTAAAACACTCCAGACTGAAATTACAGTTAAAGCCCCTAGAAAAAATTAAAGCTGTAAACTGTATTTCTCTCTCTCACATAGACTCTCTCACTGTGGACATTTGACCTGCCGGTGTGAGGTAACTTTTCCTCTCCTCTCGGCTGTTACAGCGATACTTGTGGATTCACACAAATGAGCGTGTCTGCAGAACGACTTTTCTCCACGGCATCTATCAAGGATCAGCTGTGATCGCCGCTATCGTTTATCAGTGTCACAGCACCAGAGCATTAGAGCCAATCGCAGCCCTTTCTGTTCAGCGCATGACCAATCATTGCGGTGTAAAAACTCACTCAACAACGCTCAAAAAGTAGGATAATATTTACATTTGTTTATTTGCTTCAAATGCTCTTGTTCTCTGCATGTACTTGAGTTTTGTTTAATACATTTAAAAAGAGTGTTTCCTTTGAGCAGGTAAAATTAAAGATATATTATAGTGTTGGTTAATCAATAGCTTAGGTTGCAAGTTTTTAATCGGTGGGAGGAAACCGGAGAACCCCGGGGAAACCCACGTGAGCACGGGGAGAACATGCAAACTCCGCACAGAAATGCCCGCTGGTTGGTAAAGCCTAGAACCATTGACATTCTTGCTGTGAGGCAACAGCGCTAAACGCTGGGCCACCGTGTCACCCATCTAGGAAAGAGGAAGAGTAGGGGTGGAAGGGGGGATTCTTTAAAGCGAAGATAGCGGTGATATGAAACCCGGGGTATTTATAGTAGCTTAGGGATCATCTGATTGGTGCGTAGTGAATTGGATAATGTGGGTCCAGCCGCTAGCAATCATAAGCACATGATCCTCTCGAAATTAGTTTATAAATAAATGTCACTTATAAATTACGCATTTTAATACAAAAATTCTTGTGCTGTGAAGTAAATAAAAATTTGTATATGGAAAGCGTCATTATGCACAGAGATATCGAATTGAACCGAATTGATGGCATGATCATTTTAACTGAACTGAACCGTGAGACCAGTGTAGGTTCAACACTACAATAAATGTTACATTTGTTAAATGAGTTACATTTTCAACATCAAAAATTGTCAGAACAGAGATCAAGCTTCCAAAGTGATGTTAATGCATACATAAATGTAATACACTCATGAACCAAAAATATGGAAACTGTCTGGTTAACAGTCTGGTTCAGATTTGACACCTTGTGGTGCATTTGTGAGTTGTGCATGCATTGTATGCACATCTAGAAAAATAGTACTTTTGGTATAAATAAATAGACATTTATTTTCTTTGAGGTTAGGTTTTAAGATAAATTTGTCCAGTGTATTCATTTACATTTTGTTTTGCAACCAGGCTCAGGAAATATCGGCCTAAATATTAATTAATAACTTCAAAATTCTAAAAATTATCGGGTATTTATTTATTAGCTGTACGTTCCAAAATATCCACATAGGTGCATCGCTTATACTAAATGGAATTCTGCTTATTCGAAAAACAGTGAAATGTATCTTAAAGCCTACCAAACTTTACTCAAGCAAGCTGACAAACAAGCAAACATACCTGTCCTGAGGCTGAAGCCTATTATTGCAGACAGGGGAAGGCGTAATTAGACCTTGCTGCGCAGTAGTCCCCCTGTGGGGTGCTCTGGGGTACTGCACTCTGAAGAGTTCTTGGCTTTGTCCTTGTTATTGTTGGGCTCGTTGTCTTTGATGATGTCATACTGGCGGCAGAACAGAGCGATCACACCTGTGCACAAATGAGAGGATTCAGAGAGTTGAAGACAGCATGGCACAGTGCTAGTGATGGATGGGACGTTGTCGAAGAAGAAAAAGCAAAACGGATATATATATATAATGATGGATTGCACTGTGATTTTGCCACAAATAATAATGTATCAATTATAGGCCGACAAGAACAGGATGCCGAGCTGCACTGTAGCCTTGAGTTTAAGTTGTGCTAGAACTGCCCTCTTTGATGATTCATTATTTAGCTTGCTTGATTTGATTTGTGTATATAAAAAAGCATCCAAGGCCCTGTTCGCACCTGGTATTAAGAGGCATTGTCGTCGATCCAATCACAAGTGCACAAATGAGACACATTACTATTCACACTTAGTGTTTAAATGTGTCTCTTTTGTCCACTTTTAATCACTTCTGATAAGCGAGAGTCTGTGGGCGGGTGTTGGATTCTTCTTTTTAAAACTGTGATAGTACATAGTGAATGTTCATAATTTACCAAAAAATAAAACTGTATTAAAAGCAGCCTACCAGAACTATTAAAATGCTTTATTAATAGGTATACGTGTGCTATAAATTATGGATAATTAATTTATATTATTTCCAGACAACTCCTATTAGGCCTAGACACTTTAGTTCTGTTACAACATGTACAGTATACAGTGCTCAGCATAATTGAGTACACCCTATTTTAAAACTGAATATTGTTATGCATTTCTCTGTGAATATAGGCATTGTATTTTGGTGCATTTAAACAAAACAGATTTATTAAACAGATATATTTATTAAAATAATGTTTTAGCCACCAAATATATTAAAATATTTAAAGATTATACAAATAAATTCAAGCAAAATACTGCAGAGAAAATTACAACTTACAAAATTTCGACCAAATTTTTTACATTTTTTGCTTCTCTTGATTTTTCCTCTTTTTAAAATTTGTGTTTAATATTTTTCTATGACATAAATTTGGGTGTTCTAGTTTTTGGACCATTATCGCAAGTTATTTTGTTAGATAAGCTCCAGATTTGGCATCAGTACTGACTAATCTAATGTATATGCACAAATATATTACTATATAGCTTGCTATTAAAAATATGAATTTAAAAGATAGATTTGAGAGGGGTGTACTTATATGTGCCGAGCACTGTACATGCTGTTGTTTTTATAAAATTCGTCTAACAAATACTATAGAACATCGAAAGTAATTAAACTAGGTGTTTTTGAGTAATTACTATGAAAAGGATCAGGTAAAAAAAAGCGATCATAAAGTAAGAAAGTAACAGTAAGAGGAATTAATCGTGCATAATTGGCGAACATGTATCATGTTTCGAGGCTTAAACCTGTTAATTCTTTACACAAGGAATAAAACATTCACAAAGATGGAAAACACTAGTCCACGAGCGCTGCATGAGATCTGCTGTTTGAAGAGAATGAAACTCAGAAAGATTAAACCTATTGGGACTGTTGAGAGATCCTTCAACTTTATGGAATTTTCTTTACCTCTAATACAAAACCTATGATTTAAAGATGAGCTGGGTGGAGAGAAGGTGGTTTAGTGGCTGTTTGAATGGATTAAACCACTTTTGTGTTCGCACTGTTAGAGCAATCCGATCGAATGCGTTTTCAACCACCTCTGGAAGCGGTAGAAAGTAGACAAGCTCAAAACATTTTACACCCTGTTTGCATCTGTACATTAGTCTGCTTGTGGTCAGATCATTTTAATACTAGGTGTGAACAGAGCTTAAGGCCTGAGTATAACATTAGAGAAGTAAATAAGGTTTTCTGCAGAAATAAATGGAAAACACCTGTAAATGACAATATATGGGCAACTGTTGATTAACAGAGTGTACAATGACCAGCATAAATGATATATAGGATTCTATACAATAATACATGTTTGCTTATACTGTACATTAGATTAGTCTGTACCAAAGCCAACTAATCTAATTATATAACTTGGCCACAGAGCAAAAGTGAGCACAACCCAAAGAAGATGTTAGAAAGAAAAAATAATAAAGCGGAAAAATAAAAAGAAACATAAATATGCATATAATTTAGTAGAATTTTTTAGTTTGTAAATGTAAAACATTAATTTGAATTTAAATGTATTTTCTTTCTATTTGTAAAGATATTGTGACAACATAATAATAAAACTGTTTAATAAGCTGTTTAATAAAACCATATTGTTTAAATGAACTTAAATATATTGTTTATATTCACTGTGAAATGCATAATGATATTCATTTTTAAATGGGGGTGTACTCATTTATGCTGTGCTATATAGGGCGGCACAGTGGCTCACAGCAAGAAGGTTGCTGGTTGGAGTCCTGGCTGGGCCAGGAGGATTTTCTGTGTAGAGTTTGCAAGTTCTCACCATGGTCACGTGGTCACATCTATCTCAGTGGTCGGATTCTCACCTGCCCACATGACGAGAACCACCACAATGATAATGAGCTCTCCAGCCCTGAGCTGAGCCGCCTGGCCGACCTCCTCCATGGTCACTTCATCTGTCAGACAAACACACTTCATATTTTTAAAAAACAAAATTGACTCGCTCGTTTACTCCTAGGGGTAAGAATATTGATAATATGGTCTGCAATATTATAAGTACTGGCCACTAAGCGTCTAAATACTATAATTTACTCAGTCAAAATATAACTTAAAGGGCACCTATGATGAAAATCAACTTTTGGAAGCTGTTTGGACAGAACTGTGTGTAGGTATAGTGTGTCCACAGTCATATCGGAGTGATATAAACACAATAAGTCTTTTTTTTCCTGACGTTAAAATAGGACCCAAATCCCAGTGATTTTGAGGCCCACCGAATTGATTGACAGATGCTATGTGTTCATAATAACATGTATACACATGGATACAGCAAGGATTAAAATATGTGTTTTAACTCTCTGTGATCAGCTGCACCTCAAATTAATTTGATCAGTTTTAAACATTTTTAAAATAGACCATGTTTGTAATTAAAAATAAAAAAGTAAAATCGCTATGTAATTCTAAACCGCTATAATCACCATGGTCGCATGGCGCCAGTAAAATTGTGTGTGTGTGTGTGTGTGTGTGTGTGTACTGCAAACAGCATTTGTGTTTGACTCATCATTTCAGAAAGGCTTGAATAAACTCCACCACGAATACATTATATAAACTTGGTATTTTTGACTAATGACCTTATTTCAGCTTCATCCGTGTCTACCTTTTCACTGACTGCTGTTTATCTGACATAACGCATGAGAAGCAGACACGCACATCGGAGCGGTGGACGGGGAAGCAGCTCATTTGGCTTTAAAGCCACAGGCTACAAAAACAGCTAACTAGTCCTCGAACACTGAAATGGGCAGATTCTACATCATATAATAAATATTCTGATGGGTATTTTGAGTTGAAACTTTACAGACACATTCTGGAGACACCAAAGTCTTATCTTACATCTTGTAATCTGGTGCCCTTTAAGATAATTTGGGATGCGTAATTTAAGATGAGGACCTGGGAAATTTGTTGGAAAATTGAAATTTAATGTCTAGTACAGTTTAAAATTTGACATGAATTCTGCTTAACTGACTGTTTAAAGCAGGTTTTCAAAACAATCCAGAAAGTTGCCAGGAAGAATGTGATTTATTATGGAGGTTCAATATTTTTGGAGAGAGTTGAGTGATTATCTGATAAAGATATTGCAGAGCAAGTATGACCTTTGCTTTATACAGACATAGACAAAATTGTTGGTACCCTTCCACTAAAGAAAAACCCACAGTGGTTAAGTAGTGTTAGGGTTTCAGGAATTTAAGGCCCAATCCCAATTCTATTTTTGTATCCCCTTTAAAACAGAGTGTGAAGGGGAAGGGCTTCAAAATTTACCCCTAAGAAATGGGACAGCACTACAACACCTGCACATGTCATCGTGATCTCTTGCTTCCCCTTGGCCCTACACCTTCAAGCTAAAGAGAATTGGGACATCCTTACTCCTTCACGTAAACACGCAAAACAATGGGTAGGGGTAAGGGGAAGGGCTAAAGGGGAGAATTGAGATTGGACCTAAGTAGTTGCATATGGAGAAAGTGTTTCTACATCTGGTTTGTTAAGCCCACTTACCAGTGTGACGCACACTCAGAAATGCACAATGTTTAGAGATATGGATAGGTTTTAAGAAAGTGTCTGGTGCAAATGTGCAAACTGGTACAAATCTCAAAGTGTTCTACACTCTCAGAAATAAAGGTACAGCAGCTGTCACTGGGGCAGTACCTTTTCAAAAGATATTTTGAAAAGGTACAAATACATATTTGTACCCAAAGAATCCACAGTGGTAGCTCAATTAGTACCCAAATGTACCTAAAATGTACCTTTGAGGAACCCTTCAGGTACAAATTTGTACCTTTTAAAAAGGTACTGCCCCCGTGACAGCTGCTGTACCTTTTTTCTAAGAGTGTACAGGTGGTTTGTCAAGCCCACTCACCTGTGTGAGGCACACTCAGAATTGCATAATGTTTTAAGATTTTCGTGTGGGGTGGTGTGGTGTGAAGGAGAGGGGGTCATGGTTTTGGGAGCTGGGATAGTTGCAATTTTGAGAAAATAAGTCTTGTATGTAAGTATGCTGAATACTTCTACATCATAGACTAAAATGAACAACTGTTTGTTTGAACATATTTTTACAGACCAAAAAAAGGAAAAAGAACAGGCCAGCTTCTGCATTTATCAAAGCACAGGCACTGTGACAACACACAAACCACAGTAGGATTATTCGAGAAATTAAAACCATCTTCGACCATCTAATTAATTCTCAAGAGGATATCAAGCAGAACCTAAAGCATGCCATCTTCTCTGACACATCCAAAACCTTTCGATTCTTTCTCAAAAGTCAAACTGGATATGATGAAGCTGTGGACTGTCATCAGGCTTCAGACCTCAGGGCTCAATTCTCTGACTGGAGATTTAAAGCAGCTAGTAATTAAGGTCTCGTTAGTTAAGAGAAAGCACTGTGGTGTGTGTTCACTGATAAACCCCAGAGGGAAAAGTGAAGTTCCTTAATGACCTGTTTATCTGAAGCGGCTGTGCTTTCTTTCATAATGATCAGGAGTTACACTTTTTTTTTTTTTTTTTTTTACAGTATTTTGCCACAAAACGTAAAATACACTATCGGTCGAAGGTTTGGGGTCAGTAGGATTTATAAATGTTTTAAAAGAAGCTTCTCCTGCTCACCAAGGCTGCTTTTGTTTAATCAAAAATACAGTACAAATTGTAAAATTGTGAAATGTTATTGCACTATAACATAACTGTTTAAAAGTAGTTTACCATTTAATTTTATCATTTATTCCAGTGATTTTAATGATGAATTTTCAGCTTCATTACTTCAGTCTTCAGAGTCACATGATCCTTCAGAAATTACTCTTATTGTTATTATTATTATTATTATTATTATTATTATTATTATTATTATTATT
>CAIGQZ010004625.1:13952675-13980977 GCA_903798205.1 Danio tinwini | reverse complement strand
TATATATATATACAATTATATATTTATAACACAAACCATAACAAGTGAAGAGTAAGCAAATGAAGACAGAATCCTCAATTTTCATATTTAGGTTGAAAGATCTCTATAAATTCAGTTTAGTAAATAAATATGTAAATACATTTCAAATATAAAAATAAATTAAATAAAACCCCTAAAATACATATCTATTTTTATTATACAAATATTTTTGTCCCAATAAGTGGCTTACCAAAATATTATACAACACAAAATTAATCTATATGGTGTGGCAAGCAAGACAAGCTTCTTAGTAACAGAAAACGGAATGGGAAATGTACAAAAGTGAACGCTTTCTGCCCTGAATTATGACAACACCATCTTTAGGGTGGTTGTATAACCTCCATCCCACTTTGTCTCTCTGTGTGTATGTGTTTTATGTATGGAAGTGATTTGACTATTAGTCATCTTTCTTTTTACTCTACAAATTTGGCATTATGCATGTAATAATCTGTTTCTACTTATCTAATACAATTGGTTCATTAGTTTGATTATTGATTTACACTTATAGTTCTAAATGAACTATGAAAGGCCCGTCACTATGGATGCTTCCTTTCCGCCATACAATAAAAAAAAAAATAATAATTTTAAAATCTGTGAATTCAGAAGTTTTGAACAGAAAACGTTGAATTGTGATATTATAAACTCAAAATGCAATAAATCTAATAAATCCATACTTGCAAAAAAATATTGTATTAAAAAGTCAGAACTGCAAGACGTAGGATTAAATCCGAATTGTGAGCTCAAAAAAGTGTGGAAAATTTCATCCGCATCGTTTAGATAGACAAACAAAATCAGCCATCCTGACGTGAAGGCCCATGAAGAGAAAGATAAACGGTGTGTTTATTAGCCGCTCTGCTGTTTAGTGAAGTGTAATGCTGGCCGCTTGATTAATTAGAGTGTAAGGTGAGCACTAATGCCGGGTGATTAAAGTGTTTTTTGTAAAAGCTCCTGCTATCTAAATGACACCCGTGAGTCGGCTAAGAGTTTGCCATGGATGCAACACACTGATCCTGCAGATCCATCACAATGGCATTAATGCAGACTTGCAGATTTTAAGATTAACTTAATGACACACAAGCATCTATTAAATATAATAGAGCTCAATTTACGGCTCAGTGTGGAAGTGGGTTACAACAGTTACTACTAGTGAAAAGGCATCTGTGAGAAGTAAAAAAACCCATTATGTTATGCATTAGAACTGTGTTGTTATTATTATAATTATTTTTATTTTTAATTTTTTATTTTTTAATAAAAAAATGGTCAATGCTTCAATTAAAAACAAATAATTCAAAATCTAAAATAATTTGACAGCATGTTATTTTTTCCTAATTCTAAAATGAATTCCAAGAGTTTAATTTAGTTTATTTGTTAACTGTAGAAAGCTGAAAGCAGGAGTATGCTTTGGGAGAACTGAATCACTGTATACAATAATAATTTAAATATAATATTGTTAAAATTGGATAATATATTTATTGATTGAGTGACACAAACCCATGCATTCTTTTTAGTGTTCAAAAGCAATATCTAGAGAACAGAAACATACGCTATCCTATTTGTCTAATATACACTACTGCTAAAAACTTAAAATACACAGAAAAAAAACATAAACACTCACATACCTGAAATAGAAAAGTGTTATGTTTAATACAATATTTCACAATATTACAGTTTCTCTGTATTTGACCCTTGTGAGGATATTGTGAAATCTTACTAATCTGTAGAACCATAACTATACTGTAAAAAGCGATTAGTTGAAAAAGTGAGTAAACTCATTGCCTTCAAATTACTATTGTGCATAATTATAAAATTAAGATAAGTGAACTTAACAGTTCTAAGTTACAACAGAAATGCTTACATTTTAAGTATAACATACTTTTAAGTAAAATCAACTTGTCATTTTTGAGGCAATGGGTTTATTCACTTCTTAGTCATCATTTTTTTACAATGTGATCACTCAAAAAAAAAAAGTTTGCTGCTTGTTCAAACAACTTATTTAAAATGAGCTGAATCAACACAGTTCTTGAGTTTGGGAACAACTTGATTTTAAATTTGTAACTTAAATTTGTAAAAACAATATCGTTAACTTAATCGTTTTGTGTTGGGACAACATCAAGGAATTGCACGGAACGCTGCATTTCTTACAGTGTTACAGTTTTAAAAAATCTCGACTTAAATTTTGTAGTTATCTTAACCTGCATCAATCAAACTGACTAAAATACAAAGTTAAACTTTATATAACTTAAAAATTGTAGTTGAAACCTGATTAACGTATTAAAATGTTAAATCATCATAAAAATATTTGTTCTGTTGACTTTTTGTCATTACATTTTTTACACTCAAAATATATCTATTTTTAAACTTGTTCAAACTACTTATTTAAAATAAGATGAATCAACACAATTCTTCAGATTTCTTTAGGACAACTTAATGTTTTATGTTTAATCCACATAAATTTGTTAAAAGTGTAAAGTTAACTTAATCGATTTGTGTTGGGACAACATGAATGAATTGTGTAAAACCCTGCATTTTTTACAGTGCACTGTATAACTTTGGGCTAAAAAGGGAACTTCTGCCTTTTTTAGTTTTAAATGAATGACCAAAATCATTATAAAGTTTTACACTTTCATTTAAATGTGTAAATATACACTCAAAAAATATACTTTTTTTTTTGCTTGTTCAAAGTACTTATTTAAAATAAGCTGAATCAACACAATTCTTGAGATTTCATTGGGACAACTTAATTTGTTTATGTTACAGTGTATAATGTAATGGCCAGTTGTAACTGAGTGGTACGATATGGTACAGTACAGACAGTACAGTTCGATACCATATGACTTTTTGGGTACCTAATCCAAAGGGGTACCTAGCACAACAAAAAGTACCAAAAGGCAGTGCTAGACGTGCAGCTTAACGTGCAGCTGAACACTATTGGTTTATACAGAAACGTCACTAGTGCATGCAACAAGCCAGGAGATTGAAAACACAGGAAGTAGTGACATTACACCGTTATAATATACACATGGAATAACAAGCTATGGTCGACCTGAGCTCAAAAAAAAATGTTGTCATCTTGATGAACAGACACAAAGCCAAGAAGAAGAACAGAATCTGCCGTGTGCCCTGTTGTTGTTCACGAGGCTGTCTAAAAGCACGAGTGAGAACACTATTTGCTGTCACTCACTGTGCGTCCATATTGAAAAAACAAAGGAGCAAATGATTCTTTCAGCAAACTAAAACATGAACAGACTACTACATTTAATTATTATCATTGCCTTTTGGACTACTATGAACTCGGAATGATCAAAATATTTAACAATAACAAGATGAAGAATAAAGATGTGAGGTTTGTAGGCTACTGACTGTATATGTTTCCTATTGTTTATGAACCTAAATGTAATTCTTTGGGTATTTTCTTTATAATTGGTAACGTTTCAGAGACTGTAAGGCTGTATATGTGTTTATATATGTTTTATGTATGTATTTATTTTATATAATTGCAGACGTTACAGTAGGCTATTTTGCACTCGACCATCTACAGCTACAATCAATCATCTTCATAGAAAGGTTAGTAATGAACATTTATACACAAGTATTTATGTGTATAAAGCATCTGTTTTGTGAAAAGTGCTTCTCATATGATATGTGAACGACCCAAATAGCTTTGCTTTATCATTTCTTTTAGGGAGAATGACGTCGACTGAAACTTTCTGCATTAGACCATGCCCACCAAAAGGGCATCATTTGGCAGTGGAGACACAAGCCTGATAAAGGTGACCCGTACCATACCGAACTGAACCATATCATTCAGTGGAAACAAGGCCTTAGATGTACACCAAATTTGTTACTTATTCTTTTAACATTAAATTCGATTGAACTAAATGATGACTGACTAAATGATGTTTTACAAGAAGTTGAGGGATGAACCAATGCTCGAGTTTGACATTTGGCTGAAGTCAGAGGTGAAACATGAATAAAAACTCCTGCTGTGACTTTAACCTGCACAACTGAGGCTTTGACACCAGATGTCATGAACACAGTCGAGAGCCAACGACTGAAGCTCATCCAGAAAAATGACAACAGTTTGAGGAACACGAGCCTCTGCAGCAGATGTTTGGCCAATCGTGATATGTGGCTCATCAAAATGTGGATTATATTAACAAAACAAAAATGACTTGTTGTGTGGTGCACTAGATACACTGTCAAAATGCTGGGTTTCACACAATTCCTTCATTCCAACACAAAACCATTAAGGTAACTTAATCGTTTTTACAAATGAAAGTGGATTGAACATAAAAAACAGTTAAGTTGTCCCCCATAAAAACTAAAAATTGTGTTGTTTCAACTCATTTAAATAAGTAGTTTAAACAAGCAGCAAGTCATTTTTAAGTGTACAGAAATCTCCTTAACAGTATATTTAATGGAAAATGTATAAAAGATGAGCACTTTCTGCCCTGAATTATGACACAGCACCATTTTTAGAGCAGTTGTATAACCTCCTCGCAATTGTTTTTTTCCTCTACAAATGTGATTTCACAGTTAGTCAGCTTTCAAATCAATCTTTCTTGAACCATGTCGGTGTTGTACAGTATCTCTGAATATAATAATCTGCATCTACTAACCTAATAAGGTTCATCCTATAAACAATTACATAAACATACATTAATTTTTCTGTTTCTTCTAGTCTTATCAACATGAAAGCTTGTTTCTGACACAGAATTTAACAACTTCAAATTGTTCGCAATAAGGTATATGCACATAGACTTCTAATTTCAGACAGCCAGCCCTAAGGCTTCCGGTTAATTGTCATCTTATACAAAATGGCTTCTTTTAAGATGTTATTTCTTTAAAAAAACAGCGATCTTCACTACCTGGCTGAGAAACAATATAAAGTGGGTATCAGACCAAGCAAGAAACACTGCATTAAATAATTTTTTTTCACGCCATGTTTTTAAAATATGGAAATTATATTTAGCCCAGTATTTTCATTTGAATTTCTGTGCTTGCCTGCTGCCAATGACGGCGCCTGTGTTTAAACGTGTCTTTCGTCTCTTTTTATGCTTTAACAACCAAATGGATGCTTCTATTTAATAGATTATTTGAATTACACTACAACATCGATGCTGTAAAAGGAACCTTATGAAATTGAAAATAGTCAAAGTTTTCACTGGAAGTTCATCACTGGCTGAAAAACACTAGCTGTGCATATAGCCCATTCTGAAATTTTAGCATATCGATTCATAATTGCAAACAAAATTAATTTGCAAATGTGAGAAAAATATTGCAGAACATAAATTGTTTGAATTGTGGGATATGAACTCAAAACTTTAAGGAAGCACACTATAAAATGGTATCATCAAAAAGTCATGACGGTTTTTGTTACGTTAACTTATTTTAATGAGTTAATTGTATTATTGGATTTCATTTAAGTTATACAAGATTTGAGTTTTAAGTCAATTGAGCAATTTGTAGAATTGTTCATTCATTCGTTTATTTTCTTTTTGGCTAAGTCCCTTTATTAATCTGGGGTCGCCACAGCGGAGTGAACCGACAACTTATCCAGCATATGTTCTACGCAGCGGATGCCCTTCCAGCCCAACCCATCTCTGGGAAACATCGACACTCATTCACACACACACTCATACACTATGGCATAGCAATTTTAGCATACCCAATTCACCTGTACAGCATGTCTTTGGACTGTGGGGGAAACCAGAGCACCCGTGGAAACCCACGCGGACAGAGGGAGTACATGCAAACTCCACACAGAAACGCCAACTGACCCAGCCGAGGCTTGAACCAGTGACCTTTTTGCTGTGAGGTGAATGTGCTACCCACTGCACCACCGCGTCACCCTTGCAGAATTATAAGTTTTTTTAATTAAGAGAGAAAACTGTTTACAATACTTTGACATTTATTCACTCATTTTCTTTTCGGCTTAGCCCCTTTATTAACCTGGGGTCGCCACAGCGGAATAAACCGCCAACTTATCCAGCATATGTTTTACGCAGCAGATGCCCTTACAGCTGCAACCCATCACTGGGAAACATCCATACTGTACACACTCATTTACACACATACACTACAGACAATTTTAGCCTACCCAATTCACATTGGCATTCTTTACAAATAAATAAAGCAAACAATGTGAAAAAATGCAAAAAAAATATATAAGATATGCAAAATAATTTTGAGAATTCTGATCTTGCAATTCTGACCTTATTCTCCCCTGATTGGTTGATGTTTTATCTTATTTGTAAGGGAAGAAACATCTGAATATTGTAAAATAAACTGAATTCAAAAGGAAAAAGTCAAACTTATGTATATTTATATGTTATTATTTTTTTTGGTAGAAACTGGAGATATTCATCTTCAGATAAAAAAACAATACACAAAAATGTCATAAATGTGTTTCGAGAACTATATTAGCCCTTGAGAAATTCTAATTTTTAGTTTTTTTGTGAATCAGGCATTGCAGTTTTACCACTGAACACACCACAGAGAACTGCTGTTAACCTGAAGCCAAAATGATGAATAATACAGTATATTTCATCTCTATTCGAGTCTGTATTGCATTCCTGTACTCCTCTGAACAATTATAAACTCTGTACTCCAGCACTTCTCACATTACCGCTGCTTTAACATGCATCGCTTCGTCATATTCCTTAACTGTAAGTGTCTCTGGATAAAAGCATCTGCTAAATGAGTAAATGTACGTCTCAATCTGTTCCAAACACAAAGCAATCATTTGGCTTTAGAAGTTCTGGAATGTATAATGTACAAGGCATACCAACTTCTTTTATGGTGCTTTTTTTCTTATTTGAGAGCTTGACGGCCTCAGTCCTCATATATATTTCATTATGCTGAAAACACATTTGTTTTCTTTTGTTAAGGTTATATTTGAAAAAGCATAACAGACTTTGAATGTCAGATTATTGGCAAGGATTGATCCCGCAGTCCCTCTAGTCACAAATGCGAGATATAATGTCAAAATTCTAAATATGTTTGTAATTTACAGATGTTATATTTGCAATGTTGCAGTTCCAAAAGATCTCTCTAAAAACAAGACACTGCTGTTTTTGCTGTACATCTCTCAATTTTGAGATTTTGGGCTTTTAGATTTTGACTCTCTTTAGTTGTTTGTCGTTGTTTTGTTGTTGTTTTTAGTCTAGTAAAGAAAGAAAACATAAAAAAAACATGTTTAAAGGTGCAGTAGGTGATTGTCTTCAGAAACATTTTTTGTTGTGCAGGTTGCAAGTCTCTTCACATTCCAGTAGTAATGATTAAAGTAAATGATCTCAATGTATTTATATGTATTTTTATATTGTGGGTAAGGCATAAGACAAAAAAATGTTCAACTAATTAAAGTTTGTCGGGCTGACAATTCCCATAAATCTGATAAGTAGTCCAAACTATCTGTCAACAAATGTGGATTTGTACATCTGCGCACCTGTTCGCGCAGACCTGCCGTTTGCGCGTGCAAGCACACCGCGTTCACCTGCACATGAGAAAGAGAGCGGTAAAAACAAATGCTGAATCTAAACTATTTAAAATTCTGAATCAATATTGGAGTTTCTTTTGCATGACACCATAGCTGAAGTATTTATTTTAAACAAGTAATGTTATGTTTTAAAACTCTTTTAGTCACGCAAAGATTATGAAGATTTTGTTGTTTTACAAATGGGTTATATGCACGGAAATGTTGTTCAGCCACTGAAATCTTCCGGTAAAAGATTGACGTGACTATTTTCAATTTCATAAGGGACCTTTTACAACATCGATAATGTAGACTTTATTGAGTTTAACAACAGTTTTAACAACAAATATAATTTGCTTGATTGTATACATTTTATTCTATGAAAGAAAATCCTGTTCATATATTTTTCTGAATTGAGTGATAAGCAGAGATCCCAAAATAGTAGAATTTTGAGCCTAACAATGATTTCAGATGTTTGTGCTAGAAATGCATGCAAATCAGGACATATTAAACTAAATTATGTCTTTTTCATATTTAAAGTTCGTGTGAACCAGAAGTTGCTGAGACTTTTATTTTTTTAGTATGTTGATATACTTCCAACTGAAACTGAATATTTAAAGGGGCGGGGCTTTCTTTTTGCACATCAAACTGCAAGGTATTAATATGCAGTTGCTATGGAAGCTTTTACAAAATAAAAATTTAACCAAACAAGAATAACAATGTGAGCTAGCAAAATAAACATTGCAATCTATGCAACAATGTTTTCAGGTAGACTTTAAGTATAGTGTTTCAGAAAACTTCATACAAAAATGCAGCTCTTGAACCCACAAATGAAAATTCTGTCATTGTGTCCTTAATGCTCACACTTCTCTTCTTTCTTCTGTTAATAACAAAAGAAGATATTTCAAAAAATGTTCTAAACTGTGCCATTGACTTCCATAGTATTTTTTCCCCTCTAACAATATTAATGGTTATCGGTTTCCAACATCCTTTAAAATGTCTTCTTTTCTTTTCAACAGAAAAAAGGAAACTCATTAAAGGTTTGGAACCACTTTAGGGTGAGTAAACAGTACATAATTTTTTTTTTTTTTTTTTAGGGTGAGCTAACCATTTAATGCAACCAATCAACTGGGAAAGTAATAATGATAGCTATAAATGTTTTAGTTTCACCCTATTCACCTGCAGTGTCTTGCCTGAAGTGCTTTCAAATAATACCATGGTGGTGTTATGTATTATTGACTATTATATCCCAAAAAGAGAGTTGATTGCAGTATAGCGCTGTGTTACCTGGGCTTTTGGAGGCCAGTTTCTCTGACTCTTTGGGTGTGCGGAACAGGACAGGTTCACTCGGAGGACTGGTGCCGCTCATGCTAATGGACTGAACATGGACAATGTACTCGGTGTCTTCCTCCAAATCCCATAATGCACATGAGCGAGTGGTGGTGTTCACTTCCTGGATGAATCGCAGCATGCGCACGTCCTTCTTCTAGAAACACCAAAACAATAATCAAATAAAGAACATCAGTGAGATTGTGAGGCTAGCAATAATAAGCAATAGTTAAATGTTGTTATGCCACTTCAACATGAAATTAAAATTCTAATTATTCAGATTTGTATTATACTGTTTATGTATAAAATACACATTTATGATTAAAGGTGCAGTATGTAAGTTTGACACCCAGTGGTTGAACTAGGTATTGCACTCCTGGTTCAAAACACATTTTCAGTCTGTCCCTCTTCTGAAGACTCCAAACATGCGCATGTTGCCTTATTGACGCCACCAACAGGCTTGTGCCTGACTATTGAGCCTAAAGGCTGATTTAAGGCTGATTTAAGTTGTGTTTTAAATAAAACCAATGGCGTGTGGTAGAAAAAATAAGTCCCATATTAAAATGAGTTTTTGTCCTAACCAACACCTGATGTAAAGTTTCATAAACTAATTTCGAGAGGAGCATGTGATATGATTAAGCAAGAAGAGTCCTCTCTTCCACCCCATCTCCTCCCTTTTCTCCCTTTTCTAAGGGGAACTCCCAAGACCTATCTGATCTCTGATCCCCTTATATGCTTATTGACCGGGCGGGAGTCTTGAGCTCAAGTATCTCCGAGCTCAGGGTTCTCTCCCAGGACAGCATGCCGAACCTGCTATTAATGCTAAGCATATCTAAAGTGGGAACTCTTGAAATGTATACTTTAGAAACGGCTTCTATTTCTTGCAGCTGAACAACAGAAAACTGACAATAATCACCTCAGGTACACCTTGTGTGCTTTATTCAGTGTTAAATGTGTTGTTAGGACATGGGGTTACAATGTAACCTGCTCACCTAATGTTTAATTTTGTAATATTTATATAATTTGCTAATTAATAGCCACCTCAGTTGGAACTCTGACTCTGCGTATCATTTCATAGTCTGCTACTGTCCTCTGTGGGCGCATGCTTTGAGAGCCTTCCTGACAGAATGAATCAAATATGCAGTTTTTCACCAAGGCAACCCGGGGTGCTGAAATATAATTGGCTAAACTGGCATTGGGAAAGTTAAAGGGACCAAAACAAAGACAAAATGTGCATTACATGTTCCAGCATGTAATGCACATTTTGAAAGCAGAATATCTGACTTCAGCATTATTTTAAACAAGAATGTTCACTTGGCATGTTTCCTAAATATCTGCGAGCATTTTATGGTATTTTTATGCTTTAGAAGAGTCAAAAACTTACATTATATAAATTACTTTATAAATTAACTTTTGTTTTGGCTCAGCCTTTTTAACAACTTTGACTACACTGAGGGTGCTTTCACACCTAGACTTCTGTTTCGGAACCTGGCATGTTTCCCCAGTTAGCACGGTTCATTTGGCATATGTGAATTCAGCATCGTGCTCAGAACTCCGCCAAATCAATTCGTATCATTCATTCGTTTATTCATTTTCTTTTCAGATTAGTCCCTTTATTAATTAGGGGTCGCCACAGCAGGAATGAACCACCAACTTATTCCGCATATGTTTTACGCAGCAGATGCCCTTCCAGCTGCAACCCAATACTGGGAAACACCCATACACTCTTGCATTCCCACCTATACAACTACGACTAATTTAGCTTATTCAATTCATCTACACTGCATGTCCTTGGACTGTGGGGGAAACCGGAGCACACGGAGGAAACCTACGCCAACATGGGGGAGTACATGCACACTCCACACAGAAATGCAAACTGACCCATCCGGGGCTCAAACCAGCGGCCTTCTTGCTGTGATCTTGCTACCCACTGCGCCACCGTGATGCCCAATTAAAGCACAGCATTTCACTTATAATGTCTTATTGATAAAAAAGGACGCATGACAGCTGAGCGGGACTTTGCAAAATAAACCCTGAAACTCTGGCGAATGTGAGAAGAGTTTACTCGCACAAGACTTGTTTTTGCTATTTTGATCCATTTAGTGCTTTCACATTTTGCCATGTGAAAGCAAACCACACCAAGAACAAAAAGCAACAATTTTAATCCCTATTTCGAAACAAAAGAATGGACCTACAGGTGTGAAAGCACCCTAAGTCCTCTTATATCGTATAGTTTTTAAAATATTGCTTCTTACCTATAAAGCTTTAAATAATCTAGCTTCTGTTTATCTAACCAACCTTCTGTCTCGTTACAATCCAACCTGCTCTTTAAGATCTCAAAACTCATGGCTTCTGGTAGTACCTAGAATAGCAAAGTCGAGTAAAGGAGGTCTCATTTATGGCTCCTAAACTCTGGAATAGCCTTCCTGATAATGTCCGAGGCTCAGACACACTCTCGCAATTCAAAACTAAATTAAAAACCTATCTTTTTAGCAAAGCATACACTCAGTGCATCACTTAGTGATGTGACGCATGATTGTGCCCCACGCAGGTTTTTGCATCTCGTTTATATACACTATGAACAGCAGCTACGCTAATTAATCTCTTTATTCTCTATTTTCACCTGGAGATACTCATCCCAAGGCCCTCAGTCTATGCAGCACCACTAATTTGATTCAAGACGAGTCAGCGACGAGATGATCCCAAGTTCTTTATAATCCTGGACCAGGCCGTATCCTGAGCAGCTGCTGTGGTGGTCATGAAGGAGTGGAGAACATGAGACTGATTCCTGTGACGCTCCAGGGACAGACGTGTCTTTGCTGAGGTCCAGCATTCTCCAGCCTCCGGCGCCTAGACTGTAGCTCTGCACAAGATGTTTGGCCATAGGAGAAATGGTCATGCCCATCTGAGCCTGGTTTCCCTCAAGGTTTTTTAAATTCTTCACTTTCACCAATTGGTAAAGTTTTTTCCTTGCCGCTGTCGCCACTGGCTTGCATTGTTCAGGATCTGTAGAGGTGGACATCGATGGAATTGCTCTTCGGTGTTTGGACTCTCAGTAGTGAATATTAAACCACACTGAACTGAGCTAAACTGAACTGAACTTAAACACTGAAAACTGGATTGACACTGTTTCAGTTTACTATAATCTTCTATGTAAAGCTTCTTTGACATAATCTACATTGTAAAAGCGCTATGAATAGAAATAAAATAAAGTAGAAAAGTAGAAATAAAGGTGAGTTGAGTTGAATTGAATTTTCACCTCTCACTCCTACTTTTTTTGTACATTTTCATAATTCTCCAAAGATTCCTGGTGGATAAAATTAAAAGTACATTTACATGACAACATTTCAGTAAAAACTGAAAACATTTTTGTAGTTGAAATGGTAAAAAAAATAATACTTAATTCACTTTTTTTAATAAAATTAATAATACATATGCTGCTATTTTATTCATCTATTTTGTTCTATCAGCGACACTATCAAAAGTATTAGTTTTAGCACATCAATAAGCAATGTGTCTTAAAGTGAATATACAGAAATAGGTCTAAAATTCTGTTTAATGTTTGCTTTAATCTTCTGAAAAGCACAGGACAGATTTACAGCAGTAATAAAAACTGCAATCAGTGCAATTCATTCTTAATGAATTCCCCCTGTAATTGTGAAAAGTAGCATAAGAAATTCATGAGAAGATAAAAAACACACACACACACACACCCATATTCATGCACACTGCAGAAACTGTGTCTTGCTCAGTTTGATGACAAGCTGTAATGGCTTTGTACTCTAGCAGATGGTCACTGCAGTCCTTATTACAAAGGTCTCCACAGTGACTGCTTTCCTCAAATCTGCGCGCACACACACATACACTAATGCATGCATGCATAAAACATTTACAAAATGCTCAAGGCCACCTATCAAAAGCAAACCATTCTGCATCGACACATAACTAACATGCTTACACAAGCATTCCTCCGTCATATCGCCTCATTACACTTGAGTTATAAGGTGATTTTCCAATGTTTTACACAAAAAATTGACCATAAAATGATTTTATACCTGCTGGGTGATGGCAAACCCAATGACTGGGTCTCCCTCCAGAATCTCCCATGTCACAATCGCTGAGTTCCCCTCCAGTGCTTTGATGGTCACATTGAGCGGAGCTGATAAACTGTCTGAGGATGACAGGAAGACGAAAAAAAAGATATGAAGGGATAAAAGGTGCTGGTGTGACAGTAAGATCTCTGTCGCTTTATAGGTCCATATTCATACTGAAAAATATGTTTGGACATTTGAAAATATGAGCCCCTGAGAAATGAAATGTACACACTAATGGCTGATATTGAACACAACTCACAGCACTTTGGAATATGCAAAATATAATATGGAATATGGAAATACAAATGATTAATTTCACAATTAAATCATTCACAAAATAATTATTTATTAATATTAATTTTGTTTAATGTTAATAGTTTAGTGTCCTACTTGATAAAAGGTGGCTTTATTTGTTGCATGGTAAGTATTGTGTAAATACATGTTTTTACATTGCACTTATGATTGATTAAATACCTGCATGTAATCACATCTGTAATTATTTTCTGTAATAATTACATTTATAATTACACTGTTGACCATCCCTTACACCTTAACCCACCCTTAAACCTACCCATACCAACAAACCTGTCCCTAACCCTACCCGTATCCCACCTCAAGAGCACTAGAAGCGTTCTGCGATACATTATAAAGACAGCATTGTATTTATTTGTTTGATGCAAGAACATAGTAGTTAAGACCAAGTTCCAACTGTAACAGCACTGAACCTATATAAAGATCCAAATAGCACAATGGCAAAGCAGATATGTTCATCCATTAACTATTAAATGCATACACTGGAAAAAAGTATTCATTGGATTTATTTTAAGGTAAGCTGGTTGCAAACAATTTATATGGGCTGAATTTAATCAAACAAATACTGACTAATGTACAAAAAAATTAAATTGAGTAATGTTCAACTTAATTTGTTTGTTTAAATTCAGTCAATATAAATTGTTTGCAAGCACACTGTAAAAAAATATATTTTTTTTGTTATTTGTTTAAGTTGACTGAAAAGGCTGTTTTAAGTCAAATATACTTTATGGAATAATTTGGCACAACTTCAACCACTGAAGCTTAATAAAGTCAAAATTTCTTTGCAGCCGGTTGCTTTAAAATTTGAAGTTAACTCAGTTTTTATGTTTTTTTACAGTGGCAAACGCTCAAATGAAGAAATCAAAATTCAAAGTCTACTCAACTGATTTTTTTACTTTCATTGAACAAACAGTTGGTGACGCAGTGGCGCAGTAGGTAGTGCTGTCGCCTCACAGCAAGAAGGTCACTGGTTCGAGTCCTGACTGGGTCAGTTGGCGTTTCTGTGTGGAGTCTCGCTGCGTTTGCGTGGGTTTCCTCCGGGTGCTCCGGTTTCCCCCACAGTCCAAAGACATGCGGTACAGATGAATTGGGTAGGCTAAATTGTCCATAATGTATGAGTATGAATGGGTGTGTATGGATGTTTCCCAGAGATGGGTTGCAGCTGGAAGGGCATCTGCTGTGTTAAACATGTGCTGGATAAGTTGGCGGTTCATTCCGCTGTGGCGACCCCAGATTAATAAAGGGACTAAGCCAAAAAGAAAATAAACGAATGAATGAACAATTCTACAAATTGTTCAATTGACTTAAAACTCAAATCTTGTATAACTTAAATGAAATCCAATAATACAAATAACTCATTAAAATAAGTTAACGTAACAAAAACCGTCATGATTTTTTGATGATACCATTTTATAGTGTGCTTCCTTAAAGTTTTGAGTTCATATCTCACAATTCAATTCGGGACAAAGCCGAAAAGAAAATGAATGAATGAATGATTGAACAAACAGTTCCAAATATGCAGTTAAATCGTTTTTATGAGTAAATTCAATTCTGAGCTTAAAAATATGTCCAGCTAACTGAGTTAACAATTTGTTAGTTGGATTTTTTACAGTGCACTTACCTTTTTATATAGAACTGCCCCCAAAAAAGAAATGTTTTGTGCATGAAAGAGTCACAATTGGGAGATCACTAATGTCCTGCTTGTTTTCTGTCAGTTGTAAAAGAGTGAGTTGTTCATTCTTGTTCTTGTTAATTAAATCAAATATGATCTGTATGTGAGAATGCTGAATACTATCATTCAGTCATAAAAGTCTAGGTCAGGGATGGGCAAACTTGATCCTGGAGAGCCGGTGTCCCTGCAGACTTTTGCTCCAACCCTAATCTAACACACCTGCCTGCAGCTTTCTACTAATCTTAAAGACACTGATTAGTGTGTTCAGGTGTGTTAGACTAGTGTTGGAGCAAAAGTCTGCAGGGACACCGGCCCTCCAGGATCAAGTTTGCCCATCCCTGGTCTAGATGGTGCAGAGGCACAAACTGATGAGACTGATGCGCAATAAGGTTACTTTGAGTAGCGAGATAACTGTAGCAAATGACCAGTTTCTCTGAAAAGCCTCCACCTCCCCATGCACCACCAGATCTGCTTTGGGATTTATGAATGACATACCCATTATTCATTATCTTAATGTGCTTTTCCACTGCATGGAATGGCACTTTGTTTTGATACGGCTCATTTCTAGAGGCTTTTTTCCACTGCATTCGGTTTCTTGTAGAGGGTACGTTTTATATTACCTCAGGTGAGTTTCCAAATGAGCTATACCATTACCAAAATGTGACAGCACTGATCACCAATCTGCAGTGAAAGAAAAACACCCCAAATGGCAGCATTGTGGTCAGTAGAAGAGGTCCAGATGTTCCTCTCATTGGTAACGGAGGTGTGGATGGGGTGGAAGTCACGGCAGTTTTGGCAGAGCAACTATAGCGATAATCCCAGTTTAAAGGGCTCATGAAATTAAACTAAAGTTTTTTTTAGATATTAATATCATTATTGTTAGTTTTTAGGATATCAAGTGCACACCAAAAATGTTACAAAATTCATCTTTAGGAGATATCAAATCGAAACATATTTATATATGATAAACGTAAAATGTGGATACACACCTTGCAACAATGTTTAAATATAAGAACCCTAAACATGGATCGTCATTCAGATCAACACTGTATTACACAGGTCTTTCCACCTTCTTTATAGGCTGAACTGTGAAGTAATGGAAGGGGCTGAATAAAATATTATACAAATCCCAGACATACAAAAACGCTAAAAATAATAGCGAAATATCGAAAGCTGGATCAAAAAACACAGTTTTTGCACCGATTTTGCACTGCAAAACGCCATAATTGTGGCATTTGCACTGCAAAACGACGTGATTTTTGTTGTCTTTTCATTTTAAACGCCGAAAATACCAACATTTTGAGTAAGACACGTGTTTGGTAAAAGGCGCAATTTGACCCATTTGTTTTTCCATAGTTATAGGCTGTCTGTAGCGTCCACCTTGGTGTTTTTGAGAGGCACATTGACTCGCTATACATTTTACGTTCTTCCTTGGCCCAATATGTACCTGCCATGTGTATAGAAAGAATGCTGATATGATAAATGAAAGACAATCGGTAGTTAGCAAATATATTGGGTGCATATATGTAAATACGACCCTGAAAGAGTCGTGACTCACCAGCCACAAACCTCATCACAAGTCACTGATAAGCACATAGTATAAAAGTGCATAGTGTGTCATTTGGGACACAACTATAGTGTTCCTAAGTGATTGCTAAAGTATTTGAAGCACTGCTAGCATGGTTACCTTGTTAATTTACATAATGTTCATAGGCAATCTTGATTTATGATGTAAGCACTAATGTATTTTTAGCCCAAATGCATCATTCTGTGTAGGGTTTTTCTCTGTTATGTCATACTGTCTTTTTCTTCTGATGCTGAAGAGAGCAGTGTGGGTTGGCTGATGGAAATGCTCAGATGCTCAGCTCAGCTTTACTTTTATTTACTGTGTGGGAGCTTTTAGATGGTTATCTGAACCAGCCTCTTTGTCTTTGATGGTCATCAAACAAAAGAAAATGGCCTGGCAGAGCCTACAGTACACAAAGCCAGCAATGCCCATTGGGCATTTTGTTCATGAATTAAATGGAAATGTTTTGCAGTGACGACCCCAGAAGTTGTGCTGTGTGTGTCATCTCATGTCAGAATGATAATGTGCCGATGCATAAATCGGTGCGTGAAGATCTAATCATCAGTAATGTTTGTTGACTACAGAGTGAAATGGCTGTCTGCTTAGCATCATCCATCACAATGTAACAAATTCACACCCTGCAGATGGGATATAATGCATTTACAGGGGGCGACGACAGACAGAGAAAGCCAGTCATCCCTGAGGACACAATATGTTTCCCACCGGGCAGGATGTGTCATACATTGCACTTTAAATAGGTAAGATGCATTCAGTAACATGTCTCTGTAGTTTGATGCCTTTGGGGTGTTTGTTCACATCCCACAATTTTTAGTTTATAAAATGTTGTTGTATTCTGTAGATGTTGGAAAGTCTGTCCTCAATTGCTCATCCTCACCTTCATATAATGTAAGTTATACAAAAAGCAACATTAATTATTGACTTTTACACAACTTGTGCAATATTCCACATTTTTGCAATGTTGTTACTTAAAAGAACTTGTTACTTGCTCGTTTTGCAAGTTCCCTAGAGTTAAACCTTTGATTTTTATTTGACTAGATTTTGATTCCATTCAGCTGATCTCCGGGTCCGGGAGCACTTTTAGCTTAGCTTAGCATAAATTGTTAAATTGGGTTAGACCATTAGCATCTCGCTCATTTCAGTTTTTAAAGAGTTTTAATAATTGTCCTATTTAAAGATGGATTATTCTGTAATTACATTATGTACTAAGAGCAACATTGATGTATGGCAGATTGTTTAATAATAATAATAATTCATTACATTTATATAGCACTATTATGGACACTTAATGCGCTTTACAAATTTATTAATCTTCTCATCCACCACCAGTGTGAAGCATCCACCTGGATGACGCGATGGCAGCCATATTGTGCCAGACCGCACACCACTCACCAGCTGATTGGTGGAGAGTAGCCAGAAGCTGCGTCCCAAATGACACACTATACACTATGCACTTATGCACTATGTACTTATGCACTTACACACTCAACAGCATAGTATATGTATGTAGTGTCGTCCCAAATGGAAAACTAATGGGTTTTTTACTAAGCGGAAATTCAAACCGTTTCCCTGATGACGTTTGACGGTTGCCAAATTAGTGAAATAAATGACCAAAGTACCAAATAATACCTGCCATGAGTATAACCGCATTCACCACCGGGAGGCGCTATAATCATTCTTGTAGGAAAATTCTGCTTTCACAATTCAAAATAAATAAAGTACTCCAACATGTGCACCTGATAGCACTGCCCCATCGGCTACGTGAGCAAAGCTGTGGTCGTTAAGTGCTTGAAGTGTCCATCATTACACACTTCATTTAACCGGTTGAATAAGTGCATCATCTGGGTAGTTAAAGTGCACTTGTCATTTTTAGCATTTTCAGTGTGAACACACTACTTACACTATTTATACTACAAAATGGCATAGAATAGTGCATAAGTATGCAATTTGGGACGCACCTAGGGTGATGAAGCTAATTAGGCCATGATGGACAGAGGCCAGTGGGCAAATTTGGCCAGGATGCCAGGGTTAAACCCCTACTTTTTCGAAGGACATCCTGGGAACCACTAGAGAGTCAGAAGCTAGGTTTAACGTCTCACTAAATTACAGCACTCACTGAGGAGTATAGAGTCCCTATCAATCTACTGGTGCATTAGGTTGAGCTCCCCCTGTTGGTCTCACTAATGCCACTTTTGGCAGCAGCCTAGCTTTGCCATGTGTTCTTTAATCCAGGTACTGACTGGGTGCAGCCCTGCTTAGCTTTAGCTGGGTTGCATGGGCAAGCTTTAAATAGTAAAATTATCAAAACTAATAGTCTAATTCAATTAAGCAAAAAGTGCTTCTATCAGACCCAGAAAACTATCACAATGGATTCAAACATGGTAAGACTCAACTGTTTAACTAGTGGAAAGTTAAAAAAGTTTTTTTAAAAAGTGAAATGTTCTTTTAACCTAAATTAAAACAATTTTAAATAAATAAATGTTAAATGAAAGTCTTCAACTTAAATGGAAATTGCAAGTACTGACTTGACTACTAACTGAAAATTTACTTTGTGTATAACAAACAAATCCAAATAGCAACACAATTTTAGGTAGATGACAAATGACAACACTGCACAGTTTCATTCGCAGAATGTCTCAATACAGCACAAAAGTATACTTTTATGTAATTGAATGGCTTTTTTAACTTGTGGCGACTACATTATATGAAAAAAGCAGCTATAATTGTATTTTTTGGCTTCCATTAAATAAAGAAATAACGTAAGAGTAACATTTGCTGGGATAGTTGGCGGCTTATTCCACTGTGGCGACCTCTGAAATATTCTAAGCTGAAGGAAAATGAGTGAAGTATCCCATAAAACATAAATATTACCATCAAGCCATTTGTATGTTAATTTTAAAAGTATTGATGAAAACAATTTGGTAAAAAAGCATTATTTAAGCTATTCCTTTAAGTACTGTGCCACAGAAGTTATACACTTCACCTTTAGGAATGGGACGTGTTTTGTAATTTGACTTTTATTTGGATATTTTCCAAACATCTTCAACACCAGGGCTTCACCTAATACTTCCTGGCGTTAGCTTTCAACTTAAATTATCCTCTTATAAATAAAGAAGGTCAGGCTGTCTTGAATATACAGTTTTTGTTACCATCACTGAACATTTAAGGTGTCAGACATGATGTTAACACATACAGTGCATTAATGTGACTTCAGGTCTGACTGAGGATGTTCATTCAGCCTTTCGGTTCCCATCGGTGGGTATAATGACTGCTCTCATGAGACTCATGGGAATGTTCTATAGGTCCTTGGCTCTCAGCCAGACACCAAACCTAAAGTGTATTAGTCTGTCGGTGGAGACAAACGTGTTCTGAATGTACTGTATAGACTCTAAGGGCATTCGTTTAACTAGCAACCTCGCGATGAGCACAGCTCGCAAACAATGTCCACTAGAGAAGCTTATTAAATTACATTTTCAAAATGTCACACTGAACTCACAATCAGATTTGTATAAAAGTGTGTTTCTGTCATGGAATGAAGAAATTTAAAGTTTATAAAGATTCTATGTTGCCATTCTACAGTATATTTGTCATTTTCAAGATTTTTTGAAATCCCCCCAAAATTATGTGAAAGATGTAAACTCAGAATTATGAGCAAAAACGAACAAACAAATAACAAAAAAATTATTGGCTTATAGTATGTCTCACAATTTCTCAAAATCCTAATTTTTTAAGAGGGTGTTTACACAACATCTCAAAAAAGGCAAACTTTTATGCATTTTAACCATTGAAACTAAAGAGTTTCAAAGTGCCGCAGCTGGCTATTGCCTCATTCACGCTAGCAGCGACCATATACAGTAGCTACCTGTAGCTCTGACAGGCGATCTGCTTCAAACGCAGGTTTGTGTAGGTCTACAGCACTGAGAATACAACCGGCCACTGTAGGAGCTAAAAGAAGACCATGAGAGCTCAACAGGTGCTGACAAACCAGTTGAAGGATTCCCAACTTTGTCGCATCACTCGACACGCCCACCTAGTCGTCTGTCACTCATGTAGACGGAGGTCACGGAAAGTCCACACTCTCAATTGAAATGAATGGTCGCTTGTTGCTTTGCCACTGCGAGTCGCTCGTAGTGTGAATGAGGCCTAAGGGTGCACGGTGAAATCACAGTTTGTAGTGTGAATGTTAAAAAGCATCACCTGTGCACCACAGCATTTTTGAGTACTATATTGGAGCTAAAAGAAGGAGCAACAACAAAAAAAGATATTGGTTAGGTCTGTGTGGCAGATCCTCATGCCATGTTACATTTGTTTATGTTGCTATTATGGTTTATGTTAGGCATTTACCAATTTCTACCTTCCTTCTCTCAACTATGAACTTTGCTACATTAGTGTTAAAAACCAAGGAGTGACACACTTCGGACATACCTCACTACGATAGGAGGTCGTGATTCTGGCAGCATAAAGGACTAAGCAGAATCTGCCACCGGAACTGCCTGTGATGGTGAAGCTTGAGCAAGTGATTGAATGGCCTGTTGTCTTCAGGAGAAGGAGGGACACACTTCGGAGATCCCTCACTACTATTGGAGAATATGGTTCTGGCAGCATAAAGAAATAAGCAGAAACTGCCACTGGGACTGTCTGTGATGGTGGAGCTTGAGGAAGGGATTGAATGGTCTGTTGTCTTAAGTAGAAGGAGGGGCACACTTTAGAGATCCCTCACTACAATCAGAGATTGTGGTTCTGGCAACATAAAGGACTAAGCAGAATCTCCCATTGGGACTGCTTGTGATGGTGATGCTGGAGCAAGAGATCGAATGGCCTGTTGTCTTCTACCATGATGGAAAGCAGAGAGAGTGAGGAAAGGGTCTTGCGAAGTGCTTTTAAATCCACTGTTTTGTTCAATGTTTAATGTAATTTCATCAGAAACACAAAGACAGGACAGGACATCAAATCCCCCTTTTTCAAGAACAGTCAATTGCATTTTGTTTCTATAATAGCTCTGTCAGTCAAAGTATTTAAGCTCTAACTCATCAGACTCAAGACAGCCAGTGTAATAACAATGTTGAGTCTGACTGATCGTCTCTCTGCTTTAAAATAAACCTACAGTATAATTCAAATGGGGCTGATATGTTTTGTGCTTAATGTAAACTCGCATATATAATCCGCTCAGTGCGAATCATATATGCAAAAGGTTTAGCATGTACCTGCATGCTGAGGTGGATCAAACTGGAAGCTATGGATGTTATATTTTCTGAATGTTAATGTTGTCACTGTTTTGGAGCACAGATTATAGATGACCTTAAGACTAAAGTATTGATACTAACACCTAAAAAACGTTTATTTGACTTCACCAAGACTTTAGGCAAGCCATTGTCCCCATTGAGCCAGGAACTGGAGGAGACGCTTTCCCCACATAATTATTTTAAAAAAGAATGGCACCTACGATTATTGTAGTCTATCTGCTTCTCCTTTATCCAGATGAAACATAGTCATTGAATCTGGTTCATATCCAGGCCAGGGCTCTCATTTATAAATGCAGCGTAGGCACAAAACAGTGGCGGAAATGTGTGTATGCCACTTCCCACACAAAAGTTGTGATCTATAAAAAACTAACTTGACAGAAGAATGTGCTTAGTTCTAAGTAAACATATTTAACCTAAATACTAACTTAATTGAACCACTTTAAACCATCATATGAGCCATAGTCATTAAAAAAATATATGTAAATTAATTATGTTGTGTGTTCACTCTTAGGAAGGTTTCTACACAAATTTTATAAATCAGACCCCAGATGATTGACGTGCACTGAGAATGATCCCATCACAACCCTACATGGTCACAGGGGACATCTCGAATATGAGACAATCTTCTTCTTAGATCACAATGACTAGCTTAAACACACACCACCCAAATGCAGCTGGGACCTGCAACTCTACCAAGAAGGATGCTCATTAAATGCCACTGATAAGTCGTCCACCTCTGGCTAGACTGCAGCTCTGACTCTTTATTAGTTTGGCCAGAGGAAAACTGACTGAGACTGGTTTCTCCCAAGGTGTTTGGGTTCCTTGCCACTGTCACCTTTGCCTTCCTTATTTGAGAAAGGTAGAGCTGCCCTACAGTCAATCACATTCTTCAACAGTGACATTCGTATTGAACTGAACTGAACCACTAACAAAAATAACTAGAACAATACCAAAGTTAATGAACTAAATGTGCTTGATATGTCAAACTTATTTCATAAAGATGAAACCTAATACCTGATTTGTTGTTATTATTATTGCCAGTTCATCCCTGTAAACCTGCTTTGAAACAACATAAATTGTGCAGAAGCTATGAATCTGGAGGAGAAGCAGGCCATTTTTTTTTCTTTTTCTCTCTGCCCTCTCTAGTCTCTATTCCATCATGTCATCTTTTTACCTCACTTTAGCTTCCAAGTTATATTCTTCGCAATAGTGAGTTAACCATTATACAATTCTAACTTTTTATATCTGAGCGTTTGTGTCTGGGCATTTTTAGCTTTACATTTTAACATCATAAGAATGATTTTAAGAAAGCAATTAATTCAATTTGTTTGTCCTGTGGCATGTTTCCATAGATTACCTCTTCACCCTTGTAGGAAGCTGGAGTATTCTAGAAGTCTGGTTGTTAAATAGTAGGCAGTCAGGTGGGCAGCGGCGGTCTGGTGATACTCATTACCTAGACCTGCGGCCATGATTTAGAGAGCCTTGGCAATGAGGTGAATCTTCCAAGTTTTGCTTGACTGTCTTCAGTCCCTGGGCATGGCAGCCCTCGTAAATATGTAGCTTAGCAGTGCTGTCCCACAGCAAGTCTTGGTGGGAAATATATTGCATTAAGTTTTGGCCTGAAGCTGAGCCCTTGTCACAATTTTTAAATAGTAACCTGAAGCTCATTTGATGGGGAAACATCAAATTTTTCTATATTTTCTATTTTCTGACTAGGTTGTTGAAGCTATAGCTTTTAAAATCGTATAATAAGTCTGAATTTGGGAGCTGCACGGTGGCACAGTGGGTAGCATGTTCGCCTCACAGCAAGAAGGTCGCTGGTTTGAGCCTCGGCTGGGTCAGTTGGTGTTTCTGTTTGAAGATTGCATGTTCTCCCCGTGTTTGTTTGGATATTTCCTAGTGATGGGTTGTAGCTGGAAGGGCATCCGCTGCGTAAAACATATGCTGGATAAGTTGGTGGTTCATTCCGCTGTGGCGACCTCAGATTAAAAAGAGACTAAGCCAAAAAAAAGAAAATGAATGAATGAATGAGTCTGAATTTGGTCAAAAATGAATATACTGTTATTGATTCTTTTTCTGTCACATTGTTTTGTTTGTTTCTTAATGTTTTCTGCTTCCTTTTGTTGCCTTGTTTACTGATTTGTTGCCTTATTTACTGATTGACCACACCTGTTCACCATTTAGCTTGTTAGTTTGAACTGCGTATTTGCACTGTATCTGTAATCACCCCTATACCCTAAAAATAGTGCACTTTTTGGGAGAGCAGTCCTTTCTAGTGGTGTCCAAAACCACAGTGGACATTATGAAGTGCCCTCAATCAATCCCACAATGCACAGCAACAACGAGTCTACAATCTATGTACTGTACACTCAACAGCAAGTAAATCCCCATAATGCTCTGTGAGAATTTGTGCGAGCTGAATACATTTCTGAGTCTGACCACATGATGACATCTAAAGCACAATCATATTGGAAAGTTTTAAGATTAAATAATAAAGATATAATAAATGTAATGTTTGTATTGACCTTATTCTGCAATGCGGACGTGCGCTTGTTTTTGCAATTGTTTTAGAACTTCCAATTCTGTTTCCTGTTTCCCAATAATAAATGGCAGAAAACAATCAAACTAGTAGCTCTACAAACAAGTGTGTTCATGACTATACATAAAAAGTAGACTAATATAATAAGATAATATCAGTTTGCAACATGAAGCAGCATAACAAGCTTTTTTTAACATCTAAATATCAATGGAAGTGAATGAGAGCGGAAGTGTTGAGCCAAAAAGATTCCAATGGTTGCGCCCGCTCGTACTTAAAGAATAAGGTCGATAGATGACAGACCTCAAAAGTCTCATTACTAATAGACAGCTCGCTAAGAGTTAAATAACTCTCAAAGGGTCTGACCAAAAAGTCTAAACCATCTGAGGGATTTATCAGACCTTCTTTTCTATTCATTTTGGCCTGGTTTGGTTCGGTTTCACATACTGTAGTGCTTTTGAATATATTTAAGTATTTTTCATCTGATCTGTATTGCCTCATTGCTTTTCCTTATCCTGCACATATTTTACAGCATTGCATTGCTCATGATATGAATGCTGATATGAATATTGTGGTGATGATATATTGATGAATTATAAAGCATATGCCATTAATAAACATGAAGAGTTTAACTTCTCAAAACACCACTCATTATAATCAATATTGAAAACGGTTGTGATGCCTGACCTAATATCTTTTGAGGAATCGATTTATGTTTTTTTTGACAAGTGTAATTAATAGTTTTACATTTTTCAATAATTACCAAACACAACAACAATAAAAAAATTACACAAACAAAAATACAAAGAAAATAATGGTAATAATAATAATACAACATTTTTTTTTAAATATAAGTTATTATTAAAAAACAATTAGGGCATATAAACGGTTTCAATGAAAATACAAAGAGGCAGTCAATAGGGGTAGTGAGCATATTAAGCATTACACTGCTGCTCAGAATCCGCATTATGTTGGTCCAGGTGATCAACGGTTGTCATATATTGTAAAACTTATCAAGATTATCAATAACTCCATAACAGACTCTTTTCATGTGTAATATTTGAGTGAGATGAGTTAACCATGTCTTAAATTAAGGAATAGAATCTGATTTCCACAGTTTTAGAATAAAAATCGAATAATGTTTAAGATTATTTGGCAAACAGAAATGTAAAAGAAGAGCAATTATGTAAAAAAATGAAATCTTTTGTACTGTTAAATGCTTTTGATCAAATGTCTGAACTTTCTTGAACATAATCCTTTTACTTTTTTCTTTCTTTCTTTATGTGTGTGTGGGGGTCTGGTTGTTTGTGTGTGCTTGACCAAATGTCCCCTCAAGTATAGCAAGACTAGTAAATTTTGCTTTTTGTTTTGCAATCTTGGCTTTTTTTTGGTCCCCGTGATGAGAACGGCTCAATGAATAAATCACACAGAATATATTATTATCAAAATGTAAAAATGATTTTGTTTTCTTTAAGGGTTGAGTGTAATTGTAAGGGGATATAATATACAGTCTGTACAGAACAAAAATATTTATGCCTATGGGAAGTCCCCATGAAGATAGCTGTACCACGTGTGTGTGTGTGTGTGTGTGTGTGTGTGTGTGTGTGTGTGTGGTAGGGCTGCACAATATATAATTTCAGCATCAATATCACAATGTGATCATCTGCAATAGTCACATTGCAGGATTTGCAATGCAAGACTGTATTATAATTTAGCATTTGCATGTGTTTTTGAGGTCTGTCACATTATAAACTTTATTATTAATTCATTTTATTGAATTATTACAATTTGTATTATTTAATTACTGTACCTGAACACTGCTAGATGCGGAAAATGATAAAACACAGTTTGTCTCAATTGTAACTTTTTCCTTATTGTATTTATCTATGCTTTTAATATGTTTATTACACTTTATGCAGATACCCTCCCATACAAAATCCTCCCAATCAATCTAAAATGATAAATTCTTTCTAAATAGAGCTATTCGAGTCTTCTGGTGAAATTGTATTCATATTTTAATGTTTATCACAGAATAATAAAATATTGCAATGCTAGATTTTTCCAATATGGTGCAGCTCTAGTGTGTAATCAAGAGTTCTTGTCTCCACTTTGTCTTTAATTGGAAAATCCATAAAATGGTGCAAATAAAAAAGGTTCACTTTTAGTGTCAGAGTTAAACTTGTACTGTGATCATTATTGGCTTTATTATATGTAAAAACAACTGTCCATTATATAAGTCAACATCTACTGCAAGTCCTTATTTAGATAAAGCAAATGTTTGTGTTAGTCTGCAGTCATTTACCTTGTGGAGACAACCAATGGTCCCCACAAGGAAAACAGCTTATTAAACATACTAAATCATGCTTTAATGCAAGTCTAAAAAAACATTGAATGGTTTCTGTTTGAGTTTGAGAATATAAAATATCATTACTTCAGCATAAAAATAATGGAATTCAAAAAAAGTCCCTAAAGTGACAGGAATTTGTGAGAAAAACTGGCAACTCAAACCATTATTTCATTATTTCATTATTTCCTTGACCTGCGAGATTATTTCTCAATGTAGAGTAATTTGGCAAAGCTCCCTTATGGGGAGTAAAGACTGAGCCAGAGATTATCTATTCAGTGATGTCAGAGATGACAGGAGGCAGTTTTGCCTGAAGTCTTTAAGCGCTTTCATAGCTCTGGCTGACCTCTAGACGGAGAATATTATACCCTTGAGATTCAAATCCCATTCTGTGATCCAGAGAGCCACAGCCTGCCTTGAACTCAGGGGAAGCGATGCAAACAGTTCCCCTGAAGCATCTAATAACATCTTAGATTGGAGTCTGCAACCCCATCAGACCACCTCTTATTGTCAGATACTTCCACCAATATGCTGTGTTAGAGATTAATACCATGCTGCAAGTATCCATAATATCTAAAGTTGTAATCATTTTTTTTATTTTAGGTTAGGCTATGCCTCTGGTTTATCAGGGGTCACCACAGGGGAATGAACCGCCAACTATTCCAGCATATGGTTTATGCAGCCAATGCCCTTCTAGCCGTAACCCATTACTGGGAAACACCTATACACCCTAATTCATCACAGACAATCATTCTATTATCCAGTCAGCTCAAGACCAAACCCCTATAAATAGTCAAACACGTCATACCTCCGTTTTCTCTTGACTTCAGCATCTCTCCACCACCCCAACTCCACACTGTCAAACCTGATACCTACTTAAATCTGAGGGGAGAGCGTTCTGGAGCCGGGCTAGACACTGCACTCGAACCCTTTCGCTCTCTATTCTGATAGGGAGAATAAAACGAGTTAGAGTGTCTTTCTGAGCTCAGAGCCCTCTCCTCGGACAGCATAGCAAATATGCATATTATATTCAGTCAAATATCTGTGAGTGTGAACTTGTGAAATACACTACAGCCATTTAGTTTATTCAATTCATCTGTAGCGCATGTCTTTGGACTCTGGTGGAAACCGTAGCACCCAGAGGAAACCCATGCGAACACGGGGAGAACATGCAAACTGCACACAGAAATGCCAACATGCCCAGCTGGGACTCGAACCGGTGACCTTTTTGCTGTGATGCAAAAGTGCTAACCACTAAGCCACCATGCAGCTCATTTTAATTTGCGAGTAAAAAAATGACATTAAAACACATAGTTTCCGCAAAATTATCAAGTTACAAATGTTTCTCTAATGCTTTAGATTTTTTAAACATTAATAAGAACTTTTTTTTTCTCCTCCTGCAGTTATGTCTCCAAAAACGTCAGCTTTCCACCCACAGGAATATTTGACTTTTTTGAATATGCTATTTAATATGATTTAAAATTGTAGCAATACTTCAGAATATTAATATTAAGTTTTAATGTTTCTTTGACCAAATAAATTATTTTAGTTTTCTTTTTTGTCAACCAAATTTTTTTCATCTTAAATATTTACTTAAATTACATGACTCTGAGATTTAAAATTCATGACAAGCAGATAAAACAGATATATATATATATATATATATATATATAT
>CAIGQZ010004625.1:13925532-13947675 GCA_903798205.1 Danio tinwini | reverse complement strand
ATATATATATATATATATATATTTGCAGCCAAAAATGACAGCTTTTCTCAAAAGTTATGGTATTATTAGCTTAAATGTTTGTACTTTGCTCTGAAAATACACAAAACTCTTGTAAAAATGTGCCCTTTTTGATCTCAGGAACCATTGGACTCCCAAAATCCTGGAGGTAATGTGCAATGTAATGCAGAAGATGTTTAATGCAATGAATGGTGTTGTTAAAGAATGGAACATGCTATATAATGTATAATGGTCTAGAAAAGTCTTCTACATGTTGGATGCAAAATTTTATTTTGGGGGTGAATTACACTCTTACAAAACAAAGATTCCAAAAAAAAAAAAAGAAATTTCTTTGTTTACCCAAAGACCAAGTGGTTGGTGGTTCATTCCGCTGTGGCGCTCCCAGATTAATAAAGGGACTAAACCGAAAAGAAAATGAATGTATGTATGATTTTTTATATGAACCCTAGAACCACCAATGTCAATAAAGAACCTTAAATTTTAAGACCGTATCCCCAAAAAGAAACTTCTAAAATCACTTTAGTCTATTCAGTTATTGGCAGCCGTTATTTGAGAGCTTTTGTAACTTAAATATTAATTACTGTGATCAACCCATTCATTTCATGCAATTAACATCTCTAATTGACTAACATCGCTATTGCTAATTTTTGTCAAACTGACAGATTTGCTCGAAAAAGCGATATACACAGGCGATTGGCCCCAATAAACAACATCAGACTCATAAAATATTCACAATGTCCTCGGTAGCTTTGATGCGACGCCTGACACTGTCAGATGAAACAAACATGCGAGAGCCCAGAGCCAGGAACTCCACGCTGCACCTCTTGCTTTTCATCACAGACGTCATAACAGAACACAACGGGCCTGTAATAAAACCCAAGCCTCCAAACTTGATCAATTCTTCTCTGACACGTTCATTTTACCAGCTTCCTCTGTATTCGACTGGGTGTTTGAAACTCTGTTCTTTTCATAATAGTGTGGAAATGTCACTTGCTCTCTTCATTAATATTCCTCCGTCCTGCATCGCTGCCAGCGCCTTGGAATAAAGACGTATGGACAGAGGCTTTGTTGCCACATAAAAGAGAAAAACCAGCGTGGATGTCTGTTACAGCTAATCTGTACATAATGTTACACATGAGAAGAGCCACTACAGCATAATCACGTAGCACACGTTGTGCTCGTATTTCAGCATATTCTATGACCAGATATATGGAACAGCCATATCATTTCATAGGAACTTTATGACTTTAAAAGAGGCTTTGTTGTATGCTTGTACAGTACTGTTAGAATAGAAGTGTATAATCAAAAAAAGTAGGCAGACCTCAAACAACAAAACAATAGTAATAAAATGTAGTCACAGGTAACCTGTATATTCTTGTAGGTCTCTTAATGGAATTTGATTGTTTAAAAGCTACTGATGATTATTGCTAATTATGTTTTGCCCATCAGAATTGGACAGAACAATATTTTTAATGTAGAATTGCAACTTGCAGTCTAAAAATCCAAAGCTCGGCTCAACAACAAGCAATGCAATGCAGCATTCAATTCAGTGCCATTAACAATGATCACAGTAGAGGTTCATATTTAGTGTTACATTTCTCCATATAGCAAATTTGAAGTCATTTTAAGTTATTGTCAATATATATGTATATGTTTATTTTCAAAACTTTTTTGGGACGGTTTCACATGACGTACAAATTTTATACCATAAAAAAAAGAAACTAAATTTCAAATATGCATGTACAGTGTTCAGTATAATTGAGTACACCCCATTTTGATTATTGATTATTGAATATTGTACTGTCTAAGTATGGGACGGTTTGGAAAAGTCAAGGTATTAAAACCGCTAAACATATTGTGTTATACCATTTCGGGGTTTTTTTTACGTTTTTTTTTTTATGTGTTGTAAGGAAATCTGTGTTTTTAAAGCTAATGAAGGAAGTAGAAGTCAACAGTTTATTTTAATTATGTAGCCTGACATGTTTACTGTTTCAAAATATTACAAATGATTTCTAAAATTTAATATATTGTGTTAAATGGGGAAAAAAGTTATTGTTTTTTTTTACAAAAAAAATTCAAAATACAGTGATACCGTGAAATCGTGATATTTTTATTCAAGGGTATCATACTGTCAAAATCTTATACCGGCCCATGCCTAGTACTGTTATCTTTTGTATAGTAATGCTAGTCATAATTTTAACACCAGGCACGCATCAAAAGGACATTTTTTGCTTCCTGTTTTAAAGACTAATGCAAAGCAACGGACTGTAATTTATAGAGGAATGAAAACATGGAATGAATTGCCATCAGGCATTACATGCTTTGTAACAAGTAAAATGAGATTTAAAAATTTGTTGAAGAAATATTTAATGGCGCAATATTAAGTGGATTGTTGATCTGGATGTTATGTATGAATTTTGGGTTTTTATGTTTTTGTATTGGTCTTTGTTGTTCTGGATTAATGTAATTTTGTTTTGTATTCGATGGACCCAGGTGTATATATATATTATTATTTTTATTTTTAAACAATTTCTCAATGAATATAGGCAGTGTATTTTGGTGCATTTAAACAAAACAGATTCTTTAAACAGATATAGTTATTAAAAGATTATATTTACTAAAATATTTATTGGAATAATATTTTTGTCACCAAACATATTAAGAAACTAAAAGATAATACAATTAAATTCAAGCAAAATATTGCAAAAAAAAAAATTACAACCAACAAAATTTTAACTAATTTTTTTCATTTTTTTGCTTCTCTTGATTTGTCTTCCTTTTTAAATTTGTATTTAATTTTTTTTCTATAACATACATTTGGGTGTACTTGTTTTTGGACCGTTATCATAAGTTTTTTTGTTAGATAAGCTCCAGATTTGGCTCCAGAACTGACTAATCTAATGTATATGCACAAATATAATATTGTATAGCTTCCTATTAAAAATATAAATTTAAAAGAGAGATTTGTGAGGGATGTACTTATATATGCGGAGCACTGTATGTAGACTTGAAAACGTATGACTATTTGTTGTTATAAATATTTACATTTATATTTAAATATGCTTTTTGTGCTTTCAGTGTCTTCTTTTGAAAACCAAATAGAGCTGAATTGAGCTACACTGAATTGAGCTACAAGCATTACTTACATGAAACTATTAGTTTAAATTATTTTCGAGCTTTGTTCTGAAATATGGCATTCATACTGATATTGATATCTTGTCACATAAATACCATATTTTACTTTTTTTTTGCATCAGTGAAACCAGCTGTTATTTCATACATTTGAGATAATAATAATAATAATAATAATAATAATAATAATAATGATAATAATAATAATAATAACAATAATAATACATGTAAAATAATATAATAACATTTTCTTCTTGTATTAGACACACTAAAACAATGAATTTTTAACGAAGTGCAATGCTGCTGCTTTGAAAGACTACTGAAAGACAAACGCAAATACGATTGAAGGGGATGAATCTGTGACACTGACAGCTAATGATTATTCTGCTGTAGTTATTTAGCTGTAATCTACTAGTTATTAAAACCTTAAGAAACAAAGTAGCCAATGTGTGTCTGCACCCAGACGAATTCCCTAAATCCCAAAGCTCCACAATCTGATCTGTCGTGCATTCAAAGTGTCATTTCTGTCTGGCGAGCAGATTTCAGCAGTCTCTGTGAACAGGATCAATTAGGATCACACGAATTGTCCACAGCATTTACATGCCGTCTGAATGAACGGTGGAAAACCCACGAGCGTCTTGTGCTTCCCAATGGAGGGCTGAACAGGTAGTAGCGCATCATTTATTCATCTCATACCCGCAACCTGTCTGTTCCCTACCATTCCGAACACACCAGAACGCAATTTCACTATGAATTGTGTTCATAGTAATGTGAAAATACCGCTGTCATTCTGTTCATTAACATAAAATAGTGTAACAGGGGTTCGCGTCTTTCCATTTCGTGCGCAAAAGCCCAAAAATAACCACAAATAACAATGACATTCCTGACTAAATGAACACAACCATGTAAACTTACCGGCGTTAACCGAGGACGCGAAGATATAAGCCAAAAACAGCAATAACAGCGCAGCGAACGAGCCTTTAATTCCCCACATCCTTCAAGGAATTCTTTACATTCTGTCCGGAAGACGTTGTATCCCATTTACTCGCAAGATTTTTGAAACTTATTAGTCGGCGTCTGTGTGTTTAACATTCACGACTGGTTGCAGTCTTTATTCCCGCATCAGTCCAGAACAGCGCTGGATCTAAACTCTGTACTTGCCGCAGAAAGTCGACATGAGAGGACTGCGTGAGCCCATTGGACAGCATTGACACCATTACCGAAGGGACGTGATGCACATCTCCTCTAGGGGGCGATCGGTGGTTCAAAAAAACCGAGTCCTTCGTTCAGTCACATTCAAATATTAGTGTGTTTTAAAGAGTATTTCTAAACTACAAAGTCTAATTGTTGACATCTATTAACTCCGATGATTGTTTGCGAAATTTACATTGAATTTACTTACTGTAATCGTTGTACAAAGGCCGTATAAAATACTGAATAATATCATCAAAAACGACCGTGATTGGACTGCTTTAACAGCGCAGAGAAATGTATCAGGCGTCATGTGACTTTGCTGTATAAGTACCAGCAGTGGGCTAAATGCGAATTTACACCCAAATAAAGACTTTGAGGATCTTGTGAACAGAAAAAAAACAACTGAAAGAGAAAAATAGGAGTGGGACGTACTCAACCCGTTAGGTGGTCTAAATAATAACTCTCAAACTGAGGCTTGACCCAAAAAAAAAAAAAAAAGGTTGAGGGAGGTGTTAGTTACTGTACAAGCCTGAAATGTTTCAACAGCCTTTCATGCAGCACTTCAGAAGCTAACCACAGAAGACTTACTTAGAGTTACTTAGAGTCTATATTTTAAACTAGAATGAAATAAAATAGTGAATGCACTGTGATTGCACTGATAAGAATACAGTGTAAATTTATTTCAACCTAAATTTGGGTAAAATGTGCAAACAACCATTGGGTTAAAGTTGAATTAAATTTAAAGTATCATTACAACAAAACAAACAAAACAAAAAGCTAACTGTTGCATTTTCACATATGCACATTTGGGATGAAATAACCCAGCATTTTTAGAGTATGTTTTTTAATAGACAAATATAACACATACAATGATTTCAACTAAACTTTGAAACATTTTGTCCTTTTATTTACATGACAACCATTATAATAACTTTGGAAATGGCTTTTAAAGAACATTTCCAAAAATTATATCTTGGTAACACTTTAGTTTAGGTCACAATTTATGCTATATTAACATCTGGCTTATTACCTTCTTATTATTAAGATATTAACTGTTCATTGGTAGTTATAAAGTATAATCTTATTCTGCATCACTAATCCGATTTCTACCCAAAACCTAAACCCAACTTCTACCTTACTAAATATTAACAAACAGCTAATTAGTATTTTATTATAATTAGCATGGACAGAGGTGACGTGTCCCAAACAATATCCACTGATTACTGGAATTGAGAAACAGTCATGGAAAATGTGCCGAGCTGGTCGTCCTCCAGGAACATGGCAGAGAAACACTGCAATAAGTGACGCTAAGTGACGAGTGATCCTAAGTAATGCACATAAATCCTTAGTAGATGGAAATCTTTATTAAACTGCCTTTTAGTTAGGGATAGCGAATGGAGGCTGGGGGGTTAAATTAGGTCCCCACCAATATCAAATGCACATTTACACCCTTGGTTTTTTAAGCTAGCAGTGTTTGTTAATACAGTGAATTGTGACCTAAACTAAAGTGATATCTTTATTGTCTCTGTGAAAACAACAAAAACACAGTTGTGTGCATTTATTGCATGTTCAGTCTATAGCCTATAAACACCTGTAAATATTTGACAACGAAATTAACAACGGCAGACTGGAGTGGATGAATACAATACACATAATACAGAATATATATTATATTATAAAGTGACGTCACAAATTACTGGCATACATACACAAATTTTTTGTTGTTTTTGCAGATAAGTGTGGACAAGGATTGTTCTGACTGAGTTGTAGTTTGACTGTCGTGAAGTTTTTGCAAACCTTTTATAAAAATTAAAAATGTATGTTTTTAAGTGTATTGTTGTCATGTAAAACAACATGGCCTAAACACGTTTGTTGTATGCATGAACATTATGCTATTTTTTACTTTTTGAAAGAGCAGCAGATATTTTTCCCACAAACGCACTTTCAACGCTTGTACACTGTAAGGAGCAACATCAAGGTAATTATGAAAAAGTATTCAACCAATCTGTCCTTTTTATGGTCACCTTTGTAAACATGATGTCTTGTTTTTGCATTGTTCGTATGTCTTTGGTCCATTTTGTACTATTTTATTTATATCACTTCATTTTTGCATTGATATTTAGTATCCCTTGTTTCAATGCACTATGAACTACACTAATTGCTTTCTTTGTTCTCTATTTTCATTTGGGGATACTCATTTCCAGGCCTCTACAGATTGTGCAGCACCATTGATGTGATCCAAGACCTGTGAAGAGATGATGCCAACCATCGAGGACCTCAAGGACAACACATACGAAAAGATGATGCCAACCATAGAGGACTTCTAGAGGTACTTGTAATCCTGGACCAGGCCGTATCCTGAGCAGATGCTGTGGTGGTCATGGAGGAGTGGAGAGCATGAGATTGATTCTTGAAAGACCCCAGTGACAGACGGGTCTCTGCATTGATCTCGTGGGCCAGCCTGAGCACCCGCTGGTGACCTACCTGCAGATTCTCCACGATGGATGTCCAGCGTTCTCCAGCCTTCGGCATCTAGACTGCAGCTCTGCTCAAGAAACTTGGCCAGAGGAGAAATGATCATGCCCAACTGAGCCTGGTTTCTCTCAAGGTTTTTTCCTTCACTTTCGTCAATTGGTGAAGTTTGTTCCTCGCCACTGGCTTGCTTGGTTTGGGATTTGTGCAGCTGCACATCAACGGATTTGCTCTTTAGTGTTTGGACTTTCAGCAGTGAAAATTAAACAACACTAAACTAAGCTAAACTGTTACTAAACTGTTTTAATTTACTAGAACTTCTATGTTAAGCTGCTTTGACACAGTCTACATTATAAAAGCTCTATAGAAATAAAGATGAATCAAATTGAACTGTGCTACACATTTCAGTCAAGCAACAGTAGAGTTCATTTGAAAGCAGACAGAGACCCACATTTTGGATGACAGCTTTCAGACTTTGTAAAAAAATAAATAAATAAATCAGGAACAGAGAAATTGGTTAACATTGGTAACCAGAGTAGACAAACCAAATCTGACAAGTGTGAACACATCCTAAATAGAATAATAATACTAATAATTACGTCCACACCACAATTGTTGCAATAATGTCACAGAAGAACAATTACTTTTATAATGTTTTTTTCCCAGCTGATGAATAATATAAACATTGATAGCCAATCAGAATCCATAATGCTCTTTAAAAAAACTTGAACACTTAAAGTGGCAGTCCTTAGACATAATGTTTTGTGTCATGGTGGATCTTAACGAGCACCTATTTTACCTCTTTTACAAGATGTAAGATAAGCCTTTAGTGTTTCCAGAATGTGTCTGTAAAATTTCAGCTAAAAAAATCCATCAGATTATTTATTATAGCCTCAAAAATATGCTCATTTTGGTGTCTGAATGCCGTGTAGCTGTTTTTGTAATCTGTGGCTTTAAATGCAAATGAGCTTCTTCTACCCCCCCCCCCCCGACCCTCCGACATGTGTGTCTGCTTTTCTTGTGTTACATCACATATACTGCAGTTAGTGATAGACACGGATGAAGCTGAAATACAGCTCAGTCAAAAATACCGGGTTAGGTTTTTTTCATGTATTTGTGGTCTGCTTTATTCAAGCCTTTCTGAAACAATTAGTGGTCGTGGACGGCCTTGGTGATTATAGCGGTTAAGAATTACATAGCGATTTTACTGTCTTTATTATAAACATGCTCTGTTTTAAAAACGTTTTAAACTAATAAAATTAATTATCGAGGTGAAGCTGATCACAGAGAGTTGTAACAGATTTTTTTATCCTAGTTTCTTTGCAAATAATGTTCTGTGGACATGTGTATACATGTTAATATGGAAACATGGCACCTGTCAACCAATTTGGTGGGCGGGGAAAACCGCACTCCTACGTCACGTTGCGGTGGGCCTCAAAATCACTGGGATTTGGGTCCTATTTTAACGTCAAGACATATACAGACAGTTCTGTCCAAACAGCTTACAAAGGTTGATTTTCATCATAGGTGCCCATAACTGCATTGGACTGTCATACACTGTAGTTGTAGCTGAGGTGCAGTTATCTTTACAGTTAGATACATTGGCTTGTGTGCTTTTCGTTATAATCAGTACTAAATCACAAAAAACACACATTATTTTGTCCAGTAATTGTTGTTATAGATAGATGAGGCATTTAAAGGGATATGTCATCTAAAATTAAAGTCTATCTCCAGATAGACAGAAGAACACAGAAGATATTTAAAAAAATGTTAAAAGGTAGACTTCCATTGACTTTTTTTTTTACAATGGATGTCAATTGCAACATTCTTCAAAATTTCTTTAAAACCACTTTAAATTCACACAATACGCCTTCCATTCCTGACGACATTTTTTTTGTGTTCAACATAAATGATGAGTACATTTTGAACTATTTTTTAAATTGATAACCTGTAAAGGTGCCAGCTCAAAATCTGCACTACAGCAAAACAAAGCTAAAACTTACACTAAAGTTCTTGCATATGTGACGCTCTTAAAGCATGAATGTCACTATATCAGAATCAGAATCAGTTTTATTGCCAAGTGTGCTTCACACACACAAGGAATTTGTTTTGGCAACAGAAGCTTTCAGTGTACATAAAGTGACGAGTGACAACACAAAATTAAATACAAGAAAAGAAAAGGCAATAAACATTAAACAGAGATGCAGTTAGTCAAAAAGATCTGGATGTTGAATGTATGTACAGATATGTTGTAAATATACAGGTTATAAGGTGCTGTGTACAAGTGCGTATGAGAAAGTATTGCACGTTTATTGCACAGTAGGGGAATATTTAACTGTTCATGAGGTAGATGGCCTGAGGAAAGAAACTTTTCCTGTGTCTATCTGTTTTTGTGCTTGGTGCTCTGTAGCGCCGACCAGACGGTAACAGTTCGAACAGGTAGTGTGCTGGGTGTGAGGCGTCCAGAGTGATTTTACGAGCCCTTTTACTCACTCTGGAAGAGTACAGTTCTTGAAGTGTAGGAAGGGTAGTGCCAGTGATTCGTTCAGCAGTCCGGACTATTCGCTGTAGTCTACGGAGGTCGGTTTTGGCAGCTGAGCTGAACCAGACGGTGATTGAAGTCCAGAGGATGGATTGGATGACAGCTGAGTAGAACTGTATGAGCAGCTCCTGTGGCAGGTTGAACTTTCTCAGCTGACGAAGGAAGTACAGTCTCTGCTGGGCTTTCTTTACAATGGAGTCTATGTGAATGTCCCACTTCAGATCCTGAGAGATGGTGGTGCCCAGGAACCTGAATGACTCTACTGCAGCCACAGTGCTGTTCATGATGGTGAGTGGGGGGAGTGCAGGGGGGTTTCTCCTAAAGTCCACTATCATCTCCACTGTTTTGAGTGTGTTCAGCTCCAGGTTGTTGTATCTGCACCATAAAGCCAGCCGCTCCACCTCCTGTCTGTATGCAGACTCGTCACCGTTCCGGATGAGGCCGATAACAGTAGTGTCATCCGCAAACTTCAAGAGCTTAATGGAGGGGTCTTTTGCAGTGCAGTCGTTTGTGTACAGGGAGAAGAGCAGTGGGGAGAGAACACATCCCTGGGGGGCACCAGTGCTGATGGTGCGGCTGTCGGATGTGATTTTGCCCATTCTGACTAGCTGTTGTCTATCTGTCAGAAAGCTGGTGATCCATTGACAGACAGAGCTAGGGACAGACAGCTGGGTCAGTTTGTTCTCGAGCAGTGATGGGACGATGGTGTTAAAGGCAGAACTGAAGTCCACAAACAGTATCCTTGCGTAGTTCCCTGGTTTGTCCAGATGTTCTAGGATATAATGCAGTCCCATGTTGACTGCATCATCCACAGACCGGTTTGCTCTATAGGCAAACTGCAGGGGGTCCAGCAAAGGTCCAGTGATGTCCTTCAGATAAGCTAGCACCAGTCTTTCGAATGACTTCATGGCCACAGATGTTAAGGCAACAGGTCTGTAGTCATTGAGTCCTGTGATCTTTGGTTTCTTTGGTATTGGGATGATGGTGGAGCGTTTGAAGCAGGATGGAACTTTGCGCTGTTCCAGTGATCTGTTGAAGATCTGTGTGAAAATGGGAGCCAGTTGGTCCGCACAAGTTTTCAGACAGGCTGGTGAAACACCATCTGGACCTGGTGCTTTTCGTCTCCTCTGTTTACTGAAGATCTGACGCACATTATCTTCACTGATCTGAAGTGCCGGGGTGGAGAAAGAGATGGCTGGAGGTGTTGATGGCTGTTTACTGAGGATCTGATGCCCATTATCCTCACTGATCTGAAGTGCAGGGGGTGAGAGGGAGATGGCTGGAGGTGTTGATGGCTGTGTAGGGAGATGATCCGGGTGGGTGTGAGGTGTCTGGTCAGAGGTGTCAAATCTACAATAGAAGATATTCAGCTCGTTTGCAAGATGGTTGTTGCAGTCGATACTGGAGGATGGCGTTTTATAATTTGTGATGTCTTTCAGGCCTTTCCACACTGATGCAGGGTCGTTGGCAGAAAACTGGTTTTGCAGCTTTTTGGCATAGCTTTTCTTGGCCACACCAATCTCCTTTGTCAGTGTGTTCCTGGCCTGATTGTATAAAAACCTGTCCCCGCTCCTGTAGGCATCCTCTTTTTCATGACGAAGCTGTCTAAGTTTTGGTGTAAACCATGGTTTATCATTGTTAAATGATAAGTAGGTCCTAGTAGGGATGCATAACTCCTCACAGAAACTGATGTATGATGTATATAATACATGTATATGTATATAATACAATGTATGTAATATGTAGTATGTAATATGTATATAATACAATGTATATGTATATAAGTTACACACTGATTGTATACAAAGAGTCATTGTCTGGACTGTTAAGCTCAACCTATTTTAGGACTCTCTTTGTCATGGTAATTGGCATTCTACTCATGTAATCCATTTCTTTGGTGTAGCCACTACCTGGGACACTGAGCGTATTGAGCTCTGCATGGCAGCCTCAGCTTTAGCACGCATCGACGCCTTTCAGTGTACAACATGGGGTACACAACTACAAAGCAGCTCAAAATACGATGACTAAAGCTAAACGGATGCTTCGGTGACTGCTGCTCTATAGTCATCCACTGCAGCCCATTCAGTCTCCCTATGATTTCAGAGCGAAAAGTGCTGGCGGTGTCTTCATCGCTCCCTCTTGCTTGCTCCTGCCAAAATGCTTACTGAGGGAAACCACTCTCCTAAATTTGTGGGGGTCTTTCCAGCTCTCTCCTTACACTCCCGTGCCAAGTGCTGAGAGAATACCCAAAAAAGGAATTACCACAGGATGACACCACTTTAAATTCACACAATACGCTTTCCATTCATGACGACATGGATGTTTTCACGACTTTTTTGTTATTGTAATGTACACTGGGGCTAACATTGTCAGTATGCCAAATACTAATACAACACATGCATTCAAGATTTGCTGAAGCAATGTAGATTTTATCAAAAGTAACACTTGGCCTATACTCAGTTTTTGTGTCTTATACAATGTAGCTGCATTTTGGACGAGTAAAGTTTATGCATTGTAAAAAAATGGGTTCCACACAACCAATATGTGTTGGGAGAACATGAAGGAATTAAGTTAACTTATTTGTTTTTGCATATTTAAGTGGATTGAACATATATTGATTATGTTGTTCCATTAAAAAAGTCAAGAATTGTGTTGTTTTAGCTTATATTAAATAATTAGTTTGAATAAACAGCCAAAAATTTTTTTTTTTTTTGCATGTGTGGTTTAAACTACAACGCTGAAACCCAAACCTTGTGTTTAAGTCATAACAAAATCGTGTTTGTAAAGCATTAGATGGTGGTTAATTAATAAAGACACAATTAGAAGTTTGAAATGCAAAGCTTTAAACTGTTGGTTACTATTACTTACTAATACATGTACATTAGAATTAAATGATCACACATTTCTTTATAGCAAATTATATATTACGTAATTTAGTAATGAGACTTTTGTATTAGTTGCTGATGCAGTAATGGTTAATAAATGGTTTATGAGTCACTCATTGTCATTATTTAGATATTAGGAATGTATGTATTTTGTGTTGGCCACTCTTTGTATAACCCTGAGTTACTTTTTATCTGTTTGTTTCTATTGAGTTTCCTGTTTTCGTTACTGCAGACTAGTTTAGTAAAACAAAAAAGAAGAAATGCCTGCATGTGTTTAGTAATCTGGTAGTGTTTGCCCTGCTTTGGCTTTTTTGAGGTTAATTATTGTGATCTCCCAATTGCAATAAAGAAATACTGGGAAATCTCTGTAGACTAATGACATTTCATGCAATTTAGCCTTATAATCTTAAAATGTGAGCAAAATCACCTGTTTTGTCATCACTTTAGACATTGTGATAGAGAATCATTCAAATGCTAGCTCTAAAGTGACGTTTGTGAGGTGGCAACAGTTTCTGCTGTTCTGGCGTCAGCTGCAGAGGTGAATGAATAGTGGAGGAAAATAATTCCTCATACAAATGAATTTTAAGACTCTACGTGTTTGATTTTCTTTGTTATATACACTATTATGCCATCAAACTGTTGTATAAACGAAATGTCACACTCGTAGCACTGCTACTCGTGTGATATTGTGTTATTGCTCATATTGAAGTCAGAATTTTTAGCCCCCCTTTTAATCTATCTATCTATCTATCTATCTATCTATCTATATATATAATTAAAAAACACAGAAAAAAACTGTAAATAAATATATTAATTGAATTATATTGCCTAAAAATAATAAAATTAAATAAAACAGTAACAAAGCAGTAACTAACATAACAAATAACTATAATATACATTCCTATTTTTGGGAGTAGATGTGCAATCCTCAGCAAAGTAAAGCAAAGAGTTCTTACCTTGCAAGCTGTCTGACCTTCTGAGCAAGAACGAGTTCAACACATTCTGATTTTAATGGCTGAGTGAGACATTAAGAGAGCAGGACATTTAGAGACAGCGTGTCCCCACACACACACACAGTTCCAAACTCTGCCATCTGTGAGGAAACTTTTTGCCTATTTTTTTGTTATTCCTGCCCTTGAGACAGATACAACTTGGGTACAATGTGTGGGACATTTTTACATCTTTTTGCAGAGGCTGAGTAGTTTTATTTTCCTGTGTACTGAATAATGATCTGATAGCAGTTTCCTTTGCCTCTGTCTTTTTGTTTGAATGTGTTTAGGTTTGTCAAGGTATCACTTTAAGTGCATCTTTAATTGATCGGGATATTGATTAAATGAGGTTTTACTGTGTGGATGACAAAAACGCATACTGTATATATATAGTTGATTGCTCATCACTATTGTGTCTCTTGTGGCTTGGGTTATTGTGGGCTCAATATGAAATATGCAGTGTTCCTTTTATGCCTTTTCAGATATTACTTTTCAGGTATTGTGTAGTATTGTTATATGTGAATGTAAAGGTCGTCAAAATGTAAAAAAAATATACCAGTAATTGTTATTTTCTCCCAAAAGAAAGACTCTGCCTGAAATAAGTTGTCAGTAATTGCAGTATTAATTTCTGCACAAACATTATTAGGTTTGTAACCTAATGTCTCCGATTTGCACAAGGGTGTTCAGTGGCTGCCAGTGAATAATGTGTGCTGCGTTGGACTGTCATACACTGTAGTTGTAGCTGAGATTTTGATAAATTTGGGTGGTTGAACTAAAAAGAAAATGCTTTTTCTACACTTTCTGTGCTGAAAAACAAACCTACTTTACATGCTCTTTTAAATAAGAACTCAAAATTGGGATTTAGTTGTGTGTCTTGTGTGATATGAGCAAAAGTAGTTAGCCAGGTATTATTGTTTCCACCTGGTATTAATGTGTGTTAAACTCTTATAAATAAATGTACAAAGGCTGTGACTGGGGTGGTACTTTTTTAAAAGGTACATATGTGTCCATAACAGGTCCATATTTATACCGACATATTAGCACCTAAAAACTACAAAAGTTGACCTCATGGTACCTTAAATTCTATATGAAATTGCTGCAGAGTAGGATGACATATTTCCAACTGAAACAGAGAATTTCAACCCTTGCTCATTGCGGACACCCAGGTCTACATTTCTGGGGACAGTGAAATATGTAACCAGATAGGTCTACTCGCAGCTTTTGTTTTTGCAAATCCACCAGAGGGCACTGTGTATGCTTTTTGATCATCACAAATTTCTCTCGCGCATCCTCTTCTCACGTAAATACACTTTAGCCAACCAGGCCAGCTTGCTGTCGACTGAATGACTGACCGACTGACTTACCCACCCTTCATTAAACCCAACCGATAGTAATTTCAAAAGAGATCTAGAAAAAAGAAAAGGCGTCATAGCCACGTGATATTACCATGTTTTCAGCCTGTTGTTTATTTATTTATTCTTTTTTTTTTTTCTTTTGTTTTACCTGGTTTCTGGAACCATTCTTTGCCAAACTCAAACCCCATCATCACAGTCAATTCTGCTCCGCATCCCAAGTCTGCCGTCGTACGAGGCAAGCTACTGGGCAAACTGGTAACACTGGAAAAGCCGTCTTTACAGAGGTAAGCGGTCAGCTGGTAGCGCTAAAATGAACAGAAGTTGATGGCGGCATCATACCGCCCCATAGCGTTCATATGTTCGTAGTGTAAAGACTACGAAGAGCCTATGAGCCTATGTTGTAATATTTAGTAGGTGTGTTTCTCCTCTCATCTTTCACTTGCAGGAAATTAACAGCTGATGGGGCTTGGCTAAGCAAATTTGCCTAAGCCTTTAAACTGACATCATCAGAGAAGACAGCCATTCCAGAGTGGAAACAAATGGGTAGATTTTGATTGAAAAGTTTTTATAATGGATTAACCTGCGTGGCTTACTTGTTCACCTTAACCCATAAGAACCCACTGTGATGCGGGTGTCACAAACAATTGTGATAATCTGGAAAGGTATTTTTAAAGCATTATCCCTCACTTTCAACTTGGTAAGTCTCAAAGTGACATACAAGTAACATCCAGGTTCAGTCACGTGAGAATTTGTGCATTTTTTTGTTGTCATGGCAACATTTACAAAATGGTTGACTGACGGGTGAGCACACCTTGCAGTGTCAGCAATGTTTAAAAATGCTTGTTTTTTTTCCCTAAGGGCACGTCCACTGACATGTGTTTTGCATGTTAGAAATGCGAGTGCTATTCTAAAAATGCTTAGCTGTGAGCATAAGGTAAAAACATGGCAATTGTACTGCCCCAGTGACCGCTTTTGTACCTTTATTTCTGAGTGTTTCATTGTGTCTCTTATAACCACTTGTGTTTGGATATTTCATGAACCTCTACAACACTTTTGCCGGAGGGCTCAATGCAATGCATGAGTGCCATTGAATAATCAACCCCATATTATGCAGCTTACAGGTGAACAGAAAAACAAATGAATGGAAAGCATGTTGATGGCAGCTAACCTATGCTGCAAAAAATAATATATATGTTTTAGTTCAACACAGAAAAATATGAACACCTTGATTTGGTGCACTTTCTTACAGCACGTTCCATTACAATTGAATGTTAGATCAGTATAAAAATAATAGGTGTTTTTTTTTTTTTAAACACAATCGACCACATGAGCTTTTACCAACACAGGCTCATAGTGTAAGTGTACACCTTTCTGAAGAGCGAGTATTATGTAGCTAGAACTACATATGGCTGCATTTTGTCTTTAAAACAAACGCTACGGGGAGTCACCAATGACTTCTGTTTCTTTTTGCACTACCAGCTGACCGCTTACCTCCATGTGGATGGCTTTTACCAGTTTGCCCAGTGGCTCGCCGCGTATGTTGGTGGACTTGAGACAAAGAGAGGAGTTGACCGTGAGGATGGAGTTCAAGTCTGGTGAAAGCAGGTAAGACAAAAACAATGGGCAAAAATAAAATAATCAAGAAAATAACAGTGAGAATGTGGTAAGGTCTGAAAACGTGGTAAAAATCTGGTGGCTTGTCTTTTTCAGGATTGCTTTAGAAAACACTGTCAGTTTGGTTTAGGAAAGGGGGGATTGGGTCAATTTGTGCTTTTTAAAATACTATTGGTTGGGTTTAGGGAAGGGGGTGGGAGGGTAATCGATCAGTCAGTCAGTAAGGCAGTCAGTCGACAGTGACTTCTGGTGGATTTACATAAGAAGTGCAGGCGAGAATGGCAATTGTGAGAGAAATTTGAGATCTGAAAAAGCGCACACAGCAGCCTCTGGTGGATTCACGAAAACAAAAACTGCAAAAAAAAAAAAAAAAAAAAGACCTCCTGGGATGTTTTTAATGAACTCCAGAAATGTATATAGGAGTAAGTATCAATAATGAACCTTGGTTGGCTTTTACCAAACAAATACATTCTGATTAAACGTGCTTTGACTATCTCTTGAAGTGGCCATAAGTGGACACGCTCAAGATATTTCTGTTGCGTATGTTGTGTTGGGACAACATGAAGGAATAAAGCGATATTAGTTTTTGCAAATTTAACATAAAACAATTAAGTCCTCCCCCCCAAAAAACTTAAGAATTGTGTTGTTTGAGCTCATTATAAATAAGTAGTTTGAACAAACAGCAAACATCATTATTTGAGTGTACACTAAATGCTGGGTTCTACACAATTCCTTCATCTCATCCCAACACAAATCGATTACGTTAACAGTTAATCGGTTAAGTGTTTTTACAAATTTAAGTGGATTGAACATAAAACTTTTAAGTTGTCTCCCAAAAAACTTAAGAATTTGTCACCTTGGAATTGTGAGGTTCTATCTATGTTCTAAATGATTTTGAGATTTTGAGCTTCAAAGTTTTTGCATTTCATATAACAAACAATGTGTGTAACAGTTTTCTTTGATACATTAACATGACAGAGACCCTAAATGTACTCTAAATGTAAATTATCAAACTTTTCTTACATTTGCAAATTGGAGTAAAAAACCATGGTAAATGCAGATAGAACCTTCTAATTTTGAAAAGTAATTTTCCACTTGGAATTATAAGGTTTTATCTGGCAGATTATTCATTGAAACATTACTTTTCAAGAAAAACAATAAAAAAATATATCATTTGGTGTTGTAACAATATGTTGATGCTTGAGAAAATATTTTTTTTTATTTTATAACATTTATTTCATGCTTTAGGATGATGATTCAAATTAAGTATACAAGGCTGTGCTAAATATTTTGTCCAGTGCAGATGGTAATTTTATCCAATTAATATGTTATACTATTTATAAAATTTTATTTTTTATATTATTTATCAAATTATATGTATTGAATTATATGGCCCATGAATTAAATTAAGTATTTGCCCTTCAAGGCTTAATGTTAAATGTAAAGACTTTAAAAGAAAACAGACATGAGCAAATGAGTTGAATAAACACTGAAAACTGTTTCACTTACCATATTTACACAAATAAAACAATTTCACATTTAATATATTTTTAATATTTGTTTCTTTTTCAAAGATTTAACATTAAAATTTAACATTTCATCAATGTCAAAAAAACATTTACACACATCTCAATTTTGTGTTGTGCAGTATTATTTAGCTAACTCTGTGTGTGATAGGTGCTTTTGACATGAAGCACAGCTGTAGCTGGTGATCAACGAGATTAGCCGAGCGCAGGCGGGGGCGGAGTTGAAAACGGAGCCGTCAAGCCGGACACTTCGGGGCTCAAAGTTGCTGCTGTCATGATGACCTATCACATGGCGTCATCATTTATTTATTTGTTTATTTATTGCAATAACAACAAAATATTTACAGTACAAAAAAAAATACAGTCTCTATAGTTCATTTTAAACAAGGGAATTATTAATTAAATTTAAGTAGCTTCAAATGCATGAGATATAAGGGGAAAACGAGAGGGCACATAAAAAGGAAATAAATATCCACGAATAGGTCTATTAAACAAAACAATAAGCACAAATTCTTGGAGTTTAAACCACTCTTTGGGCTTCTAGGTGTTAAATGGTATGTCAATACTATTCCAGTGCTTGTTTGAATATGCTAAAAAGGGGTTTACATTTATTTACATTTATAGATATAAAACTTTCCAATATATATTAATGTAAAACCCAAAACAAAGTGTTTTGATTAAGTCTTAAACAATGATTATAAGATTATTTTGGATAATAAAAGCATTTTTAAAAAGCACTTTAATCCAAAGAGATTGAACAAAAGGACTAAAATAAATGAGCTACACTTAGTAGAAAATACCCAGAAAGAGCAGGTACATCAATGTCACTTTTAACAAATCTGCATAAACGGCTTAACAGAAAATAAATGTTTTTTATAATAATCATATATCTTTATATTTAATGATTAGTTTTTTTACTTAATTTGTTAATAAATCTTCATAGGGCTTTCAGGATCAACGATGATAATTATTTTATTATAAGTCTGTAAGACTTATTTGAGTTATTATTTGGTTATTCACTAAAATGTATAATAGAGTAGTCTGTATAAAAAGGCAGAATAAATCTGTTCAGACAATCTAGTCATTATGAACAAATTATTTAACAAAATATGATACTGCAGTAAAATAGTTGTAGTCTTTTAATAAGCATGATGTGTACAAATTAGAGATGATATAAAAAGTTAATTGTTTGTTTTGAAATTTATGAGACGGAATTTGTCCAATAATAAACCCAAAAGATGTGGTTGTTGTCTTACTGTGAACTCGGCCAATCATGTTACATCAGTGTCGTCATCGCAGCTCCAGCAGTCGCTCTTCAGAAGCTGCACCGGCTGAATAAAGCCGCAGTCACACTGGACTTTTCTCCCTATAGACTTCCATTCATATGCATGCGAATGCGTCAGACCGGAAATGCAGGGTCATGCGTCAAGTTTCGCATTTCGCTGAGATGCAAAGTTAAAGCTTGGTGAACTCTGACCTGCGAAATCGCATCACTTGACAGCATGAGACCAATCCAGGAACAAAACATGACCTCTCTGGACAGAAATTTAAAACATGGAGCAATCGCTCGCTTTTTAATGCCTAATCATCTTGTTTAATCCTGCCCCTTTTTCGCTGTGCCGTACAACATAATTTCGCAAGCTCAAACTCTAGTGTGACTGCAGCTTTAGTCGTCTGATCTCGGAGCACTGTTGCGGTACTTTGATGCCACGTGACAGTCATGTGGCATCGGCGCAGCATCAATCTATCTGGCCAAAATTTCTAACCGGCATGCACCGCTTTAAGACAGACTTCGATCGATCTGTGCAGCATGAAGTCGAACGCACCTTTTGTCTTTCTGGTCTTTCCCGCTGTCAATGGAGCAGTCATTAAAAGCTGATCCTGATTGGTTCTTGTGCGTGCATTGAAAATGCTGATTGGCTCACAGAAAGAACCTTATAGAGCAAAGAGATCAACTTTGTAGATAAGCCGTTTTTGTTTTTTAAATAAAAAGTCTTAAAATGTAAACAACTTATAAAACAAACATCACATAATGTAAATAAGTTTTCATTTAATAAGAATGTCAATAACTCAATTATGACAAAAATATCAGATAGAATCTTATAATTTTAAGGTGACGAATTGTGTTATTTCAACTCATTGTAAATAAGTAGTTTGAACAAACAGCAAACATCATTTTTTGAGTGTATGCAACATTGTGCATAATTAACTGTATGACACCAACACATACACTCTCAGAAATAAAGGTACAAGAGCTGTCACTGGGGTGGTACCTTTTTGAAAGGTACATATTTGTACTTAAAGGGTCCTTATTAATACCTCAAGGGTACATATTAGTACCTAAGAAGTACAAAAGTGTACCTCTTAAACTTTTTAGGTACTAATATAAACATTTGAGGTACTAATATATACTCTTTAGGTACAAATATGTACCTTTCGAAAAGGTACCACCCCAGTGACAGCTCTTGTACCTTTATTTCTGAGAGTGTAGGAACTCTTACAATAGCATTACAGCTTCTGCAGCAAAACAATTGGACATGCAAATTCATTTTTAAACCAGTCACAGCCAGTGTTTCGTCTGCCTACGGCTACTGTATGATGATTATTGAGTACTAGATCAACAGGGAAATAGCTCTTAAATGGAAAAAAGAGATCAATACATAATTAGCATCCTGATCAATCAGTTGTTAAAATCTCTTTTTTTACAATGTTTTACTAAAAATGAATAAATTAGACAGATCGAAAAGTACTTGAGGGAAGGTGTAAGGCTTACTGAGTTGTCTATAAGAGAAACAAGCTTTTCAGTAATAGAGCGTCCCCTCAGGCTAGAGGTGCTTGTCATAGGAGCTATCAGTAAGAAGTACTGTCCACAGGAGATGCTGGCTGTTTTCAGCGCCGTCTTACCCAGAACACACAGAGAATGTATGCTGAAAGTAGCCCTCGAGGGACTTCAAGTGAGACCGCCACATTTATGTAATGACCATATGGCTGGTGTTACACTTGGATGCTCAGTCAGATATTCTCTTTCTTTTTCTTAAAGAGACAGATCACCTAAAAATTCATTTTAGATATCATACTGTAAATCATTGTTTTATTAATTGATCGCCCTCATCCTGCTTTTTTTTTTTGTCATTGGGGAGCACGAAAGGAGAATTATAATGTTGTTCTTTGTCATGCAATTAGTTTCCATGGGAACAAAGGCTTTTGAACTTCAAAACAGGGACACAAAAGCATTATAAAAACCATCATCAAAAATGATTCCAATGATGCTTAATCATAAGTCTGCTAAAGTCACATGAAAGCTTTTTGTGTTTATAATAATAATAACTGCCTACCATAAATGTATCAAAACTAAGCTTTTAAGCATTGTTAAGAAGTGATATTCTTAATATATAGATTTTTTGCACCCTCATTTTCCATATTTTCATATATTTTTTATAATCTTATAATTATTTTATAATTGATATTTTATTCTGTTCATCAAGGCGGCATTTATTAAATGTAAAACAAATGTTAAATTGTTAAATATTTATTAAAATGATAAATAACGGCTTTCTTATTGTGTGTACTTTTAAAGGAAATGATCACTCAGGTCATTATTGCTTTTATTACTATTACCATTAATAATAATAATAACAATAATAATAATAATAATAATAATAATAATAATAATAATAATTATTATTATTATTATTATTATCATCATCATCATCATCATCATCATCATCATCATCATTATTATTATTATTATTATTATTATTATAGTGATTTCTGATGGATCATGTGACTGGAGTAATGAAGCTAAAAATTCATCTTTAAAATCACTGGAATAAATTATTAAATTAAATTATAAACTACTTTTGAGTTTTTACAATAAGTACTGTGTTTTGACTAAATAAATGCAGCTTTGGTGAGCAGGAAAAGCTTCTTTTAAAACATTTAAAATCATACTACATTTTAAAAATCATATTATTTTTGTCTGTTTCTGAATCAGACAAATGTAAGGGTTTTCAAAAAAAAAAGAAAATATTTTAATAAGATGACTCCAAAATGATCCAGTTTCTTATTATAAACCATAATTTAAAATGATTATTTATGACAACACATTGTCTATGTCCAATACAAATAAATAAAAAAAAGCTGTGAAAAACAAACAAAAATAAAAACTTCCTTTGTATTTCCAGTTCATTCCACCCTTTTTCAAATATGTGTGTGCACTGTAAAAAAAGATGACTCAACTTAAAATTGTAAGGCAATTTGCTGCAGAGCTTTTTTGAGTTGACTCAACTTTCAACCCGACCCAATATAAGTTGAGTCAACACAAAAAGCTCTGCAACAAATTGCCTTACAATTCTGAGTTGAATCACAAGTGTGTGTGTGTGTGTGTGTGTGTGTGTGTGTGTGTGTGTGTGTGTG
>CAIGQZ010004625.1:13905079-13925522 GCA_903798205.1 Danio tinwini | reverse complement strand
GTGTGTGTGTGTGTGTGTGTGTGTGTGTGTGTGTGTGTGTGTGTGTGTGTGTAAAACTAATAATAACTAATTCTTTAAACAATACAGTCCCACATGTGGGATTGTCATTTCTTTTCAACTTATGGGATTTAATATGTACAGAACTTATCATGTACTTACTCTTACTTGCTTACTTTCAGGGCCGTTTATATCGAAGTTGATATTTAGCCGCACCATGTTGGTATTTCGTAACATCAAATTTTTTACAAGGTAGGTAGTTAGCCCAACGGTCAACCTCCAACCTGGAGGACCAGGACATACACACATACACTACAGACAATTTAGCTTACCCAATTCTACCCACTGCACCACAGAACTTATCACGTAACTGCCAGAATTTCAAACTAATATCTCTTTTTAACTGAAGCTGCTTCGCCATGAATACTAAAATAAAAAAGACTAATAAAGCTGTTGAAAATTTCACTTTAGTTTGATATTTTGTTGTCTATTTAAAATATATAAATGAAAGGAAAATATAAGTAACATAATTTAAAATAACCATATATAAATGGTTCTCACATTTTATTGGTTCCTATTTATTGTGATTGCCTAAAATGAGCAGCATTTACATTTCTTAAAATGTCTATTTTTGTGTGAAACCTCACAAACAACTTATGGCAGAATATACTATATATATATATATATATTTTTTTTTTTTGCTGATCTAATTATTTTAGTTCTGCCATGTTGTCTCATCCCGCAGTATCTGCGGGATGTAGGTTTTTATATCTGTGCCCTTTCTATTTTCTGCAGATAGAAAGAGAAATGAGGGCACATTGTTTCTGCACACAGTCTAGTTCAGGGCAGTGGTTTTACAGAGTCTATAAATTGGCGTGAAGGTGAATCTGTGTCTCGCGTTACTAGGGCTGATCCTGAGGGATAACCCCACATCACTGTTTCTCCAAGCGTGAGTCCATTGTCTGCTTTCTGATCCATCTCACGTTCATCTAGTAAATCAGCGAGTCCTGCTGTGTTTATGTGATTTGTATTTGTAAAAATGCATGCTGGTGTTAGTCTCAGCTTCATAATCTTTGCGTAATACAAACAATTCATTGGCCAGTCAACCAGATTAAATGATTCTTGGACAGAATTGGAACAGCTGGGTTCCCGAAAACAAAACTCCATTCATTTTCTCCATAGGGGATTTTTAATGATAATTAACAAACCATTGATATAGCGACGAGTAACAAGCATTTTTTGATAAATGATAAAACACCAATAGCCAGTAGCCAGTCACAATCTGTTCAAATATAAAGGTTTCATTGATTTAAAGCAGTAGCAGACCTGCTTGAAGTTAAGCCAAAGATGCTTTTAAAATATGATGTCCTGAAAAAGTGTGGGTTATATGCAACAAACTGTACAAGGTTGCATCAGTTCTGGTGCAGTTTTTTTAAGTATTTCAGTAAATGTGGAGATGTTTTACGCAAGATGCATTCAAATGAGCTACCAAAGATGAAAATAATCTATGTCCAGCATTTAGTCTCTTTTTTTTTTTACATAGCCTTAGATACAAAAAAAATAAATAAAAAATACATTAGTGCCACCATGCCACAGAAAAGTCCCACCTGTGGGATAGTGACAGGTATAGTGTATTTGTGAGCAAACTTTCATTTTAAGGTGGATTGTCGATAAGTGAATGGTGAGTAAATGTCAGAACTTTCATTTTTGGGTAAACTATCTCCAAATTGTTTTTTTTAAAGAATTAAAAAAGTCTAAATGTGAAATTTTCTTTTCAAACAACATCAATGAATAAATAAATAAATAAATAAATAAATAAATAAATAAATAAATAAATAAATAAATAAATACATAAATAAATAAATAAATAAATAAAGTAATAAAGTAATAAAGTAATAAAACAAAAAACAAAATTAAAATGCAATATAGACCTTAATTGTAAACAATTTATATTAAATTCAAAAAAAATTAATAAAAATAAATAATAAACAAAAAACAAACATTACAAAAACAAACCTAAACCTTTCTTGACAAACTATACATAACATGCATATATCTCATATAGGTCTTTCCCTAAAGCCATACACTTGCACCTTTGTATTTTTCTTTAATGATGGGCTGATCTGCCGATAAGTGAATAAGAAAATGTCAGAACTTTCATTTTTGGGTGATTTCAAAATCTTTAAAGAGGTTTTTTTTTTTAAAGAATTAAAGAAGTCTAAATGTAATTTTCCTCTTTTATTGCCCACTGTTAAATTTTCTTCAGGAAATAGCATTAATTAAATAGCATATTAAACAAAAGCAACTGTGCAACTTTAGAACCCATTCTACTCCATCCCACCATTGCTAGACAGCAAACAACAACAACAACAACAAACTGTCACAACCTGTTTGTTTTCGTCATGTGACCATCCCCATGTGCTCCTTTGTTCCAGTTCCTGCCATCTTTATGTTCATCACCTTCACCTGTGTTCATCCCCTGTGTGTTATCAGCCCAATCATCCCCTGTGTATTTATAGTCCCTGTGTCTGTGTTCAGTCTTTCATTGTCCAGTATTCTCATTCTGTTGATGTCTGTCTGTCTGTCTTCACACCATGTTCGTCCTGTTTTCATCTCCGCAAGTGTTGTAAATACCTGTTTTGTTAATCCTGAGATCCCGTGCCTTCCTTTTGTGAACCCAGGCGTTACACACAAATAATTAATTAAATAAATATATTTATTAATTAAAAAAGTTAACAAACAAATAAACAAACCAATAAATAAACACAAAAAAACTAATAAATGAACATAAATATAAATGAAATATAGACCTTAATTGTAAATTTTAATATTTAATTGTAAAATTTATTTTAAATAAATTACAAATAAAAATAAATCTTGAAAATTATATTACAAAAACAAACCTTTCTTGACAAACTATATGTGACATGCTTGTATCACTTTTTTTTTACTAAAGCCATACGCCAGGGGTGTTCAAACTCGGTCCTGGAGGGCCAGTGTCCTGTCGAGTTTAGCTCCAACTTGCTTCAACACACCTGCCAGAAAGTTTCTAGTATAACTAGTAAGAGCTTGATTAGCTGGTTCAGGTGTGTTTGATTGGAGCTAAACTCTCCAGGACACCGGCCCTCCAGGACCGAGTTTGGACATCACTGCCATACACCAACCCATTGTATTTTTTCTTTAATTTTCAATCCTATTTTTATTTCAGTTAAATTTGGTAATGTTCACCTTATGATTGTTCATTTTGTATATTATTGTTTTATTTAATGTCTTATAGCATTTTAATGAATAATAATAACTTCCAAAGCCAATGGCATTGAAAAGTGGGCATTTTATGCACTATAAACATCAACGAGTCCTAGACTTTACTCCTGAGTGAAACTGTGAATGTGTTCCAATTTATTCATTTTATTGTTTATACTCCAACACTGACAACCACCCAAGTGAAGTATTTGGTTTATTTTTAACGTCTGGACTCCAAGACCTCACATACTGATCTCAGTGGGCACTGTCTTAGAGAACAAATCACTGAACAGGTTTACAAGATGCCATTCGCTTGATGTTACAGACGGTCCTGCTGACTCACTGATGGGCTGCAGTGGCTCTGTTGACAGGATGAGAATCTCTGAGCATCAGCCATGATTGATAGGCGGAGGCGGCGCTTTTCCCTGCATGCAAATGAATAATTTTCTCTCCCATTTTTTTTTCTCCCTCTGGCCTCATATATCTTCTGTTCCTCCTGGAGGTGCTTCAGATGATTCATTCACTTTAGAGAAACTCACACGTTTTAGGAGATTTAACCGACTGCTCCAAAGAGCACCATAAATATTGAATGGTGGTCTGCCGGTCGCTATATTTCATAATTAAGCCTCATGTCAGAAAGTTCACAGTCATCCGCAGTACAAATTTCGGTCATTGCGACGTATATTTCAATGACACGGATCATGGGATTTTTGTTGCAATGGTTTTCGCTTTACAGTTATTGATCATACTTTGGTATTGATTAGATTTGTTTAATGCACAAAGGTGCTTAGGTTTAATTAAGTTAGGGGTGAGATAATACCCTAATTAGTCTTACCTAATTACTTTATTGATATACGGCCACTTCATTAGGTACACCTTACTGGGTTGGACCCCCTTTTGCCTTTAGAACTGCCTTAATTATTTGTGGCATAGATTCAACAAGGTACTGGAAATATTCCTCAGAGATTTTGGTCCATATTGACATGATAACATATTAACAAACACAGTTGCTGCAGATTTGTTAGCTGCACATCCATGATGCGAATCTGCCATTTCACCACATCCCAAAGTTGCACTACTTGATTAAGCTTTGGTGACTGTGGAGACCATGTGAGTACAGTAAACTCATTGTCATGTTCAAGAAACCAGTCTGAGATGATTCACGCTTTGACATGAGTGCGTTATCCTGCTGGAAGTAGCCTTCAAAAGATGGGTACACTGTTGTCATAAAGGGATAGACATGATCAGCAACAATACTCAGGTAGTCTGTGCCATTTACACGATGCTCAATTGGTACTAATGGGCCCAAAGTGTGCCAAGAAAATATCCCCCACACCATTACACCTCCACCACCAACCTGAACAGTGGATACAAGGCAGGATGGATCCATGCTTTCATGCTGTTGATGCCAAACTTAACCCTACCACCTGAATGTTGCAGCAGAAATCGAGACTCATCAGACCAGACAATGTTTTTCCAATGTTTTTCCTTCTATTGTCCAATTTTGGTGAGCCTTTGTTCCTGTTCTTAGCTTAGCTGACAGGAGTGACACCTGGTGTGGTCTTCTGCTGCTATAGCCCATCCGCCTCAAGGTTTGCCGTGTTGTGTATTCAGAGATGCTCTTCTGCATACCTTGGTTGTAACAAGGTTATTTGAGTTACTGTTGCCTTTCTATCAGCTCAAACCAGTCTGGCCATTCTCATATCATCAACAAGGCATTTGTACCCACAGAACTGCACTCACTGGATATTTTCTCTTTTTCTGACCCTTCTTTGCAAACCCTAGATGTGGTTGTGCGTGAAAATCCCAGTAGATTAGTTTCTGAAATACTCAGACCAGCTTGTCTGGCACCAACAACCATGCCACGTTCAAAGTCACTTAAATCACCTTTCTTCCCCATTCTGATGCTCAGTTTTGGCTGATGAAAAATTTGCATTGGACAGGTGTACCGAATAAAGTGGCCAGTGAGTGTAAGTGAGATTAACTGGATTAAATAAGCACTATGCACTAAATATATTTTTGCATGTTATATATTATGATAAAAAAAGCATTAAAATACATGTCCTGATTGTTTCTTAGCAGAATAAAAAACTGTAGTGTGATATATGTTATTTAATAATAGTGCATGTTTCCTTAATATAATGTGCAGTTACAAGTATATTTAAATACATGACAAACAAGCAATGGAAAGTTTTTTTTGTTCTAAATGCTTGTGAGAACATTCAGAGCATAACTAAATGTATTTATGAAGTTACAAATAATGATGTACATTTACAATTTCATGTTCTAAACAAAATGCATTTAATATAAATAACCATAATACATTTTTATTTAATGTATAAAACATTATATTGAGTTAGCATATATATATATATATATATATATATATATACACATGCATGCATGCATACATACATATTATTGAAGTTTATAGCCCCGTTTATTTGTTTTCCCCAATTTCTGAATTTCTGTTTAACGGAGAGATGTTTTTAATAGTTTTAATAACTCATCTCTAATAACTGATTTAATTTATTTTTGCCATGATCACAGTAAATAATATTTTACTAGATGTTTTTCAAGACACTTCTATTCAGCTTAAAGTGACATTTAAAGGTCTAACTAGGTTAATTAGGTTAACTAGGCAGGTTAGGATAATTAGGCAAGTTATTGTATAACGAAGGTTTGTTTTGTAGACACTCGCAAAAAAAATTTGCTTAAAGGGGCTAATGATTTTGACCTTAAAATGGTTCTTAAAAAAATGCTTTTATTCTAGCCAAAATAAAACAAATAAGACTTTTTCAGAAAGAAAAAATAATATCAGACATACTGTGAAATATATATTTTGTAAATTATATATATATATATAATTACATACTATAAGTAAAACGTTTAAAAACAAAAGCATTTTTTACCAGAGTAACAATAACTAGCATTAGTATCACTGAAACAATTAGTATCAATATAGTATCACTGCAATACGTACAATATTTTTGTATTAAAAATAGTACAATGATGAACTATTTGGTGATATCTGATATAGATATATGCAAACAGACAGATGAATGCATGGATAGATTTTCATCAGACAAAAGAGACCTGACATTCAGAAAACAACAAATAGAAAAAGAAAGGAAGAGTGAGCGGCTGCATCCCAACAAATTCAACACTCCTGCAAAGTCACCCACAGCATTTGAAGCCCTGTTTACACATGCTATTAAGTTCTTTATTTACTGATAATTGTTCAAACAATAGATATTGCTGATGTTTACACCTGGTGATTATGTGTCTCAAAACCACCTCTTTTGATTATGTGTGATTGAATTTCAAAGGGAGGGTCTCAGAATAATCATAACACACCTCATTTTCCATTGTTGCCTTCCTTATTGTATGAGGTAGGTATTGGAAGTCATTTCACAGAAGTAGTATTGCAATGCTGCGTGGTTGTACTACATCCATTATGTTGTCAGTTTCAAGTGACCTGGCTACAAAATACAAGTTATTTTGCTTCACTGCCATTCACCTATTTTTTTGTGGCCTCATGGGGTAGCAAAGCATTCATTGGATGCTCATTTTACAATATCAGCAGAAGTTGTATACTTTTCTTCTACTGTTTTGTTAATATATTCATTTAGACAGTTCTAAAGACTCAAGGCTACCTGACAAAAGTCTTGTCGTCGATCCCAGTTGTAAGAGCAAAAAAAAAATTATAACTTCTTCTTGATCATTTGGAAAAGTGGCAGAAGGTTGATTTTTCCAATGAATCTTCTGTTGAACTGCATCCCAATCATCATAAGTACTGCAGAAGACCCAAGAGTCTCACTGAAATCAGTCAAGTTTGGTGAAGGAAAAATCATGGTTTGGGGTTACATTCAGTATGGGGTTGTGCGAGAGATGTACAGGGTGGATGGCAAAATCAACAGCCTGAGGTATCAAGACATTTGTGCTGCTCATTACATTGCAACCCACAGGAGAGGACAAATTCTTCAGCAGAATAGTGCTCCTTTTCATACTTCAGCCTCCACATCAAAGTTCCTGAAAGCAAAGAAGGTCAAGGTGCTTCAGGATTGGCCAGCCCAGACACCAGACATGAACATTATTTAGCATGTCTGGGGTAAGATGGAGGAGGAATTGAAGATGAATCCAAAAAATCTTGATAAACTCTAGTCGTCTTGCAAGTAGTCAAACTTTCTTTGCCATTCTAGATTACTTTATTAATATGTTTATTTGAGTCATTGCAGAGATGAATGGATGCAGTCGTCCAAGCTCATGGGAGTCATACGCAATATAAATTATTTTTCCACTGCACCATGACTTAATTTTCTATACTGTACATTATTTTTGTTAAATGACAAGACTCTTGTCTAAGCAAAGTCAGACTTTACTGTGCTAATTAAATAGTTACAAATCAAGGGAGGTGTCATGGTGGCACAGTGGGTAGCACAATCACCTCACAGCAAGAATATTACTGGTTCGAGCCTTGGCTGGGTCAGCTGGCATTTCTGTGTGGAGTTTGCATGTTCTCCCTGTGTTCGCGTGGGTTGCCTGGTGTTCTGATTTCCCCCACAAGTCCAAAGACATGTGGTACAGGTGAATTGGGTAAGCTAAATTGTCAGTAGTGTATGTGTGTGAATGAGAGTGTATGGATGTTTCCCACTGATTGGTTGCAGCTGAAAGGGTATTTGCTGCGTAAAACATATGCTGGATAAGTTGCCATTTTATTCCGCTGTGGTGACCCCAGATTATTAAAGGGCCAAAAAAAGAACTATGCCAAAACTATGCCAAAAAAAAAGAAAATAAATGAATAAATAAATGAATGAAAATCAAGGCATGATCATATTTTATTTTGGTAAAATAAGCATAATCTAGAGGCCTTTGCCTTTCATATAAGCCAATTATGACACCAAACGATTAACTAAAAGTCAAGTTATTATTTGTTTTTCCTAAAACTTGGATAGGCGACAAGACTTTTGTCAGGTGTACAAGGAATTGGTTCCATAAATAATGAACAGATGGTGGTAAGGTACAGTAGTTACTGTCTAACTTTATGGAAAATAATTTGACTTAGACCCCATCTTTAGTCCAAATACAGCTATTCCTGCCTGAAAATTAAAGATGGATGGACAGGGAGCAACCTGATGGTGGTGTTCGTATCATTAACTGCAAATATAAAAGAAAAACATCAAAACTTGTATACTTTAAGTGTCGGCAGTGATTGGCTGGATCTAATAAGTATGACTGAATGATATGGCATTAGAGTCTTTTTGGAAGAACTTGTGCTGAAGCTTTAATTTCTTGGGTTACATGCTGTAGAAGTTGGCAAATTCAAAAGCAGAAAATGTCTATTTATGATTGTTTACCAAACTGGAAACACTAGTCTAAATCCTTCTTGGAGGGGGAAATAAAACCAACAAGGTTACACTGGAAAGCACTGAGGTTTGGGGTTGTGAGTGTAATGGAGGCCAGCTAGTTGGAGCTGAGTAAGACCTACTCTCTAGATCTTAAGAGGTAGAATAGCAATTGACGCTATAGAGGCTGCAATCTGGTACATCTGCAAGAAGGGCCAGATTGAATCCCACTCAGAGTGGTGCAAGTAAAAACCAAGGTATTACATTGGTCTCGTGACCCAGAAGGGAGTGAAGTTTAGAGAGAAAAGTGTCCAATTTATACTTCTACAACAAGTGCACATGATAAATACAGTGGGGACTTAATGCTCTATTATGCTGTGGAGTGTTAACGCTGTATTGCAAACCCATCCCCATAGCCTAAAGACCACTTCTCTAAAAATGTAACTACTTGTCAAGATGATGTAAAGAAGAATGCAAGATCTGTGATTGGCCGGCTTGGCAGCTGTGATGAGTGTGGGCGGGGCTGAGAGCCGTGAGAGCAGAGGGAGGCCAGTGGCACATGTGTTAACAAGCTTCACCTTTGCAGCACACCAGTCTCAAGTCGGAAGAGCTCTAGAGAGATATTTTTGTTTTGTGTTTTCTTTATGATTAAAGCCGTTGAACATTTGTCAGTTCCCCACTCTTTCTTCTCTAAATGAGTGCAAGTTTAACTACTGTTAAAGTAGCATAGTACAAATTTTCAATAGTATCTGGATGCAGACTTGGATTTGCAAGCTGAGCTGCATGCAATGCTTTTAATGGCCACACCTAACCCCACCTACCCCTCACAGTGATGTCAGTTGCTTCATTCAGTGCATTGTATCTGACATTGCAAGTCTGAGACATGCAGTCTCAGCTTTACAAATGAAAGTCTGCATCTGCAACCAACTGCACCTGTCTGCATCCAGACCCCTCTCAACATTTCAGGTGTAAACATTACCCGGAAATTCAGAGATGTTATTGCAGTGCAATGACAGAATGCAGAAGTATAGACAGTCATTATGGTGTTGGGTACATACTGCATAGGCTACAGTGTGGGCTACATTGTTTACTCGATGCAGAAGTATAAATTGGGCTTAATGGAGGCCAGCTAGCTATGTGAGTAAAACTTATTCCCTTGGCCTCATAAGGTGGAGTAGTGACTGACACTATATGAGCTGTTGTATTGCAAATGGCAGTCTAAATCTCACATTTAGCAGGGCCACATTTGTATAACAATAAGTTTGGAGGATGAATTAATGTAGACCAGCTAGCAGTAGCTGTGAAAGTAAAATTAACTTCCCTTTAGTGTCCATGTTAGGGGTCCCACCTTCCATGCCAGAAACATAGGTTTGAGTATTGTTGAAAGATTGTTGAGTCGAGTAGTACTGGACATGTTACAGAGGTAGGGAAGCGCGGGGCACAAACTGGGTAAAATGTAACACAGAGTTTTAAGGTATTTGCTCAGGGTTAACCATGGCATGCTTCCGAGGTTTTCACCACAGTGTCGGCAGATGTCTTCCTGCTAATTATTGAAAAAATTCAGCAAAATTTGGATGAGAAACACAGGAGAAACTATTTTTGCAGCATAAAAGTATTTTTTATCATAGTTGATATTTTTTTAATAAAAAAAAAAAATCTGTGAAAGTATGTAGGTAAAATTGTATATTGTTGTGATCACCGTCTTGTAGGCTAAAAGAGTGAACAGTTTTGAAAGATATAAAACACACACAGTGACTGCTAGCCAGTTTTGAGGAAAACACTACACAGCGGGGTTAGTTGTAACAGGGTGTTACAATTAAGCCACACACTGTTGGACACCAATTAAACTAACAAAATAATTTTTGAATTTTGAGTGTAATGTTAAAAACTTTTTAAATAAAATTTTGAAATATAATTTTTTTATAGACAAAAATATATTTTATTGCTAATACTACAAATAAATGCATTGTATAATAAAGGATAATAATCCAAATAAATTCAAATGTGTTTATCCAATAAATAAATAAGTAAATAAACATACTGTGCTATGTAGAATAAAAAATAAAATTAAGTACTGACAAAATAAATCTACTATTTAAAGTAAACGGGATTTAAATTAATTGTGTAAAATCTGCCTTTATAAGCATGTGTTACAACTAACCCCTGTCTGTTAGAACTTGCCCCGCAGGTGGGGTAAATAGTAACATTTATACTCCTGGCACTTTTGGCAATACTGCACAGAAACCATAGATCCGGAGATCATAATTTCAGTGCTCATTTGTAGGAGAGGCTTGTGTGTTGTTGGTAAAAAAAAATATGAATTGTCTAACCCTATTACTTTGTTCATTATGTGGCCAAAACCAAAAAGTGTTACTTTGTGCCCCGCTCTCCCCTACAGTGACTTGGATGAGAGTGAGGTTTAAGGATGTGTGTGTAATTTGGTGCAGCTATTAGGAGCTGTGCAACTAAATCTCACTTCCTTTGCCTCAAGAGGTACATTAGCGACTGATGCTAGAATCTCATTCTTTAGTGAATCATTAGCTGGGTTTCCATCACCGTGTTAATGCACATTTTGAAGGATTGCATGAGACATAAGTGATATAAATGCCAAACTTTGAAAATAAAAAAGCCCTTAATCTGCAAAACAAAAACGTTTTTATGCTCACTTGAGGTGGTTTTGGGTGCAAAAAAGAGTTCATGTGAATAATGTGAAATGGAAATGCATTTGCCGCATAAATTCAGAAATTGCAAACATTACACCCATGTGAATCATTAGCTGTCTCTAGTTTGATTGCCTTGTTTACTGTTGGTTATCAATAGTACAGTCAGCCTCTCTAACAACTCGATGGAAATTTGCATTTGGTATTATAATTATTATTATTTGTAAACTTTGAAATGTTCGCTTCATGTTTGGATGAAAACCTGCCTATTATTAGTGTGCCTGGCTGCGATACAAGAAACACAAGTGCACACCCAACAATTTCGATATCATTGGATAAGCATTATGCTAACAATACAATATGGTCAACAACATTAGCATATAATTTGGATGATCGGATAATAAAACAGTTTAGACATCAACATGTATTTTGTACTCTCCACTTGTCAAATCACTTGAAACAGATGTTAGTAAAAGGTTTACAGGCTAAAAAGCACAAGTTTTGTGAAATAAAGCACACATTTAGAATCACACACATACCCTACACAACCTCTAAAGTGGGTTGTTTTCTCTCTTTCTCTAACCTTCTTTTTCTTCCAAGCATCCTACTTGTCCGCTTCTAAGCATTTCTGGCAGAGAGCTGTTTCTCGGGGTGATTGGTTGTGTAGAGCGAATTTACTTAAGTGATGTTGGAATGCAGAGTTAGCACGAAGCAGAAGGAGAGGCTGTCCTCCTGATAAGGAGACTAGAGCAAATAGCTGGGAAAAAGTCAGTAAATGACCGTCCATTTTATGTCAGCTCTTTCAAAAAGGGCATGCCAAAGAAAGCAGTTGCAGTCGAGGGCGCAATTGCCATGATTAGACGTCAATAGGAGCGGCCCTGGCCCTGATCCATCATTACTGCATCTTAACCGCACTGGATCTTCTAATTAACCTCCCTGATTTTAATCTCAAATATGCACAGACACACATGCGCAGTTCATGGTGAAGGACAATGCTCATCAATAAGTTCTCATTATAGCACACGCGCAAGCAAGGAAGCCTCACTCCTGTGCTCCATTCTTTTACATCTATTCATTGGGAATATTCATTGTATGGAATATTCCATTTGGGATTATTTGCACATTATTTATATTACTCACTTGTCTTTTTAAGTGGTTGCAATGGTTTATCTTATTGGTCAGTGTTAGACTCACAGATATTTTTTCCTTGCCTAAAAGTGAATCTTTTTCAGTAAACAGACCTCCTGATGATACCTTTTCACTCAAATTTCAAATTTGAAGGTCTTATTCAAATGATTTGAACCATTAACTTAAATAAAAATAAATAAATAAATAAAAAAGAGAAATGTGAAAATCAAGACACAAAGGCGCAGTTTCACAAACCAGGCTTAGCTTAAGCCAGGACTAGACCTCAGTTAAATTAGGCTATTTAAGTCACATTTATAAAAAATACATTAGGCTACTGGTGTGCATCAGAGACAAAAAATGACACTGCCATATTTTAAGACATTAAGTTATTTTCAGTTGAGAGAGCTTAAACATGCAATTTAATCCAAGACTAGCCTTAAACCTTGTTTGTGAAACCGGAAGAAATACTATATTAAAATCTTTTAATTTATTTGTATTTTTTAAATTTTATTTAAAAAAATATCCATAGCAGTCAACTTTAAGACAATTCTTAAAACACGATAAAAAATAAATATAATGCATCATGCAAAGCTTTATGTATTTTCATCATGATAACTTGAATCAAGACATTTTCTGAAATATTTTGCCGGTTTCATATCGCGTATCACTCCGCGATCTCTCGTTTTTGTGTTCTTAAAATTCATTAACGCCATCTTGCGAGTGTTAAAAAGGTTTCTTTTCAAGGTCCTCTTTGTGGTAAACCATGCTATTGTTGAACACAACCTTTAATGGATGGCCATCAAGTTAACTCCAGTTGGGTTTCATAAGCACAAAAAATATTTCAACGAACAGCGAACCGGGTAAGAGACCTTAAACAGCTTGATATGAGGAGAACTAAAATATATATATTTTTAAATCTCGATATAGTCTTGTTTTACATAGCCTTGTATTTTTATGCTGTGATATGTAGGCCTGGCTGAATGAAGATTATTATTGTAAACTCAACATTATGTTTACTAATTAAGATGGTAGGTGTGCGTGCTGATCACCCTCGGGGTTTGCTTCGAAATAATGACCAGAATAATGTTTTTACGACTGTGATGTGATTTGTCAAACTGTAGTTGACGCATTTGTCTCATATAAATATCAATATCTTGTAATGACTTCTCGAGGCATTTTAATTATCTATAAATATATATAGATACTTTGCGTATCATCATACTATATAAACAAACACGTGTCATAAACCAAAAGCTTAAAGGGATAGTTCACCTCAAAATGTACTCACGATTTACTTACCCTCACGTTTTTTTCAGATTTTTCAGATTTTTTTCACAAAAAAATCGATTTTTGAAGGTGGATAACCTTATCATAATTATAATTGTAGGATATAAAAGTGCTTAAGAAAAAAATTGTTATTTAAAGATCAAATTTCACAAGCATATTTATACAAGACTTTTATAATAATAATAATAATAATAATAATATCAATTGCATAATTTTTTTTATTAAAGTAAACTAATGATTGTTAAAAGGGGAACCCTTTTCAAGATTATTTGTTTTTGTGAAATGGCACACACTCACAGACAGGTACCATTATTTAGCGAAAGAGATGTAGCTGTTAAACATGCTCGAAAAAACAGCATTTAAAAAATAAATGCTGCAAAACTTTAACAAACACCCCTGTCTTGGAATCTGCCTGATTATTTAAAAAAATGGCACCTGAGATGCTTTAAAAGTCTACTTTTGACTTACACTTTTTTTGTTTACATCTATTGTTTATTATTATTTATTTGTTTTAGGATTTTTTTAATGTTTAAATGTCAAACATCTAAATATTCTTAAAAAATTGAATGTTCTTTGAAACAGTGTACCTGAAATATTACACTTATGTTGTAAATATTTATTACAATATTATGTTGTATAATGTGGCAATAATATCGTTTATCGCAATTAATTTGGGTGCAATATATCGCCCAGCAAAAAATTTATATCGTGACAGCCCTAGTTGCAGTCAGAAGTTAACGAGGATTATTTATATTATTTATAAAATTTCCCATTTATTGTATTTTATTAATGTCTACCCCCACCCCAACTCAAAACCCAACCATCACAGTAACTTAAAAACAGTACTTGTACCAAGTATTATTTATGCTCTCTATACAATTACTCAATAAATTGTATTTTTAACGCCTACACTCGAGTTAATCAATAAAATCGATTTATCGCCCAGACCTACCTCAAGTGGTGAGTTGTCTTTTTCTCTTGAGCGCAAATGAAGTTATTTTGAAAAATTTCCATAGTAGTAAAAAAGATAATATTGAAGTCAATGGTTACCGGTTTCCAACATTTTTCAAAATAACTTATTTTGTGTTCAACAGAAGAAAGAATCTCAAACAGGACTGTGACAAGTGAAGAGCGAGTAATATCTATATGGTGACAGCATTTTCTGTTTTGGTTGAACTATCCCTTTAATCTGTGTTTTGCCTAACAAAGCTGGCGGGTTAGTCGAAAAAGGCGGGCCGACGGGCCCTCTGCACAGATGGAACCAGATCTGCGTTTGATCGGTAAATATTTATCCAGCCTGTGAGTGGGTGCTACAGCATGCAGAGGACAGTCGGCTCCACTCACTGGACAGTGTGTGCTGAGCTCGGCCACCTGGGCGTACGTGTGTGCGTGCGTGCATGTGCTTGTGTACACAGCCCAGCATCCCTGAGGAAAGATTTAGAGAAATTACTCTCCAATCACGTTTTTGCTGCACTGTAAATTAAGTTTTCCCCAAGACTCATTTAAAACATGCACATTCTGACATTTATATAGGAAGAATTAAACATGGTGTCTGCCAATCGGGGACAAGCAGCTCGATACATCAGAGCATGCAGGCATGGACAGGTGGTTATGTATAAGAATAAGAAAGAAATGTGATGTAAGTGACTTTGACTGTTGAACGATTGATGTTCCAGACGGCAGTTCGAGTGTCTCTGCAACTTCTGATCTCCTGGGAGAGAACAACATGTCTGTGGTGTTTTTATACAGTGATGCAAAAAGAATAATGTACAAAAGTGGGTACAGTGCTTGAGGTCAACTCTAAATATACATCAAATGGAAACCAATTTGTATTTTTGTAGAGATATCATGCTGGTATGGTTGGAAATTGGCATAAATAACATGCATCTATGTTTAGGTTTAAAGGGGTAGTTCACCCAAAAATTTAATGTCTGTCATCACTACTCACCTTTTACATTTTAAACCTTTAAGTGTTTTTTTTTTTCGCTTTTAAACACAAAAGTAAATTTTTTGGAAAATCTTGAAAACCTGTTACCAGTGACTTCAACTGTATTTGTTTATTTCCAACTATGGAAGTCAATGGTTACAGGTTTTTAGCTTTCTTCAAAGGAGGGCTGTGCGATTTGGGGAAAATATCTAACTGCAATTTTTTTAACAGATATTGTGATTCCGATTTGATTTGCATTTTAATTTTGTAGTCGTAGCGTCTTACTGCCAAAATGCAGTGAGTGTTAGGGCGTACTCACACTATACAGTTGCCTTGAACTGGGCCGAAGCACGCTTGTCCCCCCTCCCGTCTCCCCCGACGGCCCGCATTACCTTCGGGCCTGAGCACGCTTACATCATAGATGATGCGCTTTTCAGTAAGCGCTCTCGCTCAGCACAGCAGAGATTTCTTTAGATATATTGTTTTAGTCGTTTGAGATGCAGTGACACAAGATTAAGTATTTTGCCGAACAGATCAGCCACTTTTGATGCTCATAAACAATCATAAAGTCCTCGTGCTGCAGGAATTAGGTGGTTTGCTAAAGGTGCAGCTGTCATGCAGTGAGGGGTTTGCGTCTTTATTAATCTACGACAGATTGCATTCATTGAACAGTAAGTATGATTAATAAATCTATATGAAACAATCTCGTAAAAGTCACGTCTCGTCTTCAGTTTCGGGCTCAGGCGCTTTGCACTCACACTACAAGCGTACCGCGCCTGAGCCCAAGTGAACCGTGCTCTGGCCCATCTCTTCCAACCGGGCCAGGGCCGGCCAACTGTGCCTGAGTCCGATTCAGATCACGCACACTTCTCAAACAATCTGGGAAACGGGCCTGGGCACGGTTTGGATAGCATAGTGTGATAACACCCTTAGTTAAAAAAAGGAACTTAAAAGATATTAACTTACTCCAACTTCTATTTAATTTTTAAAAAATAAATATTCAGAAATTAACCCCTACTTTTTCTCTAGAGCAAACAGTAGTGAGTTATGGTGTTAGTTATCTCCTGCTGCCTTCAGGATGTTTTTTCATATAGTGTATCAGCTGCAAACAACTCTGAAATTGTACTTTGCTGTTGCTAGCTAGATTGAGTATAACTGGCAATACTTTGTTTACATTTTAGCAAGGCACTCCTCATATAGCCACCTGTGGTGCTTTTTTGGGTGCTGGTTGTTGTATTTCCTCGTGCTGTGGCAACAATTCTGCGACAGCTCTTACAAATGACCTGTTTTTATTCAGTGTTTGTGACTTTAAAGCCAAAATATTCCTATATTACCGACATACTACTTTTCTTTGATATGAATGTCTATTAATGCTTCTGAAGCGGCAGACGCTATCATCCCAATTGTCTGCTCTTTCCTGTTTGTTTTATTGTGGGCTTTCCGCATAGTTCGGTTGCGCAATTCTGATTGGGCAGGACAAAAGTGTTCTCACTCAATTGTCTAGTAAGACTATCACACACAGATGGTAGTCACGCATTTGCTCTGGGTGGGAAATTATATAATACATATATATTTGATATCGCAGCCTCTTGCGATTTAGCTAATTGCAACATTCGAATCGAAAGAAACTCATAGGTTTGAAAACACTTGTAGGTGAGTAAATGTTGAGCAAATTTCGATTTCTGTGTATCCCTTTAAGATGGTTATTTTATTGTGTGTGTTGCTGTCTTTTTTGCCAAAAAAAGATGTCCAGTGTATATTGTGCAGTTTATGGTATGTTCAAAACTAAATATGATCTTCATGGAACAGTTGTGATTTCTGATTGTAGCTTCTAAATAGTGGTCATACGTACGTCATGTCAGGATTTAAGGTTCAAAGATGACCATGGACTTATGACCAAAGATAGTCCACCAAAGTTGTCTGAAAGTGTCAGAAATTTTGGATGACCATCTCACAGCTGCTATGACCTAGATCTACTGACCCCTAAATGAAAATGCAATGTGACATGTTGCTAAAATATAAATAAATACCCTGCTTCCTTTTTCCAAATTCACCCTAGTTGGCCTGTATTCTTTAGCCAAGACTGGGCCAATATTCTCTTCTTTCACTGCCTCATTCTCTCATTTATCACTAACATAAAAATCAGTTGCCAAAGTTTGATTTATCTTGCTTAAATAATCGTTAAATGCATTGTGTTGACATATTGTATGTTATTCTGTGTTATTCTATAGATGTCATCAACATACAGTCAACATAAATGGAGTATTCATGTTTATAGTGCTATAGGTTTGCAGTGTTTATACATTACTATAAAACAGGACACTCTTGGTCCAGACTGTCTAAAGAAAATTGTGTTTAGCAGTAATAGTGTTCAGCTTCATAATCTCTTAGAGTATCATCAATTATTAATTTTGTTTGCCTGTATACAATATGTATCTACACACACACATACACATACACTACCTGACAAAAGTCTTGTCGCCTATATAACTTGACTTCTAGTTGATCATTTGGTATCAGAAGTGGCTTATATGAAAGGCAAAGGCCTTTAGATTACCCTTTTTTAAATAAAAATAAAGTATGATCATGCCTTGATTTTTAATGATTTAATTAAGATAGTAAGGTTTGACTTTGCTTAGACAAAAGTCTTGTCATTTAACAGAAATAATGTACAGTATGCAATAGAAAAGTCATGGTGCAGTGGAAAAATAATTAATATTGTGTTTGACTCCCATGAGCTTGGAGGACTGCAGCCATAACATCTCTGCAATGACTCAAGTAACTTATTAAAGTCCTCTAGAATGGCAAAGAAAGTGTTCTTGCAGGACTCCCAGAGTTCATCAAGATTATTTGGATTCATCTTCAATGCCTCCTTTTTTATCTTACCTCAGATATGCTTAATAATGTTCATGTCTGGTGACTAGGCTGGCCAATCCTGGAGCACCTTGACCTTCTTTGCTTTCAGAAAAAAGCAAAGAAAAACTTTTGTCAGGTTGTGTGTGTATGTATGTATGTATGTATGTATTAGGGCTGGACAATAATTCGATATCAATATATCGCGATAGATTTTTTTTCAATAACGGTGATATGGTTTTTGAACCCATTTCTGGTATTTCGATATAAATTTGCATATATTTTATTATATACATAAGATCTTATACATGTATCACTTGTCACTAAATGACTTTCAGTGCTCAGCCATCAGAAAGAGTGTGATGTCACCTGCGTGATGACGTACATCACAGACACGCTGTCAGCGCTCAGCAGCGCAGTCTTTTACAGTCTATGGCAGCACAGCCGTTGGTCAAGCTCCGTGACCGTTGCAGAAAGTTAGCTACAAGATGAGTGCCCTTAATGCAGATGTAAATGAACAAGCTTCCACAAGTAAGAATGCAGACGAAACAGTTGATATAAGAGAAGAAAGACTAATGCAGTGGTGTGGAAGTGGTTCGGCTTTTTAAGATCTGATAAACTTATAGTTTCGGTGCTCTGCAAAATGTGCCATAGAGTGATGCCGACTAGCAGCGGGAACACATCAAATCTGTTTCACCATTTGAAGCAGTTACTCCTCCTGATAAAACATACTGAGAGTCAGAAAATGAGGCATCGTAAAAGTTTAAGCCAACCTGTCACCTCACCAACACCACCAGCCCACCTCCCCGACACCTAAACCAGCGGTGTCAGAAGAGAAGGCAATGAAGCAAACACATACTGCTATGAGGCATCGTGAAGGATTTATATTAGTGGTGAGCCGTTATCGGCGTTAATGTGCTGCGTTAACGAGAGACTCTTATAGCGCGATAAAAAAATACAAAATATTGCCGTTAATCTATTCTCAAAGTTGGGTTGGCAGGAGCTGGGTCTATACTATGCAAGCTATGATGACTTTCACCTTGATATTTTAGCGCGGATGTATACTTGGCCGGTGAGCCGTCTGACAAAAAAAGTGCCTTTCTGAATTAAATCAGCAGGATACCTGACTCTAACTGCAGTTCGGCAGTTTCACTTTAACTCACAAACATTTCATTCGTGCACCGTGACAAACTCGGGTATTAGACGCAAATAATGAGTAAGGACTGGTGAGTGTTATGAAACTTAATAACGCATGCCAAATGAAAAGAAAAATAAAACTTCTGCATTTCGCGGTGTGTGCGCGGTCCTTTACTGACAGCCACCTGTGTGGATCTTATCGGAAAATATGGTGAAAAGTTCTACATTATGACGGTAATAGTTTGTCAGTAATGCAACTAATATCTGCACTTTCCACGTCTTAATTCCATTTCTGTTTAGTTCAGTTATAACTTTAAGGTTATTCATTAAGGTAATCGCCATTAAGGTTCTCGCATTAAGATAATCAAAAATCGCTGTTTACTTGGTGTAGACTCTTAATCACAGTATTGTTATAATCATATTAAAATCGTATAAAAGTATTGTTGCTTATGTAAACATACTCAATGCTTGACACACCATCAGGGCTCTGTGAACTTGCCTTTACGAAGCTGCATTTTCTGTATGTATACTTGCATCAAAAGCAAGTATGAAATGGCTGTTTGGAGATTATGTAGGCCTACAGTTCAACATTTATCTTTAACTGAATAAACAGTTAGTAAACACAAGTACATCTTATTGAGCATCATTTATTTTCATCACCAATTATCGTAGTAGAACAGTTTCTCAAGCAGTTTGTGATGCATTATGGAAACAGGAGATGAGTCCCTGGTCTAATGCTCCACCTGGCTTGAGAAACCCGTTCTCAAAGACATATTATTTGGGTAGCACACATATTCTGAATGCCTTCAGCAGAAATCAAATGAGCCATTTTAATCTAGATTTAAAAAAATTAATGTATGCCTAAT
>CAIGQZ010004625.1:13858887-13887429 GCA_903798205.1 Danio tinwini | reverse complement strand
ATATATATATATATATTATATATTATATATATATATGTTTTTTTTTTGTGCATCCTGTATAAGTGCACATACAGTGCTCAGCATAATTGAGTAAAGCCCATTTTAAAAATGAATATTTTGATCCATTTCTCAGTATAGGCAATGCATTTTGGTGCATTTAAGCAAACCAGCAACCTACAAAATATCAACAACATTTATCCATTGTTTTTGCTTCTCTTGACTTTTCCTCTTTTTAAATTTATAGTTGATATTTTTCTATAGCATATCAATTTGGGTGTACTAGTTTTTGGACCGTTATCATAAGTTATTTTGTTAGATAAGCTCCAGATTTGGCTTCATTACTGACTAATCTAATGTATATACACAAATATAATATTTTATAGCTTCCTAATAAAAATAATAATTTAAAAGAGAGATTTGTGAGCGATATACTTATATATGCTGAGCACTGTATCTAGTTTTGAGATTATAAATATTAGTGGTGGTCCGTTATCTGCGTTAAAGTGCTGCTAACTCTTATCGGGCGATAAAAAAATATTGTCGTTAATCTATTCTCAAAGTTGGGCTGGGAGCTGGGTCTATTCTACGCAAGCTATGATAAAATACACCTTGATATTTTAGCATGGATGTATACCTGACCGAATTGCACTGTAGGTGGCGAGAACGAGGCTGTTTCTCAATATGCGTTCTTCAGCAATCTTGTGTCCTCGTGTTCTCATGTAACGTCATCATCAACTGCCAAAGTTCAGTTCCAATACTCAAGACCGCAAGAACGGAGAACGTGTGAAACTTCCCGGATGTGTTCATGATATCGAGGATGCATGGATGCAGACTTGAGCACCGAACTCGCTCTAGAAGTCCCAAAAGTCATTGCGACTGGAGGTGGGAAACGTAGCATTTTATATAGACTTACTATTAAAGTTCAGAGATATAACGTATTTATCTCAGGAGTTTCCCTAAAGGAAACAGTGAATATAAACATCACCATGGACATCTTAATAAAGGAATAAACACATTAAGGGAGTTTATTTGCTGAAATCCATATTAAAATCAGTTTTATTTATATTATGCAATGCATATTTGTAAGATCTTTATGCAGAGTATATGTTTTGAAAAGGGGAAAAACAATAAATCATTGTATGAATGCTGTAATGTTTAAATAATTTTCCATTAAAGACATGTAAAGGTCATGTGACCATCAGGAAGGACGCCGCATCTCATTTCTCAGAGGATGTGTTTTCTGTTTTTGCGGTTTCCCGAGTTCGTTCTTTCGAGGACACTTTGCAAGACCGGTCTTTACAAGAACGCAAGTCCGTTCTCTGCGTTCTTGAAATTGAGAAACAGCCAGAGTCTTCGAACCTGTGTGTGTTCCTACTGTGAAATTGCCACATCAAACGTGGCGTGCTAACATGGATGCAGTTCACTAGAGTGAATCTGATTAATGTTTGCTCCACTTCTAACTATCAGGCACCTGTAGAGTTTGTGCGTTCGAGTAAAACATATACAAATAAAATGGAGCGGGTGCTTTTTAAAATGAATGACGGTGAAAGAAAGTCAAACCGGTGAGCCGTCTGACAAAAAAGTGGCCTTCTGACTCAAATCAGCAGGATGTCCTTCTGGATCTTTCACTTACTTCGAAGACACTACTGACTACGCTTACATGGACATCTGTAATCTAGTTATTTGTCTCTCTTTGTAAGAGTTTCCTGTAATTTTGGGTGACTTTTAACTGCAGTTTGCCAGTTTCACATTCACTCATGAACATTTCATTCATGCTCCGTGACAAACTGGGGTATTAGATCCAAATAAGGAGTAATGACTGGTGAGAGTGTTATGGAATTTATTAACACAACAAATGGAAAGAAAAAACTTCCGCATTCCGCGATATGTGTGTGTGTGTGCGGTCCTTTACTGACAGCCACTTATATAGTTCTTGTCGGAAAATATGGCCAAAAGTCCTATATGAAGGTAATAGTTTGATGGCGGTATTTACTTAAAAAATGCCACTAATATATGCATACTCCACGTCTTAATTCCATTTCTGTTTAGTTCAGTTATGACTTTATTTGGATTAAGGTGATCAAAATCTCTGTTTGGAGCTTATGTAGGCCTACAGTTCAAAATTCATGTTTAACTGAATAAACAGTTAGTAAACACAAATACATCTTATTGAACATAATTTATTTTCATTACCAATTATCATAGTAGAACAGTTTCTCAAGCAGTTTGTGAAGTATTATGGAAACAGGAGATGAGCCCCTGGTCTAATGCGCCACCTGGCTTGAGAAACCTATTCTCAAAGACTTACTTTTAGTCATTATTTGGGTAGCACACATATTCTGAATACCTTCTGCAGAATTCAAATAAGCCATTTTAATATAGATTAATCTAGATTAATTTCAAGATTAATCTAGATAAAAAATGTATCTATACCCACCTATAATAAATATACAATTGTACCATACACAACAATAGGCATAAATAAACATGAGCATATTTACAGCACAAAAAATGCAACAGTCTAAAAACCATTTATTTTTTATAGTCATTTATTAATTTGTTTAATTTAATATTAACCTCAATATCTTATTTGTAATGTATTAGAGTGCCATAAAGGTTGTCAGAAAGTTTAACCTGGTCCAGTAAAATCAATCTGTTGCAGCTGACGATATTGCTGTCTGGTTAATCTAAACACCCCAGGAGTAAAAGACTGATGATTTTTTATTTGTATGTTGTTGTTTTTTTGTTTTTTAATGTAACTTAACTATCTTTGGAGGGTTATGGATAAAATATGGTAATTTTAATAATTAAGTATATTTAAATAATTGCATCATTGTCCTGTGACCCCCCTAGTGGAATAACTGCATTAAACATTAAACCACTTTAAACAATAGAGAAAGTGAGCATAATTTAATGGATTTACTTGGTACTTCAATTGCTCCACTGGCAGCTAATTATCTTGTTTTGTGTGTTGTTGTCTTTACTATTATTCTTTGTTGTTTGAGTCATAATGTAAGTCAGCAGCTATGCAATCTATATGCAATATACTGAAACAAACTCCATTGTGCTGCTTTGCATCTGTCAGTTGGCCAATAATGTGTATTTAGTTTGCAAATGGACATCGGTGCGATTATTTGCTGAGATTTCTTTTAAGTTACCAAAGCTCATTCCAGCACTTACATCAACAGCCACATAGGATCGATCAAGTCTTCACTCGATATTCTCTTATTCTTGACTTTAACACCAACTGTACACACAGGTTACAGGAAGATGGACTGATAAATATAGATAAAAACCAAAGTGAGACTTCTGTATTATTTTTTTTGTGTGTGTGTGTGTAGTCTGCCGGGCTCAAGTCTTTCTCGCTTCCACAGTCGTTAACCAGCCACGCAGGTCTGCACATCCCAGATTCTGCTTCATGTTCACTGAATCATTCTGGCCTTGCGTGGACTCGGGGGAAAGCGGATCTGAGAAATACTCTTCCCTTTGTCTGCAGCCACCGTGTCCTCATTAAAAGGAAATGGGGGCACGTTTGCAATCTCGGCTCGATGAAGGAGCAGACCTCTCTCCCTGCGGTTTTTCATTCGCCATTATCAGCAAATGGTTTCATTTTGCCTTCACCGGTATGCTTTGTCTAGCTGTATTTTCTAATATCCATCAACAGAAAGCTCTTTGTTTTTTCAGCCCACACACAATGCGATGCATCGTATGATGATGCATTCAGATGTGGCATAGGGCGAATGGAATTCTTGGATGGAAAAATTAAAAGCAAGTTTGTCATCTGGATTACAAATGCACAGCCTGCATTACATTAAATACACTCACTGGCCATTTTACTTGGTACACCGTACTAGTACCGGGTTGAACCCCCTTTTGCCTTCAGAACTGCCATAATTTTTCGTGGCATAGATTCAGTAAGGTACTGGAAATATTCCTCAACGATTTCGGTCCATATTGAAATGATAGCATCACTCAGTTGCTGCTGTTTTGTCGGCTGCACATCCATGATGTGAATCTCCCATTCCACCACATCCCAGCCTGAACAATCGATACAAGGCAGGATGGATCCATGCTTTCATGTCGTTGATGCCAAATTCTGACCCTACCATCCGAATGTTGCTGCAGAAATTGAGACTCATCAGACCATTCTCTGTAAACCATAGAGATGGTTGTCCGTGTTAACCCCAGTACATCAGCAGTTTCCAGGTGGCACCATCAACCATGCTGTTTGAACAAACCATTGGTTTGAATTTCAGCAGATCTTCTTGACCATGTCTACATGCCTAAACGCATTAAGTTGCTGCCATGTGATTGGCTGATTAGAAATTGCGTTAACAAGCAGTTGGACAGGTACCTAATAACGGACAGTACCTAATAAAGTGGCTGGTGAGTGAAAATGGAAATTCTATTTCAAAAGTATTTGTTATTGATGCACATTTAGCCATTTTTCATGTCCGATTCTTTAGCCAATCATCAACAAAGTGCTGTGGATAGTAAAACTATTTGCTTTATAAAACAGCATGTTTCTAATTGTGGTAATGTTTTGAAATAATATGTCAGGAAATACCAGTTTGCAAAAAAAAGCAGGGTCCTTCCACGTCAAATCAGCCAAATATCAGAAATGTTAAGATTAAGCTTGTCAAAAGTTTAAAGCAAATAACAGGAGGATAAAAATGTCTTTAGATGCATGACAGCTCAACCTTTTAGTGGGCATCGTGACCACCTAATAGACCTTTTGTCCACAGGTTATCAAAACATTTAATTAAATTGCATTTAAACATTTTATTAAAATACATAAGATATTTTAGATAAAATCCAAGCGCTCCTTCATCCTCCATAGATCACAACGAAAAGGAAAGGAACCAGAAAAGGAACCAAAAACATTGTCAAAACATTCCATGATGCATCCATGATTGTGCAGCAATGCAGGGTTCAAACCAAACATCGAATTATATATTTGTATGAGCAAGTTACATCCAAGGTTAATGCAAACGCTCGAATAGAGGTGGTGCACATGACACAAAGTTCACCTCAATTGTATTTTCTGTGCAAAAAATGTAAAAAATTTAACTTGAGCCAAAAATTCCAAAATCATCTGGCTGCAGACATGCAATCTCAGACATGCAGTCTCAGACACATAGACTTAATAGAACTAGTGATGTCACTGTGAGGGGTGTGTTTAGGTGTACAAATTTAAAATATGTACAATATTTTAATTTGTGTTTAGAAGATTAACAATAGTATCAAGGGGTTGGAACAACATAAGGGTGATAATGGGTACTGGAAATAACCGGGTGAGTAATAAATAACAGACTTTTTTATTTTTTAAGTTAGCTAACCGTTTAGACCAGCTAAACCTGGCAAGAAAGCACGTCATGATTTTGCCAAGTACTATGCGATCCTGGATTAACATCTATGTTGGTCCTGAAACATAATTTTTGTTTGAAAATGTAATCCATACACTGTAAAAATAAATACTCTATCCCCCGGTTTCACGAACAAGGTTTAAGGCTAGTCTTGGATTAAATTGCATGTTTGAGCTCTCTCAACTGAAAATAACTTAGAGTGAGATGTCTTAAAATAAGGCAGTGTCATTTTTTTTGTCTCTGATGCACACCAGTAATGTATTTTTTCAAGGCCATTTTTATAAATGTGGCTTAAATAGCCTAATTTAACTAAGGTCTAGTCCTGGCTTAAGCGAAGCCTGGTTTGTTAAACTGGGCCTATATCTACTCAGTAAAATTGAGGAAACAGATTCCAAACAATAGTATTAATTAAATTCAACAAATATGCATTGAGTAACAATTAATTAAATTGTCTTATTTAATTGTCTTTATTTAAAATGAGTAACTGCAAACAATACTTAAAAATTAGCAAATTTTAAACAAAAATATTAATTGAATTGAACAGAAAAACCGACACAATGTTAATGAAAACTACAAAAATTTTTTTTTGATTTAACATAAAATGTGTGGAACGTGTTCATCAGCTCTAAAAAATAGTGACCTATATCAACACAATAAAATTGAGGTAACAGATTACAAGCAATAATATTAATTAAATTCAACAAATATGGATTGTGTGATTAAAATGATCCCCAATCCCCCAGCAAACAGTTCAATCCAAAGACGGTTCGATATATTTTAATCTCACACAAGTACTGAACTGAACCAGTGCAAATCGCAAAATTGTTTTTTTTCTTTACCAGCGAATATATTACATATATCTGACTTTAACAATATGAATTTTTAGTTTGTGTAATCAGAATCCATTTCGCATGTGAGAACATAGTTGTTAAAAACTCAAATCTGCAGTTTTTTTTTTATAAAGATGGCGCGTATTTTAAAATGTCCTTTGACAATTGTGGAGATGTCCACCTCCAGGTCATGACGGGCGCTCATTACTCGTGTATCCAGCGAGGGCATCCTTTCCTCGGCTGGACATACTGACATTTGCCCCTGACTTTAAGAATTAAAAAATTCTCATTTTAATCATGTTGGATTTAATCAATATTTTTTCTTTTTGAAATTATAAAAAAAAATGCTAAATTCTTATAATAAAATTGATTAGATTATATTACAGACAATTGTTAGTAATTTCAAACAAAAAAAAGACCTAAAATCAGGAAATTAGTTTTATTAAATAAAGTGTACAGTATATTAATGAAATCTACAAGGCCCAGAATGACTTTTTACCTATTCCTTACCCTTAAACCCAACCATAACTGTAAATTATTCTCACAATCAGAGGGGAATAATAGTTGGATAACAATCAACCTAACCGTAAGCCTAAACTTAACATAAACGGTAACGTACTGTATCCCTTAATTCTGATTGGCTGCTTGTAATGTTGTTCCTGGATACATAGATACTAATCCAGAAACATATCCTACTTGGTGAAATCAGGTTGGCATGGCAAACAAAACACATGCTGCTTTTAGGTATTTTTTCTTTCTGTATTTATTTTTCCTTACAGTACAACCATGTTACTATGGTACTGTGAGGCTGTTGCTATGCAGTTGCTAAAGTGTTCTAAAGTTTACAGTCTACATGCATTACTTAGTTTAAAGTATTTATATTAGCATTTTCCTTCTGTATACTCCATTATCTTGTAAGGCTCAGTGGAGAGATCACCTTTATGGCCTTTTGAACATGTCTGCAACTGATCATTTGAGCACACCTATTCTTAGCTTTTCCACACATTCTCCTGGCCACACAAACCTTGTACAGAGGGGTGTGTTTGCTTCCGAAAGCTCAGCCAACTCATCTGGCTCATTCAGGGCAGCAAGTTATAAACTCCTCCGCAGTGAGAGACTGATGACGTTGTTTGTCAGTGACCTTGCAGCACCACAACAAACTGAGGTGAGCACTGCATTAATATCCCTGCTTGAGCCCAGCCATTAGTGACGTTATTGCTGTGTTGTCATTCAAACATATGGTCCCTGTGCAGAGACCCTACACATTTATTATAGGAGTTCACATGACAAGAGTTTGTTTGTTTGGACTGCTCTAAGACATCATGGAATTGCTGATTTGAGTAAATATAAAGTGAATAAATATAATGAATGAATAATGAATGAATTACAGTACATGTACAAGATGTATGTGTGTGAATGAGTGTGTATGGATGTTCCCCTTCGGGAGGGGAACTTCAATGCTATGTGAAAACTTCCACTATGGGGGATTTCATTCAGAAAGCCAATCATCTGAAAGAGTATGTAAACGGGCCAATGAAATGCCAATGAGTTGGCAGCTTCATCTTGCGCACCTGATGCTCATTGCAATCAATTTGCTATAAGAGCACAGCACGCACAAAGCCAAGCATCATTTTCACTTCAGAGACTTCAACAGCCTTCTGAGAGAGTCGATGAGGGTTCCTCCAGCTGAGTTTCAGACAGAGAGTGAACGAGAGCGATCTCCCGGTCCAGAGTGTGTGACACGCATCGGCAGATGGTCGAGCTGGGTTTCTCCCTTGCCTGGCGTCCTTTGGGTCCGGTCCTCCAGAGCGGTATGTATTGTTGCGAATTTCCTAAGAGAGCAACACGGTCGTGCAGCGCATCTTTTTCAAGACGGCGCTCCGACTGTGCGTTTTTGGATGCGGTGGTTTCCTGTCCTCGAATGATAGGCACGAGCACTGCGTTTCCCGTCTGGGGGTCCAACATGTTAATGCGGTGCTCGCGGGCAGTGCATGCCATCACTCGGTGGCATGTCTGTTGCGCAGTTAAGATCGCTGTTCGCTCTTGCAAGAGGGCCACCCACCCCAGTTGTTCCCCACTCCGCGGTGGGCACACGGGCAGATCTGAGGGTTACAGTGAGAGTAAATCTGCTGCCCTTGGGCTTGTGGACCTCTCGCTCCTGCACGCGCTCCATCCAAGCTTCGAGTGAGAGAAGCACTCCATCCTCAGATGGCCGCCCTCTCACTTGATGACACCGAGGCTCAGATGTCCACCGCTGCATCGGAGGTTGGGCTGTCATGGTCTGATAAAGGATTTCCCACTCGGGAGTGAGCGCGGCGGCGGCCGATCTTGAAACAGACATGATAACCGTGCTTTCCCGGGCTGTTTCGGTCGTGGATCTGGAGATGGTTTATCCCCCAGCCCCGCGGCCGGACCGACTAGATGGGTGTATGTGGAGGATTAAAAGGCAAGACCTTCTAGCCTCCCATCCCTTTCTTCCTGGAAGTGCACAGTGGGTTCATGCAGTCTTGAGGGCACCTTTCTCTGCCTGATCTGTGTGCGCCTCCGCCTCACCACCCTTGACAGTGGAGCAGCCAGGGAGTACGAGTCCCCAGATTGAGAGTGCCATCACGGGCCCACGTGGCGCCTTCTTCTGCTGGAATCAGCCCAATCTCCCGTCCAAGGCGTGTTGGTCTTCTGCCTCCCGAGCTAGAGCCTACACTGCTGTGGGCCAGGCTGCTTCCACCCTGCACGCCAGGGTCCATGCGTGCGAGCTATCCCAGCTGCATGAGGGTGGTTCCGACCCAGGCTTGTTACAAGCCCCGCACCGCACCCGTCTGAGCTCCACGGACCTCAAGTCTGCTGCGTGTGTCCCGGGAAGGATGATGGCCTTGTTGGTGGTCCAGGAGCGCCACCTCGGGCTAAGCATGGCAAAAATATGCGTAGAGTCGACAAAGTTCACTTTCTTGACTCCCCCATATACCAGTCTGGCCTGTTCGGCGACACCATTAGTGGATTCACCCAGGAATTCACGGCGTCTACGAGTCCTGCTCCACCCCCGCCTGCGCCTCCGGCCAGCGGCAGCGCCGAGCACCTCACAGCCAACCAGCGCTCCCCGTCCCAGGGTGCTGTTAAGTCCGGTTAACGGACAGCAAATCGCTCCTGAGACGGGTCATGTGGAGAAGAGGGAACCTGCTCTCTCCCCGGTGGGGGGCCGGGCTCCTCAAAGAGAGCATTTTTTCCTTCCCTGGTTGTGACAGCTCGAATAATGCCAGTCTGGGACGCGATGAAAAGCCTTCCAGCTCGCAGGATCGGCGCACTTCGCCAGTGGCTCATGAGGTCTGGGAGAACAGTCTCCTTTCTCTCACACCTCCAGCCCTCCCCTCCGCAGTCTGGGTGTAAGGTGAGTGAATCTCTCGCCTCCAGCCCTTCCGCGGGACCCCAGCGCTCCCCGGATCAGCACTCCCACTTCGCGCTGCCCCACTGCTGGTATGTCAGCGATCGTAGCGATGCAGTCATTAGCGAGAGCTCTGCCTGCCTGGTTACCGCGGGCCAGCCCTTCGCGGTGGCTCATATGCACAATTAGACTCGGCAACGCGATTCAATTCGCGAACGGCCTCCCAAGTTCATGGGGTTGTTTCTCACTAGGGTCAGCCCTGTGCTTGCTCCTGTCTTGCGAGAGAAGATTGCTGTCCTCCTGGTGAACGATGCAATCTGACCGATCCTTCCAGTCGAGATGGAGAGCGGGTTTACAGCCTGTACTTCATTGTACCTAAAAGAGCGGTGGGCAATGGCCAACCCTAGATCTGTGCGTTTTGAACCGCTGTCTGCACAAGCTGCTGTTCAAAATGCTTATGCAAAAGCGCATCCTCTAATGCGTTCGTCCTCGGGATTGGTCTACAGCAATAGACCTAAAGGATGCGTACTTCATGTCTCCATACTCCACGCCACCGTAAGTTTCTACGGTCTGCATTAAGGTTGAGCCTGGCAGTACAATTCCTCCCCTTCGGGTTCTCTCTGTCTCCGCGGTTCTTCACCAAGCACACAAAGGGAGCCCTAGCGCCCCTTCGGCTCGCGGGCATTCGCATACTCTATTATCTCGGTGACTGGCGGATTTTAGCCCTCTCTCGGGAGCAATTGATTATGCACAGAGACAAGGTGTTCCATCACCTCCACCTATTGGGGTTTCAGGTCAACCGAGAAAAGAGCAAACTCACTCCCGTGCAGAGGATCTATTTTCTCGGGTTGGAGCTGGACTCGGTCACCATGACAACGCACCTCTCCGGAGAGCGCGCTTCGCTAATGCTGAACTGTCTGAGAGAGTTCGAAAGCAAATAAGTGGTTCCACTGAAATCTTTCAGAGGCTCCTAGGGCATATGGCATCCGCAGCTGCTGTCACGCCACTCGGATTGCTCCATATAAGACCACTTCAGCACTGGCTTCACGATCGAGTCCTCAGACGCGCATGGCATGCGGGCACACACTGGGTGACTGTCACTACGCTGTGTCGCTGCGCCCTCAGCCCCTGGAATGATCCCTCGTTCCTACATGGCCTGAGTGCCTCTAGGACAGGTGTTCAGAAATATTGTCGTTTTTGGGGGGCTGTGTGTTGCGGGCATGCAGCCGCAGGCCTGTCAAAAGGAACCCAGTTGCATTGGCATATCAATCGCCTACAGCTGTTGGCAGTGTTCCTCGCTCTCTGCCGTTTTACCGGTGCTGGAGCGACAACACGTGCTGGTCAGGACGGACAGTACGGCGGCGGTGGCGTATATCAACCGCATGGGGGTATCCGCTCTCGCCGCATGTCTCAGCTCGCTCGCCGTCTGCTCCCCTGGAGTCATACGTGGCGCAATCACTGCATTCCATTTTTCCCCACCGAACTCAACCGTGCAGCCCATTCGCTCTCACGGCAGTTTCACCTGGGAAAATAGAGACTCCACCCCTGACAGGCCAGCTGTTATGGGCTGCGCCTTCTCTCTCTAACTCAGAGATTCGTGTGCTTTCGCTTGAGTTACCCACCTGGCGAACCCTGCAAAGTCCACTGGCTACACAGCTGGCCCCGGGGCGTGCGTAATACGCATTTCTCCAGTGAACAGCTCTCGTATTGCGCCTCTCTGGCCCAATCGGACCTGCTTTCTACTCTCCTCGTGATGGCCCCTCCCTGGCACATCCCCTGGAAACAGGGGACAGGTACCGTTTGGCACCCGCACCCAGATCTATGTCTCACGTACGGTTCATAGATGGAGTGCGGAGGACATAGGTGACCTACCGATTAGGTGGTTAACACTGTCACTCAGGCTGCGCACCCTCTACGAGGCATGCCCACGTCCTAAAGTGGAGTCTATTCGCTGTGTGGTTACCTTTTTCCTCGAAGGAAACCCCCGAACATGCCAGATCAGAGTGATGCTATCCTCCTTCAGTTGACTGGAGCTAAGGCTGTCCCCTCCGCTCTGAGGGGTTGGCGTTACGATCATCCCCGCTCTAAGGATGCGGCGATGGCGGCGCGCTGGGAAGCATCGTCTCATCATCCAGTTCCCAGAGGCACGAGACTGGATATTAATTATTCCTGTTTCCCTCTCATACCCACTTAGAGATCTCTCTTAGGAGAGGTCTGCTCGATCACTTGACTCAGTATCTTAAGGTTTCTGTCCAGGTAGACAGCTCTGCTGATCGCATTCGCATCGGCCAAATGGGTGGGTATCTGGAGGCATTTTTGGTCAGCGAAATGTGCCAGCGTGTTGTGCCGGCCCACTCTCACGTTTACCTGAGACCCCCGCCCACCTAGGTGCTCTAGGTTCCTACAGCATTCCTTTAGCTACGTAGTGAACCTGCAAGCACTGCCCATGGAGGAGGCAGACCCAGCACTTTTATTTGCTGTGTCCTTTGCACTTTGCGTATTATACGGACCGTACTCGGCTCTTTTTTCTGTTACAGTGATCAGCAGAAGGGAAGTGCCATATCCAAACAGAGGTTGGAACATACCCACCGAACAGTGAATGCAATCTACCTCGCTCATCTGAACGTAGAAATGCTATGTTCCTTCGCCATAATGATTGCCCCTTAGCTGTTGAGGTGAAAGTCTCTTCCGCTAAAAAAATGATGCTTGGCTTTGTGCGTGCTGTGCTCTTATAGCAAATTGATTGCAACGAGCATCAGGTGCGCAAGCTGAAGCTGCCAACTCATTGGCATTTCATTGGCCCATTTACATACTCTTTCAGATGATTGGCTTTCTGAATGAAATCCCCCATAGTGGAAGTTTCCACATAGCATTTCCGTTCCCCCCTTTGGGGAACGAGGGTTACCTTAGCAACCGGAGTAAACTTAGTAAACTTCTCGATTCTAAGATGACATTTGCACACATATTGGGCCATCTCTATTGTTGAACCCTGCTTTTAAGATAACTATAATTTAAAAATGATCTTCCACCAGCCAAAGTGGCTAGTAAGAGTCTGTCTAACCCGCCATGGCTGAAATCTACACGCATTTGGCAGGTGTTAATGTAAAGCCCTGTATATGAGTATTATTAAAGATGGAGCACAGGCTGTAGTTTTTATGACTGAAAATCCAAACAGTTTCAACCAAAATTGTTCATGTTACTCTGAGAGATCAGGAGAACTGGCAGGCAGGGATTATATACTTTTGCATTTAGCTGTTTATTTTGCAGTTAGTTTTCAGGGCATATTATTCACAGACTTTATCAGCCTGCTATAACGACAGACTGTGCGTTAAATTGGGGAAAACACGAGCATTAATGCCATTGTCATGATGGACTTGTTCAGTAGCGAACTTGAGTTTATGTGACTTACACTATTTGTTGAAAAAAGCTCTTTATGTCTTGTTTTTGCTGCCGCCATGCTCACCTATGTGTCAAACCTCACACACCTCATTCTTGCAAGGGAAATTCACCTGTGCTGTTTTGGCACTGCTTTTCTGAACGCAGCTACAGCGTCTCACATGACAGCAGGGAAAGGCATAGCCTTTCTAGGTTAACATGTCTAGGTTACTGTTGACAGCGCAATTTATTGATTTATTTATTTTTTTGATGTGAATTAAAAACTGATGTAATTTAATTTAAGTGAATTAAATTATTGGTGGGGACATTTTAATTGTTGGTCCCCCTTCGTGTCCCCTCCGTCCATGCTAAATCTACGCCCCTGCTTTTTAGCAAAACACTCCTCATATAGCCGTTCGCGCTTTCCTGTTTGTTATTGTGGGCATTCCGCATAGTTCGGTTGCATAATTCTGATTGGGCAGAATAAAAGTGTGCTCACTCGATTGGCTAGTAAGGCTGTCACACACAGACGACTGTCACACACAGATGGCAATTATGCATTTGCTCTGAGCAGGGGAAGTTAAATAATATATGTCATATCGGAGCCTCTTGCGATTAGCTAATCACAATGTTTCAAATTGCGATTGCGATTCGATTTCGATTAATTGCACAGCCCTACTGGATAAGTTAGTGGTTCATTCCGCTGTGGTGACCCCAGATTAATAAAGAGACTAAGCTGAAAATAAAATAAATACATAAATGAATAAATGCTTAAATGTAAATCTTACTGCGGTAGCTTTTTAAGTGGTAATGTCTACACTCAGCGGCCACTTTTTTAGGTACACATATCCAACTGCCCGTTAACGCAAATTTCTAATCAGCCAATCACATGGCAGCAACTCAATGCATTTAGGCATGAAGACATGGTCAAGATGATCTGCTGCAGTTCAAACCGAGCATCAATAATGGGGAAGTAGGTTATTTAAGTGACTTTGAACGTGGCATGGTTGTTAGGGCCAGGCTGGCTGGTCTGAGTATTTCAGAAACTGCTGATCTACTGGGATTTTCACACACAACTATTTCTATGGTTTACAGAGAATAGTCAGAAACAGAGAAAATATCCAATGAGTGGCTGTTCTGTGAGTGCAAATGCCTTGTTGATGATCATGTCAACGCCACAGCATACCAAAGTATTGTTGCTGACAATGTCCATCACTTTTTGACCACAGTGTACCCATCTTCTGATGGCTACTTCCAGCAGGATAACGCGCCATGTCATAAAGTGCGAATCATCTCTGACTGGTTTCTTGAACATGACAATGAATTTACTGTACTCAAATGGCCTCCAGAGTCACCAGAGCTCAGTCCAATAGAGCACCTTTGGTATGTGGTGGAACGGGAGATTTGCATCATTAATGTGCAGCTGACAAATTTGCAACAACTGCGTGATGCTATCATGTCAATATGGACCAAAATGTCTTGTTAAATCTATGCCATGAAGGATTAAAGCAATTCTGAAGGCAAAATGGGGTCCAACCTGGTACTAGTAAGGTTTACCTAATAACTTGGCCGGTGAGTGTGTATTAAGATAAATAAATAATATGAATACTGTAATTTGTCATAATCACAATTTTTGATTAATGACTGTGTTGGAACTGTGCTAGAGGGTTCAAATAAACTAAATGATTTGGGTAGTTTCATATTCCTTCCTGTGAAGTTCCTGACAATGACAAATTCTGACAAATGAAGAGTGATTTAATTGATGTAATTGATGTCAATTGTGTGTAATTGATGTTTTGTGTAATTTTATCATTCCCATGCTGCCACAGGAAAGGATGGGGCTTGTAGTTTTGTAGCTTCATAATTGTTTGCTGACTGGCTATTTGTCATCAGGAATTCGCAAAATGCCTGCGATCGAAATTCATTATTCATAACGAATATACATTTGTTTTCGCCACAATTCTTTAATAAACGCTGGGCCCAACAAATTATGAACACAGCAGAGATTATGAACACTGGTGGTTTCGCCTGCAGTTCATATATTCGATCATTCTGACATGAATTGTTTATGTGGTTGCCAGAGAGTTCTTGAAAGGTTAATAATCTTTGAACCACTAGTTTTTTTACAGTATCTTACTTGCTTCTTCATGTGACATTCTAAACAAAAATGACAGCTGTGGTTGCAGTACAGACACATTATTTTTTATTATTCAACAACATTTTGCTTATGTATATAATTGTGTACATCACTCTCACATTGCTTTTTAGTTCTTTGGACTTTTACTTTGTAACCTTTTTTGCTAGTATTACTTTGTTTTTCTATTACTATTTTTTATTTTTATGCTGTGGTTACTAGCGGTGTGACAAGATCTGGGGCTACGAGATCTTGCGAGACTAAATCGCGACAAGATGAAAAGTTCTCTCAAAAAATCTAAGTACACGTCGAAACGACGCGTAGCGCAAGCTCTGTGATTGGTCGGCTTGGTACTGGTGATAAACCCAATGGAATGAGTGTATAGACCTTTTTCTTGGCTGCTGCATAGAGGGCGCCATAGCGACCAGCATCTTCTGGTAGAGTGTTTAGAACTTTCGTTTACAGCATTAACAACTGGTAATTTGCGCTCAAAAATGGGTTTCAATAGCTTTTTAAGTGGATTGCAGAGTGCTTTTGTAAAACAACTTTGAAAGGTGTGTGTTAAAGCCGTTATAATCTGTCAGATGTGGTTCAAGCGTGTTCGTTCTCGACCTATCAGCTGTTAGCTCAGCAGCTCTTCGATTTTCTCTCTCTCTCACACACACACACACACACACACACACACACACACACACACACACGCATGCACGCATGCACACGCACATGCACACGCACACAACACTTCACTGACACTAACATTGATTCTATTCAGGAGCCGTTTATGTTTCATTTAGTTAGCTTGTGTGTAGTGTTTACCAATGTTTGTGTTTTTCTGTCATTTCAAAATGCCTCTTTATTTTCACTTTGTGCCAGTCTTTCAATTAATGTGTCATTGGGACAGGACGTGTGTGTGTCAAACATTTTAGTGAATTACATTTGTTTAGGTTGGTTATATATTTGAAAAAGAGAGAAACTTCACTTAAACGGTGTCGAGACTCCATTTAAACCGCACAAAGATGCAGTCTGATGGTAAAATGACTGCAGCAGTTATTTTTCATTCCCATCACATTTTTTTAATAATCAGTCCAGGAGGTGGTGCTGATCGACAACAGTATTAGTTCAAAGACGTTAAAAACAAGTAAAATAGATTAAAACTATAAATTCAAAGTTCTTAGCATTCTCCTTGCGCATACATGCAAAGCATAATGGGTAATTTTGCGTTGTAAGAAAAAGGTCTGTACCAGTGTTGAGTCCTGTGAAAGAGCTCCAGATGGAAACTAGTTTTGTGTTTATTCATTCATTTTCGGCTTAGTCCCTTTATTAATCCAGGGTCACCACAGCAGAATGAACCACCAACTTATCCAGCAAATGTTTTACACAGTGGATGCCCTTCCAGCTGCAACCCATCACTGGGAAACATCCATACACACTCATTCACACTCATACACTACGGACAATTTAGCCTACCCAATTCACCTGTACCGCATGTCTTTGGACTGTGGGGGAAACCGGAGCACCCGGAGGAAACCCACGCGAATGCAAGGAGAACATGCAAACTCCACACAGAAACACCAACTGACTCAGCCGAGGCTTGAACCAGCGACCTTCTTGCTGTGAGGTGACAACACTACCTACTGCGCCTCTGCGTTGCCAATTTTGTTTTTACCTCATGATTAAAGTTGTTGCACATCTGCTGGTTTCTGCCTCTGAATGAGCAAGTTTTAGCTACTTGTAGCAATCAAAAAAAATAAAAAATACTCACAAAGAAACTCCACACAGAGTAACATAAAAACCTACTGCCAGCCAGCGTTTCGGAAGTGTTATTGCAGAGCAACACAAACAGCATGCAGAAAAATAAATGCACGGCTACATGCAAGGCAGGCGATGTGGGTCACGCCGATCACTGGACAAGGAAGTATAAATCAGCCTTAAAGCACCACATACACACACATTTCCTCTGATGGTGCACACACACAAAAAACTAAAGTTTTCTTCTCATCCGGTGCGTGGTATCAAATTCCATTAAAGCAGCTCTCTCCAATCAGTCCTTACTCTAATCCAGTAGCTCAGAGTCCAGTCAGTAGAGTTTATAGCTAAATATTTTGCAGTGTTTGTATGTCGTTTATGGCATAATTAATTGAAATAAATGTAAAATACATTCATTACAAGTTTATAAAAAAACAACAACATTGTTTTGCATTTTGGGATTTTTTTTATTTATTTTTTTTTCAGTTGCATAAAAATCTATTTTTCATTCATATATTAGCTAAATATTTTGCAGTGTTTGCATTATAAATAACATTAATTTGACATTCTAATTGAATTAAAAAGCACCTAAATAGCATTTTGTGATTTGGATCCTGTAAGCCATACTCTCTAGCGCCACCACTTGTCCAAAGTTGCAATTTTAAAATGGTTATAACTTTTGAACCGTAGGTGGCAAATTCAAAATTCTTTTTTTCCTAATTGGCTTATGCCAATGCAAATTGGCACCAAATTTTAAAAATCGTAAGGCTTAGTTTTTTTCTAAAATTATGAGTTTGTAAAACTTACTTTTTCGAACTCGTCCTAGACGGTTAAGTCAATTGTCACCAAAATTGAACCAGGTCATCTTCAGACCATGCTGACAAAAAGTTATCAAAAGAAAGTTGATTAGTGAAACGGTTGTAAAATTGTATGCAAATGAATTGTTCAAAGTCATCGTAAAATTGATAATTAGGCCACCATTTTTTTGTGTTGATAGGCAATACGGTTGTTTACTGCACCGACAAATGGGCTGGTACAATGCCAAACTGCATCTGAGGCTGTAACAATGAAACGCTTATACATATTGACACAAAACTTAACAGGTGTCATTGTCACCTCACACTGACCACATCACCTAAATTTAGTCACAGCGCCACCTACTGGTCAAAAGATATATACCAGTAAATTATTCAAATTCTTATGTTTTTGCTTACATTTCCAGTTAAATGGACTTCAAATGTATTCAGAACTCATTGTTTCAATTGATCTGGTGCTCTATAGAGCTTGCTGCTCATGTCCTCTGGACTGCTTTTCATGGTGCCATTGCATTGCTTGGCCCCGCAATTGCTGCTTGCAGCTATATTTTTAATTATTATTATTATTATTGTTTATTTTTTTTTTTTTTGGAAAAAATACTATTTTCCATTCATATATTTCATCTTTGAGGATTCCAAAAAATAGCATAAAAATCTTAATTCTTTCTCGTTCTTGTGAACCCAGTCTTGTTTCTTCTCATCTCATGGATTAAGCATCTCGGCACATCCCTACAGTATGGTTACTCATATGTTCACCTGTGTCTGGTTTGGTTTCTCATCATCTTGTGTGCTTTAATTCCTGCAGTACATTGTTTAATGTCATCTTTGAACATTTATAAATTCTCTTGATATAAAGCATCCTTGTTTGGACCAAGATTTGTTTCAGTTGGATTGCCAGTGTTTGTTTGGTTTGGTAAATGGTTGCAAACTATCCTCATTGTTGGATGCTGTTCCAAACTGTGTAATTGCATTCAGTTTCTTCTGAGTGAAAAATATTCAATTAAGCATAATGAATCTGGCTGGAATCATCACATCCTTATGAAGCCCAGTATGAAAACCAGAACTCCCCAAAATCATTCAGCCTCCAAAATCATTACCCACAATCCCTCTCTCTCCACCCGCCTCCACACTGTCCTGAGCTGAACTTTCTTGGGCGGGGGGAACAGATGCTCTTCTTCCCATCTGACAGCCCCCTCCCTTGCCAAAGACCCCCGCAGGAGAGCTCTGACTTTCAGTGAGTCATCCGTTCGCGTCTTCTGACATTCATGGGGATTTTAATGGCGCAATAAAACAGAATGCTTCGATTAACATAAGGAAGTTATTTTGGCTTGGAGCCACCTTCAAAGTCACCTTGACTTTTCAACAGTGCCGAGCATACTTCACCCCACAGATGGACGTAGGTCATGTATGAACTACATTTCCCAGAGTGCATTGTGTGTTTGTGGAAACAGTGGGCCAGATGTGCGGCGGTCGGCATGCTTCATTAGGCGCACAGTGTGGTTTGAACTTGACGGGCAGACGTCGTGACCAGCGCCTGTTGTTTTAGAGCCTAGGGAAGAGATGTCTAATTAGAACAGGTGTCTCATTCAGGTCCTTTTCCTCTTCTGTATCATTACCTGCTGCTTCCAGTCAAGAACAAGATTTGCCTGAAGGTGATTTTCGGGAGATTGTGATAATTTCCTTTGCTGCGTTCCTTCCTCAGAGAGTATTTATCATCGTGAATAATTTACACGGGCCTGCTGTAGGTACTTGTGATGTAAGTTAGCATGTGGACTGAGGGCTAGTTTTTAATGATCTAGTGCTGACGTGTGGCCCAGATTGCAGACTTCTAATGAGGACCGTCAGTGTGCCCTGTCCAGCGTTAGAGAAGTAGTGTCTCAACTCCATCTGTTGTGTGATCTTACTTTTTAGTTCTTCTTCTGCATTGCTCTGTCATTTTCACCTGCAAATACAGTACATGGCTACATTTATCCATCTTGAAGATGACAATATCTATCACAGTAGGGCTTTCGCACTGGAGGAACTTTTTCATAGTTTCTAGTAGGGATTTCACAATACTAAATATAATATTAAGGCCCAATCCCATTTCCACCCCTTAGCCCTTCCCCTTATCCCTACCCCTCTTTTTGCACGGGAACGGGTAGGGGTGTTACAATTCTCTTTAGCTTGAAGGTGTAGGGCTAAGAGGAAGGGCTAGATAGCCCTTGAAACTGAGAATTTTCAGGACCGCACTCAAAACCAAGGGGTACAAAGGTTTTCTAGAATACACCAGTCACAACGGCAGCATGACTGCACACGGAAGTATTGAGATGCACAAATTACAATTTTTTTTGTCATTTTTACAAATTTTTATAAGTAACAAGCACATGTTTTAATATACTTATAACTGTGTTTGTTTGTTACCATCATGCTTTAAAAAAGCACTAAAATAAAAACCACTAAATTTTGCTATCTATAATCAATAATAACTCCTGTATAGTCCCACAACATTCTGTCACTCAATGACACTCGAATACCCTGTCAGAAATGTCTAGTGGCTGGGAATGAGCTTTTTACAGTGTGTGCTATAATGTTAATGTTGTTTTCATGTGTTTAGATGAATATGGCCACTGTGTAAATGCACAGTACTTACAGTTACGATCTTATTGCCACATTATATCGTTATGATAACATGATATTGTTGCCTTCAGTGATTTCCTGAAGATAATACCAAAAAAAAATATGCAACTGGAATAACTACAGCAATCACCATTGTCAATCTCATATGAAGCGAAGAGATCGCGATGACATACAGTATGATGATGTGTGCAGGTAATGTAGTGCTGTCCCATTTCTTAGGGGTAAATTTAAACACTCTGCTTCAAGGGCGAAGGGGAAGTGGTAGGGGTACAAAAATAGAATTGGGATTGGGCCTGTACTATTCGGTATGTCCTCCATGGTTCAGTATGCATATTGAACCTGCACTTTTATTTGGTTTTGCATTTAAAATTGCATTTAGCTTTTTTCCCCATTCATTTAATCACTTACTGAACTGGCTTTGTTCATATTAAAATGTATGAGCAATTCCATGAAAACGTTAACCTTATCGTGAACAAATAAAGTTTTTACCAAACCAACAAAACCAATTTAAATTTGCTCATTAAGGTCTATATTTTATAGTAATGATGTGCTCTCGTGGAAGTTTTAAGAAAATTGCTTTTATCCATGAAATATGATGTTTGTGTCAATGGTACATTTCATTTTCATCCGACCACATTTCATGATTTCAAAAAAGGGGTTAAAGTCCCCTTAAAAAGTGTTTCTGTACAGTTTATTATATATATGTTTAGTAAAAAACAGGACACTGTCAAATAAAAATAAAGCAACAACTCTACAAGCAAAAGCACAAAATCTAAAACTCAAAACTGAACCAAATGAACTGTGAGCAATTTGTATTGTTGCACTGATAGATCCTGAAACTGTTGAAAATACCTGTGGTATGTTCATACTGCAGGAACAAGGAATTGTTTTAGTTATAGGAACCTCATTGGGGAACTAAATTACCTCCTGTGCTGCAGAGCACAACGTTGGCACAAGCGTTACAGTCAAAGTTCAGAATGGCTAAATATACCACTTTGTGGAGATTCCACTCATGTGCAGGTATACTGTACTTCTTTATGCATAAACCACACATGCTCAATGAAAAAGCAAAGACAACTTAACGTGATGATAGGACATTTCTATGTAGTATCCTGCAGTTTGCAATAGCACTACTGTGCTGTCATGGGAACACTGCTAAAATTACATCTCAACTTGTTCAATGTCAGTAAAGTTTTAGTTTTAGTAGTAGTGTTTATTTTATTGACTTGTTTTTTTTTAAAAGGGTAATGATTCGCACTCATCAAGTATTTACTTCATGCTGTTTTTATTTTTACATTCTACGGGTGACTCAGAAAACACAAACGTTTTGGCACAATGCCTTCCTCAGTGTGTAACACAAATTCCTTACTCCACCCCTTTATCCCACAGTCAATCACATTGCGTCATTAGACGACCACTCCAAAACAATCTCATTTTCATTTCAACGTTCCATAATTAACCCCTTAGGGACTATTTACCTTCATATTCAAAAACATCATTTCAAAAAGAATGTTTTTTTTAGAAAAAAATAATTGGGTTAAGTTAGAAAAATCTTACACAATAGTTTTCTATTATTTTATAAAATGATTGATAACTATTACAAAGCATTTTCAGTTTCGGTTATAATTTTTGGCCAAGTGCATCCAGACGTTTTGGACCACAATCTTCATTTGAGTGCATTACAAGATAATTTTGGCAGCATTTATTGGTTGTCTTTGATTGCAACATCTTATTCTTTCCTCCACTTAGATGATATATCGGTTCTATAAAACATATCAGTTGTCATAAATGATGTAGCCCTCCTTTATGCTCTTTATTCACATAACTTCATTTACACTATCACATAACCCAACTGACTTCCTTATGGAGAGGAAGTTAAGGATGTGTGGACACTCCGGTCTCCGCTCTTTCTCAATTCAATTCAATTCAATTCAATTCAATTCAATTTGTTTATTGTCATGTGCACAGTAAGGAAACAAGTTTCCCTGTACAATGAAATTATTACTTTGCCATCCACAGTGAAGTCATACATACATATAATATACACATGAAACAAGTCATACACATATATACACATATACACAGAAGTCACTCTCAAAATAAGATGTCATGCAATACAACCATCAAACGTCTAAATCTGGAGAGAGGTCTTTACAGCTGTCCCTATCAACCATCTCAAGTCCCTTCCTCCCTCTATTTCACCAAAGCTCAAGTCACTGAAAGTCCATACAGACTTGTCTATGTACTTTATATTGTGTATGATGAGGATCTATAGCAGGGGTGCCCAATTGCAGAGCTCTGCTGCAACCTTGATTAAACACACCTGTACTTAATTACCAAGTGTTCCTTCATCCTGTAGCCAGGATATACCATTGCTTCAGTGTACTTCAATACGAAGAGCTATACACGTCTAACTCTTAGATTTATCTTGGAGCAATTGATGTTGGCCATCTATCATTGAATGCATGATTTTATTATTTTTACTTTTCATATTTACCTGATTTATTTAGGATTTTACTAAAGTCATTATTAATTTTAGATTGTGAGAAGACATTTGTTGGCCCTTGTTGTAATATGGTTTGTGTACAGTAGATAAAACTTAAGGATCTCAAATGAATGGAATGCTTCATGTTAGACCTTTTATAAGTCCTGGAAAAAAAAGTAATTTTGTTGCGCATGTAGAAGAGAATATGGTAAGAGGAGGTAAATGGAACAAAAAACTGCTTTAAATAAGAAGGAAAACTAAGATAAACACATTTAAAAAGAAACAAATACCAATGAACTTAGGTTTAAGCAAACCAAGAGATTCGTATAATATGCAATGATGGGTTTTATATGGACATCCTTAAACAAACCTACATAGAGAGTTAAAGAGAGTATCAGAAAGATTTTAAATGAATATCAGAGGTATTATTATAAGTGGAGTTTATTTAAAAAATAATTTTAAGAGGATCACATGCTTATGATTGCTTGCAGCCGCCCCACATTATCCAATTGATTATTCACCAATCAGACGAGTCCTAGGTCAATATAAGAGTTCTAGGTTTCATTTCACAGACATCTTCGTTTTGAAGAATCCCCCCCCTTCCACCCCTACTCCTCCTCCTTTTCTAGATGGGTGGCACGGTGGCCCAGTGGTTAGCCTCACAGCAAGAACGTGTTCGCGTGGGTTTCCCCCTGGTCCCCCTGTTTCCTCCCACCGTCCAAAAACATGCAACTTAAGTTAATTGACTAATCCAAATTAGCACCATAGACAGGCTCTTAGCGGGTAGCTATCTCTTAAGAACAATACAGCAGGGGAGTTCTCGAGTTCTACCTGAGCTCAAACTCCCCTCTCGCCTTGCAACGGGAGGGAACCCCAGGCTCGAGGATCTTTTGAGCTCAGGGCTCTCTCCTGGGACAGCATGCCAAACAAGCTTTTATAATCAATCATCAGCTAAGTGTGAACTCTTAAAATAATATTATCAGCAAAATCAATAATAGGGTAAATTAATTGAGAAAAAAAAATCTTACTTGAAAGGAAAAACAATTAATAGAGCGATAAAGAGAACCTAAACACTGATATAAATTTTTAATTATAAAATCAATATTCTTTTGTTGTTGTTGTTATTCTTTAGTAAAAGTAGGGCAAGCAACACAACTTTTAGGTTTCTTAGAACCACTCATCTCAATACTGCTGACCATTTAACATCTGCTTACATAAACATTTATTTAGCCTCAGACAAAAAAATAAAAAAAAATGCAGACAAGTATTTTACTAAAGCCTCTTTTAGTTTCTTTGAATGTCAAGAAATAAAGTAGGTATCACATTCCACATATCTCCTTCTACAAAAGTGCCAGTAATAGGGAATATTTGTGCTTAGCAGTGTGGACTCCACGGGCGGACCGATAAGCTCACAGCCATTCAGGTGGAGAGAGGATAAACATGGTAGTGAATTCCCAGAGAGAGGGATATGGATTGATTTCCCGCTGAAACCTGCTTTAGTGGAGCGTGAGGAAGTGTCGAGGGACTTCATCTCTCCTCACTGCCAGACACTGTCTGCGGTTCATCTCAGTGTGGGTGAAAGAGCCTGTCTCCACTGTCAATGACCCTGTTCTGTACGCTAAAAAAATGCTGGGTTGTTGTAACCAAATGTTGGGTCATGTATGGACAAACTCAAGCGCTGGGTTAGAAAAAGTAATTTAAATTTAACTGGGGGAAAAAATGAATCCAGCAATGGGTTACAACAACACTGAATTATTAGCATGTAGCTGGCCATGTCATGACACTAGAAGGGTTCAGTAATATGCTATTATAACTTTATCTGCATTATGATGTTTTATTGGGTCTGAGGAAATAATTTACATTAATCTGTAAATCAGTGGAGTGTTTTAAAAAAACTGGGTACAGTGTTTCCCTGTTTTTCTAATGCTTTTTTGCAGTGAATTTGCTTTCTTCTAACCTAAACTTAACAAAATTTTTACAGGGTATTTTCTCAATTTGCAGTGGTATTTCTGACATTGCTTGTGTTTTTTTATAGTAAAAATATACACATTCACACATATTAATTATCCATTACATTTTGACCTCAACGACTATTAGTATGGAATTTTTTTTTTTTCAAAGCAAACACTGAGAGAAGCAAAGAAAGAAACTTAAGTGTTAAGGTGTTAATCCTAACATTAAAACGTCTACTTTATCATATTTATACATGAAGGACTGTAAATGATCAATTTAAACACAACTTTATTCAAATCTGTTTAAAAATACAATTCTGTCAAATTATATTCATGGTGAATTCATTTGTTCAATCAATCAGCTTTTTAGGCCTACTGCATTTCGCTGTTTTGTGCAGTATAAAATGACAGAACTTTCATCATAAATCTAAGAATTTTAATCTATCTAAAGACAGATTATTCAGAAATTTAGAACAATACATTATATTTATACACTCACCGGCCACTTTATTAGGTACACCTTACTAGTACCGGGTTGGATCCCCTTTTGTCTTCAGAACTGCCTTAATTCTTCGTGACATAGATTCAACAAGGTACTGGAAATATCCCTTAGAGATTTTGGTCCATATTGACATGATAGCATCACACAGTTGCTGCCGATTTATCGGCTGGACATCCATGATGTGGATCTCCCGTTCCACCACATCCCAAAGCTGCTTTATTGGACTGACACCTGGTGACTGTGGAGGCCAAGAAACCAGTCTGAGATGATTTGCGCTTTATGACATGGCTTGTTATTCTGCTGGAAGTAGCCATGAGAAGAAGGGTACACTGTGGTCATAAAGGGATGGACATGGTCAGCAACAAAACTTAAGTAGGCTGGTGCCGTAGCCCATCCGCCTCAAGGTTGGACATGTTGTGCATTCAGAGATGCTCTTCTGCATACCTCGATTGTAATGAGTGGTTTTTTGAGTTACTTTTGCCTTTCTATCAGCTGGAACCAGTCTGGCCATCCTCCTCTGACCTCTGGAATCAGGCATTTGCGCCCACAGAACTGTTGCTCACTGGATATTTTCTGTTTTTCTGTTGGGAGAGTGCTCACTTGAGTAAGCAAGAGGAATTCCACCGTCTGTTGTGTTCTGTCACTATCTAGAAAATAATTAGCTGTTATATTACCAATATAATGGTAAGGGAAACACTGGGGTACAATAAAGTAAGTGGCATTATTTTTCTCACAGTTCATCCATAGAATGTCAAAAGGCAGCTTATTAGAATTAACTACTTTCAGCAGATGAAAAAAATAACTTCACGAGTCTTAAAAAAAGCTTTTCTGTAACAATATAATGAACTTGTTGAACATTGCTGTACTGTCAGGAATATAAAGAGAAAATTATCTAGAGGAACAAAGATATTCTTAGATATGCCATAGATATGCTTGTGATATTAGTGTAAAATTAAAATATCAAGAGTAATGTTCTTTTCCAAATAACCTTTTACCTTATATGTAGCACACCCCTGCTATTTAAAAGGGTGGTCCACTATGATACCGCAGTTTAATTTTAGTTGATATGTAATGTAGCTGTGTGAACATAAACAATGTCTCTAAATGTAATACGCTTAAAGTTCAATGCAAAGGGAGACATTAGCTTTTACGGAGTTAGCATATCAACGCCTACAGCAAATGAAGTTTTGGGACTACAAAAAAATACACCCCGGTTAATGAGATCATAAAACAGGTTATGCGTATACACCCTGCACAGCAAAGGGGTGCAGACAAATGCGCTGTAATGTTTTAGCAAAGAAAGCTAAAATGCCGTCCAAACGTTTCTGTATTTGGGCTTCCAAAGGACATTACACAAGCATTTGACAAAGGACAGCTTTTAGAATCTCTCCCAGTTCAGTGCTGGATTCGGCTAAACTCCTCAAAGAAGGAGCAGCTCCAGCCATAATAGAAGAAGCTGTGGATTGTGAGCAAGTGTTTTTATTTGTTAAAATTTATCTATTACATGCATAGTGTCTAGCATTAATGGTGTGTTGTAGCAAGGACTTGAACAAGGACGTAAACAACAGGAAATGCTGTTTGGCACAGTTAACAATTTGTCTACACATTCATATTTACCTATAAAACCCCTGTAAACATCCACAATCTTCACCAGCGCTGCAGTGTCTCTATTTGAGGCTGCTGTCCGTGCGCTCTGCATCTCAAATAAGAAACTCACAAAAGCAGGGGCGGACTGGCCATCATCCCCCCTGTCCCCCCCTTCAGTTGGTGAAAGCCTACTACACGTGCGCCGCCAACAACACCACGAATCACAGCACATTATGTATTATGTTAGCTGACCAATCAGAGCCTCTCAAAGGAGGGCTTTCACAGGAACTAAGCAATGTTAGCTGAGTAGCAGTATACAATTAAAGTATGATATATGAAAAACAACATGATTTTTTACAAAATAAGCATGAGCACACATTGTTTTGCACCCTATAAACACAAACTAAGCCTTAAAATACACTCTGGACCACCCCTTTAAAATTATTTGCTTCAGTTCTTTTGAATGAAAATCCTCCAATCTGGAAGTTTAAACCATGAAGTGAAATGCATTGAAAAATATAGATATCATAATATTTTTGGTTATTGCGATATGTCATAGGTATTTCCTATAAGATAAAACTTTGGTATCTTTAGAGTACTGTCTGATTTATTTATATATTTAATGTATTAAATGATATCTGTTTCATTCACTTTTGCACACACCTCATGCATCAAAGAAATAAATAAACCCAGCTATTTGTTAAAAGAAAGGAATGCCTAAATTGATCAAATACATTGATCATATTGATCAAATTGATCATAAATACAATAATAGTGACAATATAAGGGTTATCTGTGTTTACGATATCTTGGATATTTTTATAAATTATTATATAAATTTTATACTGCAATGCTAAACGTTTTGTAATTCCAAGTTGCTAGCAGTGTAGATGGAGTATAAGAATTCACAGTGTGAATGTGACGGCTTTTTCTCATGAAACCATTTACTTTGCAAAGTGATAGACATAATTATCCTAGTGTTAATGTGAGAACGGTGTTTAAGAGACTAATTAAGGCTGTCACAGAAGAGAAGCAAGCACACACAAACACACACTGATGCAATAGACGATAGATGATTTGGTAGTGTTGTGGAACATACTCTGAAACTCATACTTAGTCCTCATACAGTATAAGTTCAGCCACAGTCAAGTGGACTTTCTGATCAGTATAGACACTTCAAGTTGCTAACAAAAAAAACAACATTTAAAGAGACCGGTCACTCCAAACTAAAAATGTTGGTCAACCTCATGTCTTTCAAGATATATTGTAGGTGATTTTATGTTTTAGTAGAGCGTTAAAGGAGACTTTTTTTTGCAGAAACTGTGGTTCTTGATAATTTTTAAAATGCAAGTCAATAGTACAAGCACTTTGAAAGTCCAAACATAAAAACTTAGATAAGTTGAGATCTTAAAAAGAAAATTGACCAGTCTATGCAAGAAATTCAACATTATTTACAACATTGTTATTTTCAAACCACATCCTCTGTTTTCCAGAGAGGAGAAAGATTTGCATGTTGGATTGTTGATTAAAATGGCTGTGCTTATCTAGATTCTGCATCCATCCATTCATTCATTCATTCATTTTTTTTTTTCGGCTTAGTCCCTTTATTAATCAGAGATCGCCACAGCGGAATAAACCGCCAACTTATCCAGCATATGTTTTACGCAGCAAAAGCCTTTCCAGCCACTCATTCATTCATTCACTAAATAAATAAATAAATAAATAAATAAATAAATAAATAAATAAATAAATAAA
>CAIGQZ010004625.1:13812103-13852506 GCA_903798205.1 Danio tinwini | reverse complement strand
TTTACAAAGAAACACTGTTATTTTACAAACTTTTCCTAGATTATTATAATCAAATCCGTTCAATAAAGTTACACAATAAGAGTTTTACAGAGAAACGCTGCTATTTTACAAACTTTTCCTAGATTATTATGATCGAACACTATCAATAAAGTGATGCACTAAAAGTTTAAGAGAAAACTATGTTATTTAAAAGATTTTCCCTAAATCATTACGATTAAACACCGTTAATAAAATGCTTAGACATCCTCAAGGTCGTAATTTAACAGTTTTATTTTGGATCAAAACAGTCTGGAAAAAGCAACATACAAGATACAACTGATTAAAATTCTCACAACTTTAAAATTACAGCGGTTACATTTTATTGAATAATATTTATGTAAAACATGTAGAGGTTTAAGTTATATGGAATGATTCAGTTCTAAATCTTAAATGAAACTAATGTTAAAGGGATGCTGACAAAGGAGTGCGGATCCAAATGCAAGTTTATTACACAGAGATAGTCAGGCAAGCAACAGTCAACACAGAGGCAAATAGATGTATGCAGGGAATCCAGAGTCATGGTCAAATAACAGGCAAATGGTCAGTCCCAGCAGCAAACAACATAAACAACTAACAAGCAAAGCAAGGCAAGAGAAACACATTATAATGTTCACAGTAACAGTATAACTAGACTTAGCAATAGGTGCGTGCATCTGTGCTGCTTTTAAAGTCCATGTAATCAGTTCATAACGATCCTCTGACTGTGTGTGTGTGCGCAATCAGTGTATTCTGGAGTGCTGCATGACTGGATCTGTAGTCCATATAATGCCGGATTTGTAGTTCTATGGCGATCTGCATGTTTACCAGCGATCTACAAGGATTAGATTGCTAGTGATTGTGACAGGAACATAATTTTTTGAATATGATTTGAAATGACAAAAAATTACTGTAAATAATTACAGATATTTTTTACAGTGCAAACTTGACTGATTTATGTGAGAATCTTGGGTACATGCCGCTTCCAATAGCTCTGCAGTATAGCTCTGTGATGATTGTCATACAGTTCAACAGACAATTCATCAAACAAATTTACCTTCTGACACTTTCCCAAATGATCAACTAGAAGTCAAGTTATTATTTGTTGCTTTTACAACTGGGATTGACGACAAGACTTCAGGTAGTTAGGTAGTGTATGTGTCTTGATTTTTTTTTAAGTTGGTTCGAACCTGCACTATTTGCACAATTTACAACAGTAAATTAAGTTGCATAGTTTGGTATTATAGCAAAAACATACAATTGCTTAAAACTTCAATAAATTATCAAGTCCCATTTACTCGTTTCTTGACATTTTCTTGTTAGTTTGTTGTTGGGTCATGATGTTACATTACTAAACATATTATGAAGGTTTTGAATATTTAGATTAAGGTATGGCTTGATCTACAGCCTCTGTAATCAACATTGTCAACTACATTAGAAACTTGTAATGACAAAAAGTCAAGACAACACATTTTTTTTAGCTTTAACTTATTTTATTAAGTTAATTAGGTTTCAACTACATTTTATAAATTATATAAAGTTTAACTTAATATTTTAGTCAGTTTGATTAATGTAAGTTAAGATGCCAAAATTGATTCAACTAAAAAAATTTAAGGCGGCAATATTTTGTGTTTGTGTACAGTTTATGAATTATTTGATCATACTTGAATTACATTTATTATTATTATTATTATTTTTGTTAATATGCAATACAAAATATAAAATGCATTAGTTTTGCATGTTTTTACAGACAATGGTATGACTTGAAGTTATTCTGCTGTAATTGGCATGCTACAGAGCCTGTCGATGCAGCTTAAAGTGTATTGGAAGATTTTATGTGACATTGTTTCTTAAAGCCTGTGGCTCAGAAGCAAAGTTTGCTCTTTTGCGTCATCGCATGCTGTTGAATCTCTCCGAGGTGTTCAGGCATGTATGTGCTCATGTCCACAGCCTTCTGCTCTTCTGCGTCTTTAGTTCGTCTCATGTGCAGGAGTGTGAAGCTGCTTCTGTCAGTCTGTGGCCTTTTCTTCCCCTTTCCACTCTGCTAGGAAGCCAAAAACACCCACCAGCCCTTGGTTTCATAGCACCCAGTATCCATAGAGACCGGGCCGAGCCATCTGGAACACAATATCCATGTGGCGTAATCGCATTCAGAAGTAATAATCGTTTCTTTTAATAAACTCTGAAAACCTGCAGGACGGGAAGACAGCATTTCTAGCTCTAGCATTTGTCATCCAGAAGAGCTCTAGGAAAGGCACTAATGTTTTCATTTTGCCTAATGGTCACTGTCAGGAAGTTGAGTGACAAAAATGTCAGACGTGGGGATCTTCTGTACCGACTCAATCACAACACTGCTGTTTACCCACCGCGGTGAAGGCTCAATAAAGGATGAGGAGATGTGCAGCCAGCAGAAGTCTTGCCAACACAGCAGATCACTGTCAATGGAGCTTGGTTTTGTTTTAGTGATAAATTTCGCTCTTGCTTTTGTGATAACAGTTCGCCAGGAATAAAAACGAAACCTGTGCTACATTATGTCCAATAGATGACGCAAGTCAGTTGATAGGAATAGGCTCCCCTCTCATAAAACAAGAGTGAAGACACTGTCATTATTTGCTTAAACTAAATTCTCAGGACTGTAAATGCTTAATTAGAACATCTAGGCAACCAAACAAGGCACAGGTGAAACTAATCAGTGAAACAAATAAAGTGTTAATCAATATAAGTTGGTTTATAGGAATAGGCTCCCCTCTCCCAACAAGAGTGAAAATACTGTCATTACTTGCATTAAATGAAACAAATGAAGCTCAGAATTGTAAATGCTTAAATGGATCATGTAGGTAACTAAACAAGGCACTAGTGATGTGTGGATGGCGGTTATATCCGTGGGCACTGCGGATAATCTGCAGGTCGGGCGGGTTGGGTAATAAAAAAATACATTGATTAATTGCGGGTGGGTCGCGGGTCATAGCAGTTGACCAGCAAAAAAGCAGAGAGTGGACTTCACAGAATGTAAAGATGAGAGAGACGCCCAAAATAATGGATGAAGTGCAGGAGTACTGTGCAAACTTTCAGCTAGAGGAGTCATCAGAGGAAAATCTGCTATCATTCTGGGAAAAACAAGATCACTTATTTACACGATTGCAGCTCCTTGCAAGGAGAAGCTTGTGCATTCCTGCAACAAGCGGTGCGGTCAAACTCTCATTTAGTGCAGCCCCCATCGAGGCACAGTAGGCTAGATGCTATTCTGTTTTTTCACAGTGCAAAGAAAAAGGCCAAGTAAACATATAGCTGTTTTTTAGGCTGAAGTGACCATTTTTGTTATCTTTTTCCTGTATATGTAAAAGCTAAATCTGCTGTTAATAACGAACAGTCCACAGTGACCTATCATCTCACTTCAAACAAAGAATAAGAATTACTAAGTGTCTATCGGGTGCGGATATATATATATATATATATATATCAGACAAAATAATATGTGCGGGCAGGTGGATGATTAGAATGGAGCGGATTCGGGTGACATTTCAGCTGATCCGCACATCTCTACAAGGCACAGGTGAAACTAATCAGTGAAACAAATAGTGTTAATCAACACAGGTCGGTTGATAGAATTAGGCTTCCCTCTCCCAACAAGACTGAAGATACTGACATTATTTGCTTAAACAAAATGAAACTCTGGACTGTAAATGCTTAATTGAAACATACAAGCAACTAAACAATCAATCAGTCAAGCCTTTATTTGTCACATATACCTCCATGTATTCACATACACTGACATATAGTGAAATTGGACCCCCCTGACCATACACAAACATTACATTTCAGGGGAAGACAGGTCAACGGGAGATAGCTTTTAGAAAAATGAAGTATGATACAATTCAGGAAAGAGAGGCGAAAAAAAAACTCCCTCTCACCTTGCTCTTGAGTTAGAGCAGTGTGAGATTAGGGAGATAAAAAAGCCCCAGCAGTCAAGCACATAAAACACATAGACATGACATACATCGTAACAGGGGATGGGAAAGGGGGTGTGGATATAGTCCGGCAAGGGCAGGCAGCCGTCGATTCCTGCAGCCATGGAGGCGCTGGTCACAGACCCGCCTACCCCCTCCAGTGGATGAAAGCACACAAAGGTGTGGGATGAAGGTTTAGGTCGTGAAAGTCTATGTGTAGCTGTGTATGTATGTGTGTGTGTAAGCCTGTAGAGTCCAACAGGTGTCCTTGACAGGGAGCAGGAATTTCAGAGCATCTCCATATCTTACTATCCAGGAGAAGTTGTTTTTCTCCAGCCGAGGCCGTCTGGCTGGAAAAACACTGGGAGCCGAAAGAGAAGAAAGTATTTCAAATTTAGGTCAATATCCGCCAATTTCACAGATATTTAATGTTCGTCACTGGTCTCCAGTCCTGGCCAAATCTTGTTGCAAAGCAGCCTGTACAAACAAAGTTTGTTGCAAACAAGGTACAGGTGAAACTAATCAGTGAAACAAATAAAGTGTTAATCAACACAAGTCGGTTGAAAGGAATAGGCTCCCCTCTCCCAACAAGAGTGAAGATACTAACATTATTTGCTTGACATGAAACAAATGAAACTCAGGACTGTATATGTTTAATTGGAACATACAGGTAACTAAACAAGACACAGGTAAAACTAATCAGTAAAACAGATAGTGTTAATCAACACAAGTCAATTGATAGGAATAGGCTCCCCTCTGCCAACAAGAGTAAAGACACTGTCATTATTTGCTTAAAATTAAACAAATGAAACTCAGGACTGTAAATGCTTAATTGGAACATATAGGCAACTAAACAAGGCACAGGTGAAATAATCAGTGAAACAAATAAAGTATTAATCAACACAAGTAGGTTGATAGGAATAGGCTCTCCTTTCCCAACAAGACTAAAGATACTGCCATTATTTGCTTGAAATATAACAAATGAAACTCAGGACTGTAAATGCTTAATTGGTACATCTAGGCAACTAAACAAGGCACAGGTGCAACTAATCAGTAAAACAAATGGTGTTAATCAACAGAAGTCGGTTGATAGAAATAGGCTCCCCTCTCCCTATAAGAGTGGAGACACTGTCATTATTTGCTTAAAATGAACAAAATGAAACTAATGAAACTCAGGACTGTAAATAATTGGATCATATAGGCAACTAAACAAGGCAGAGGTGAAACTAATCGGCAAAACAAAAGTGTTAATCAATAACCAAGGAAACAAAACTAAGCAAAGCTGGTAAATGGAACATGCAATTAAAGTTCCATAGAACTGAACAAAAGCCTGACAAGATCAAAGTAAAGCAGTCATATGCTGCAATGTCATGTTTTTTGTTTGTTTGTTTGTCTGTTTGTTTCTTTGTTTTTTTGGACTGTTATGAGCTGTCCATGCTGACATAAGACCAGCAAAGTCTCTAACCTAAAGAGATACTGTTTCTAAATATTAAGGCTCATCCACCTCTTCCTAAAACGCCTCATTCAAGCACACCCACACGAATCTATGTCACTGTGTGGGAAAATTTTAAATGCAAAGGAAGAAGTCATAACTTTTATTCACACCAAATGCGGAGAATCACATCATTCATTTTAGTTTACATGAAGGATATTTGTCCCCTCATGCAAATTTTTCACTTGAGGTCAATTATTTGAGCTTGCGGGATTATCGAAATTTTGCATCGTAGTGCGTTTTGCGTTATTTGCACCACACTGATATTTCGCCAACTCAGGCTCATTATTGATACATACCCCTGTATACATTTCTGGACAGCGTGAAATGCATCCCAGAGGTACGCATTTTGCAGTTTTTGTTTTCGTGATTCCACCAGAGGCCGCTGTGTATGCTTATTGAGATCTCAAATTTCTCTCACGAGTGCCATTCGCGCCTGCTGTTCTCACGTAAATCCATAAGAGGCCGCTGTCGACTGACTGACTCACCGACCGACCGATAACCCCACCGACCCTCTTCCCTAAACCCCACCATTAGTGTTTTCAAAAGCTCCAATTGACCCGCCCACCCACTTCCCTAAACCCAACCGACAGTGTTTTCAAAAGCAATCCAGAAAATGAAAAGTCCTCACTGATTTTCACCATGTTTTCAGATCTTACCACATTCTCACCCTGTTATTTACTCGTTTATTTTATTCTTTGCTTTTTGTTTTTGTTTTACATGCTTTCTGGAATCGTTCATCACCAGATTTGAATCCTGTCATCACAGTCAACTCCTCTCTGCGCCTCAAGTCTGCCGAAGTACGCGGCGAGCTACTTGGCAAACTGCTTACAACAGAAAAGCAATCTACACAGGTAAGCAGTCAGCTGGTAGAGCAAAAAGAAACATTAGCCATCGGCTGTGTCATACCGCCCTGTAGCATTCATTTTAAAGATGAAATGCAGACATGCATTTAGCTCTGGCTACATAACTCGTGCTCTCCAGAAATGTATATGTGGGTACGCTTTCACAATGAGCCTTTGTTGTTACAACTAGCGCATTTGCATTGACATTGTATGTTATTTACTCAACTTGGTGTGAACACAGCATTTTTCTTACTGTATAGTATCTTTGTTGCCACTGCCATGGTTTGAAGATGCTGTGTGTTTTTGTTCTAAAAAAGCAAAACTACTTTGTAAAATGAAAACTTCCCCAACTGATTTATTCAGCTGGAAGTTGACCAATTAGCTTGGTCAGTATTGCTTTGCAAGCTAATATTCCAAATATGGTAAGTGCATTAAATTAAGGTATTGGGCCAATCATATCACACTGAATTTCTGGCCAATCAGAGCACATCACAATTTTCAGAGCAAAGAGCTTTCTTAAGAATCATTGAAAATGTACTATTACAGGGCAAAGACGAGCAAGAATAACGAACGGTACTGCATGTGAAAAATAATGTGTAAACACATTCCATAATACACAAAATAATATTCATTCTTTCATTTTCCTTCGGCTTAGTCCCTTTATTCATCAGAGGTCACCACAGCGGAATAAACTGCCAGCTTATCCAGCATATGTTTTACACAGTGGATGCCCTTCCAGCTGCAACCCAGTACTGGGAAACACCCATACTCTTTTATTCACACACATACACTACGGCCAATTTAATTTATTCAATTCACCTATACTGCATGTCTTTGGACTATGGGGGAAACCGGAGCACCCGGAGGAAACCCACACAAATACCGGGAGAACATGCAAACTCCACACAGAAATGCCAACTGACCCAGCAGAGGCTCGAACCAGCGACCTTCTTGCTGTAAGGCGACCACTGAGCCACCGTTTTGTCCCCACAAAATAATATTCTTTTTAATAACTTTATTTAACCATGTAATGTCAGATTACCAATGTAAATAATAAACGCCACATCTGAGGACTACTTTCTATTACTGCTATTTTCATTCTCCACGGTTGTTCTTTATTAACCGAATTTAATGTCAGAGGAATTGTTTATCTGACTTCAAGTCCTCAGCAGTAAAAAGATTTCATTAATTAAAAGAAAACCGCTCTACTACCATTTGTCTTTTTAATGCACCTTTTGAGATAGTCATTGCTCAGAAATGTCAGTGTATCAGCAAAGTGAATAGGGACGGTCTAGTGTAATCAGCTTATGCCTCTCTTAACGCAGCAGGAGAGTTTAAGTAGAATCTCTCTCTCTTTCATCTTTCTTTTCTATTATCCCTTTCATCTCAAGGGCAGCTTTTGTCCACATGGGATGATGGATCATTTCCCATTGAGTATTTTTGCCACTCTATTGCATATGTGCTGTTCGTTGCAGAGATCACAATATTTGTTGGCTTTATAGTTGTGCAAATTACATTTTCACCCTCTTCATAGTACTTCAATTGCATTTCGTGCTGATTTTGTGAATTTGCGACTGTGGCGGAAGACAAATGTGCAATTAGTTTGCTGGGAAGTATGGAGTTCTGCTGCTCTGGGATCGATTATAACAAGTCATTAAGTGTTGTTTTATGAGGAGAGCTGATAGAAATGGTAGCAGAAAGAGAGCAGGACACAGTTTTCTTCTGATGGTCTATTCACCTTATTTTGCGATGTGGAAGAAAGCTTCTGTGATTGTATTAGGACTTACGATTTAATTGCAGTAAGCAGTCAAACTACTTGCTCAACAAATCAGTGTATTTATAACAATACGTTAATATATTAAACATCAAGCTGCACAACAAGTTGTTTTGTACGCCTAAAAATCAATAAAAGTAAATGAGGTCTTCGCATTTAAATTACAACGGCCATACCTGCTCTCACATGATAAAATGGATAAGTGGATAAGGTTGATTTAAAGTTATAGGATCAGCCTCAGTCAGTCTTGGTCTCAGATGGGTGATTAGGAATGTTTATTTTAGTAGTTAATATGGGATTATTGTGATAGCGTTCCTCCAAGACTTTAACTAAATTCTCTATGCCAGCTCTCATCTTTCTGGCATCAAGCAACTCATTTTGTAAGCATTTATTATTGGGTAAATGTGACATGGAACGCTGACTGGATTTAAATCTTTCATTGCTGTTGCTTGTTTCAACACTTAGTTCTAGATCTGCACAAATTGTACAATACAATTTCAAATTGTTTTCATAATAATAATAATAATAATAATAATAATATTAGAAATAATAATAAAAATAACCTAAATTAACTTAACATACATGTTAAAAATTTATTATATTAATAATTTATTTAATTAAATAAATAATAAAATACAGAATATAACAGTATTTCAGTTTACTTTACAACTTTTAAATTAGAATTCAAATATAAATACATTATTTATGGCTTATTTATGTCTTAAATTCCTAATCCTTTACAAAATGCACCATTTAAATATTTTTTTGGCAGAAAATTTAATGGAAATTCTGTAATTTCTGCACTTTCAAGTTATTCTATACTCATAAACTGATTAACCTTTGAAATACAATTTATGGTATTTAAAATAAATCTTAGAGCTTTCTGTTCTTCTTTTTAAAGTCCATGAAATACAAAAAAAGTAAAAAATGTCATATATTAGGCATCATAAAATGTATGAATTTATTGTGAAACTTTTTAATTCAAGTCTTACACTATAATAGACATTGAGAACAGATTTAATTTATGCATTTATTCACTTTAAATTTGCATAGAAGTTTGTGTAAATTACATGGAAGTTTGTGTGTGCATCACGTGTTAGAACAAGCATCACTGTTTGTTGTAAGTTTACATTTTCCCCCATATTCTGCTTCTTTTCCATATTCCTTCTTTTGTGTCTTGTCTTCACTTCTTAGTTAGAAAAAATATATACTGTACATTCATGCTTGAATAGTTTTGTGTTCATGTTCATCTTTTGATAAAATTGTAAAATTCTTAAGTTATTCTGCAAAATTTGTAATTCCATGCACATTTTCACAATATTGAAATCACATTTAGGTATGTCAGTTATTTTGTAGGTGTAAACAAATGCCTATTACAGTTCATTAAATAGAGTCTTTACAAAAGTTGTATTAACATTTATTCATTCATTCGTTTTCTTTTCAGCTTAGTCCCTTTATTAATCTGGGGTTGCCACAGCAGAATGGACCGCCAACTTAGCCAGCATATGTTTTAAGCAGTGGATGCCCTTCCAGCTGCAACCCATCTCTGGAAAACATCCATACTCACTCATTCACACTCATACACTACAGACAATTTAGCCCACCCAATTCACCTGTACAGCATGTCTTTGGACTGTGGGGGAAACCGGAGCATCCGGATAAAACCTACGCGAATGTGGGGAGAACATGCAAACTCCACACAGAAACGCCAACTGACCCAGCTGAGGCTTGAACCAGTGACCTTCTTGCTTTGAGGCAACAGCACTACCCACTGCGCCAGAATTAATTTGTATTGACAAATAATGAAAATGACCTTTTTATTATTCAAATAATTTGATAGATTTTTTAAAAAGCGTTTTATACAACACACATATTGAACAACATATTAACACAATACATAGCTACAAACATACACCCCATAAAGAAAGAGGAATACATTTTTTGTTAACTCAATTGGGAAATTGGGGTAATCTTTCACTTAAAATATAGTTACTTCTGAGCATTAAATGTAGGGACAGAAAAGGCTGCCAAACCTCAAAAGCGTTTTTGTAGAGCCTCAGATAATGTATTTAAGGTGCTCGAGTTTAAGATGTGATAACACTTCTAATATACAGTGTTTGTGAAATGGTGGGTTTGCTTTTTTCCACCTGAGAAGAATCAGGCGTCTGGAGAGAAGAGAAGGCAATGATTTCAACATGATTAGCTGATATGTGCATTTCCTCTGGCACTGCACCAACAATTTTAGAATCCACATCTTTGTTACGTATAGATAAAAATTATCTAAAGATATCAGTCCAAAAAGTATCGAATTTATGGCATCCCCAGAACATATTACTCAGATCTGCTGGCTCCAAACCACATCTGGGGAAAGATGAATCTGACTGTATACATTATTGCCAGCTTGTTCCTAGATAGGTGAAGCACCTTAAACTGTAGAAGACCTTGTCTAATACATGAGATGAGTGTACTGGTTTCTGGTCCCACTTTCACTTTATATGAAGTTTGTTTCTCGCCACTGTCTTGCATGGTTTGGGACTTGTGGAGCTGCGCAGCAATGGATTTGCTCTTCAGTGTTGGACTTTCAGCAGTGAAAATTAAACCATACTGGACTGAACTAAACTGAACTTCAACTCTGAAAATTGGACTGACACAGTTTCAATTTACTAGAACTTCTATGTTAAGCTGCTTTGACACAATTTACATTGTAAAAACGCTATAGAAAAAAGATGAATTGAATTAAATTGAATGATCTAGAGATGGGGAGGCAGTTCTTTGGATCACTTTATATAACATGGACATCTTACCCCTTTGACATCCATCCAGCATGCTTCTAGTTGGTTCAGGAAAGGAGAGAAGTATTTTTTAATGAAGCTACGGACCTGCAGGAACATAAAAAATAGACTGGGAATCTCAAAATCTGTCCTTAACTGTTGAAATGTGATAAATATGCCATCTTTAAAGAGGTCCTTAACAGTAAACTCCCTTCCTAGATCATTATTGAAATGTTGAATCTATAAGAGAGAGAGGGAATAAAGGATTTAACAAAATGGGAGTACAAGGTAACGCTTGTTTATGAATAAAGTGAAGTCCTGAATTGTGACCATATTCTAAGTGATGTATCAATAACTGTGCTTTTCATAGAATATTACTACCTGCTGGTATCAGAGCACAAAGTAGTGAGCGTAAAGACATTGGGTTATACGTATTTTGTTCCATCAGTAACCAAAGCGTGGCCTCATCATTTGTAATGTTAGAGAACCAGAATATCAGTTTGTGTACATTGGCTGCTCAGTAATAGTACGAAATTTGGCATTGCCGGTCCACCCTCTGCCTTCTATCTTTCCAAGTATTCTTTCTTATTCGAGAAATTTTAAAATGACTTTTTAAAGCTTTTTTAGTTGTTATAATTGTTGATAAATTTTAGTTAGGAAATATTTGGAAAGACATGGTTTACAAAAATATAATTTCCTTTTTGTTTAAACTACTAAAATGAGCTGAAACGCAATTTATGATTTTTTTTTGAGAAGGGGCAACTTAATTATTTTTTGTTCAATCCACTTAAATTGCACAAAAAGACTTAATTAAACTTAATTCCTTCACGTTGTCATAACACAAATCGATGGTCTAAAACACAGCATTTTTACAGTGAGGGTCACTGGAAATTTGAGCTTCAATCTACATTTTTGTGAAAGCGTAAATAGTTGCCTACTTCAACATCCACCTGCAGTTTCTAGGTAAAATGAATGCTACCTATCAGGCAGTATGACGGCAACAAATTTTGTTCCTTTTCACACTAATGATATCTACAGGAACACATAATTAAGGAATAAAGGATAATTTTTTTCTGTAGTTATTTTCAAAACACCACAAAATAAATAAATAAACAAATAAATAAATAAATAACACAAAACATGTTAACAGTTATTATGATTATTATGATTTATAATATTTGTAATTGAATAGATTACCTGAAAATTATTAACAAAAATAAAATAATTATTAATTGAAGTGAAAATTATTGCCTTTTTTAAATATTCCATTTGTTTACATTATTTTCAATATTTTCTCTTCTGAAGAAAGTCTTATTTTATTTCGGCTAGAATAAAAGCCATTGTAAAGGGCACCTATACTCTCAGAAATAAAGGTACACAAGCTGTCACTGAGGTGGTACATTTTCAAAAGGTACAAATTTGTACTTAAAGGGTCCATATTGGTACCTTAATTGCATATATTAGTACCTAAAAATTTTAAGAGGAACACTTTTGTACTTTTTAGGCACTAATATGTACCCTTGAGGTATTAATATGGACCTTGAAGGTACAAATTTGTACCTTTTGAAAAGGTACCACCCCAGTGACAGCTTGTGTACCTTTATTTCTGAGAGTGTATGATGAAAATCATCTTTTGGAAGCAGACAGAACTGTGTGTGGGTATAGTGTGTCCACAGTAGGGTTGGGGGATGTCAACCAATTTGGCATTGTACAATGTCTAATGTAAAACATTGTGATGGATGATGGCATAATCATCGTAGGTGGCGGTGAATTAATTATTTATGAATAATTATTTTATTCATAATGAATAAATTATTTGTAGCCTACTACCTGACCCTCATGGTCTTTGTTTTACCCATAACTAAATCATAAATAAATAAAGATAAGTTACACACAAATTGACACCTGTCAATCACTTTTTCCACGGGTATCTGGCATGAATAGTCAGAGTGATCTGTGTCGTTATAATGGCGTCAACAAACTTGGTTGGTAAAAAAGGTGCACAACCAACAGGAATCAACTAACAGTATCTGAGGTTTTCGCTAAAACTACTAAGTACAAGCATGAAAGCGAAAGATTGAAGCAGTGTACTGATGCTGTCACACTTTACCTGATTACAGTTACCTCGTCAGATAGAGACAAGATTAATTTTATATCGTGTTTAACAACTACAGTGAGACACGATCCAGCGGTACATCCATGATAAACAGTCCATCATGCACTGCTCTCTGGGATTTTGTGCTCAAAGCACCTGCTGTCTGCCTGGAACTCAGATGAGTGCATGACTGTGTGTGTGTGTGTGTGTGTGTGTGTGTGTGTGGTGTCACATGATGTGCATTTTCAGCGGTATAGCATGGACGGAAGGCTGTTTAGAAATGCTAGATGAAACAAGGCATCGTTTTTCGACCCAACCTTAGTCCACAGTCATATTAGAGTGATAGAGACTCAGTAAGTCTCTTTTTTAAAATTTCCTGATGTTAAAATAGGATCCAAATCTCTCCCCTATTAAGGCCCACCACAATGGAGTGCAGTTTTCCCCTTCGACAGCCACGATTGATTGACAGCCACCTATTAACATGTCTCTGTAGTAATGCGTATAATCGCGTAAACATTGTAACAACATTGAATTAACTCTGCAACAAATACATCAAATAATCATTGGGAAAGTTCTTACTGTAGTATTTCTCACAAAGGTTACATAAGATCTGCTTCCTTCATGTCTGTCACTGCGCTGTTCATCCGACTCAGCAGAAGATGGAGACACACATCAGAGCCATAGGGAGCAATCTCTAATTCTGACTTCAACTTTAAATTTAGTTTTCTTTGAAATAAATCCTGCAGTCCTACTTATTCCATATCAGATACTCGTTAAAAAAAAACCTTTCAAAACCGTCTCTTGCAGTTCGCATCATTCATTAATCTAGTCATCTCATACATCTCACATGTCCCCTGCATGACCTCCATGTCAACCGTGACATTGTTTTAATCATATTTGCAACAACAAAAATAAATGCAGTAGATTATCCAACGCTTTCTAAGTACCAACATCTACCTCGCTTTTCAAATCAGGAAAGTACACAATCCACAACACAAGGTCACTCTCTGACTGGACAAAAAGACAGCATAAAAAGACAAAACCAAACAAAGCTTACAAAGCCAAAGCCCTAGAGAATTAAACATAAGCAAAAGCCTTCATAATTCAGCCCCGCTATCAGCCAGAACATCCCAGTACGACATTCAAATGAGCTTTTCGGAGCTGCAGTCTGTGATAAAGCCTATTGGCTGGCAATGCGCTGTTGTATGCAGATAGTAAATCAGGGGCTCATCCTATGCCCCTTCCATTAAAACTCTTATTATCTCTGCAGAAAATGCTTAGGAAAATCTCTGAAGTAGCCACAGCTCCTGTAAGAAGCTCAGAGATGGGGAGAGAGGGAAGTGTTGAAGTGTACGCGGGCTAAATCGATTGAGCGTTTGAGTGGGCACTGTTGGCATGGAGCTGGACTGAACAGCACAGCTGGAACTGTGGATGTTGACTGAACCAGACAAATCAACTGCCTTTCAGAGCAGTCCGAAGCTGTGCACAATATATATTAGGCTGCTTAAAGCTTCAGAATGTGTAAAGAAAAATGTCTGAACTTACAATAGTAAGCCAAAAATGTGTGGTGCATTTACAGTTGCTTTATCTATGTATGTCAATGAAATTTGTATAATAAACAAATGTTTTGTATACAGTCTCAGAAATAAAGATACGCAAGCTGTTACTGGGGTGGTACCTTTTCGGGTCCATATTGGTACCTCAAAAGTATATATCAGTACCTAAAAATTTTAAGAGGGACACTTTTATACTTTTTAGGTACTAATATGTACCCTTGAGGTGTTAAAATGGACCTTTTAGATACAAATCTGTACCTTTCGAAAAGGTACCACCCCAATGATAGATCCCATACTTTTATTTCTGAGATTGTAGAATAGAAATTCACTTTATTTTAAAGGGCACCTATGGTGAAAGATCTCCTTTTTAAGCTGTTTGGACAGACATATGTGTATGTGTGGTGTATAGACTGTCATATTGGGGTGATATAAACACACTCAGTCCTTTTTTTTTCATTTTAACAACATAAAAACGGTGGACCAATTGGAGTGGTTTTGAGATCGACCGCAACTTGACGTAGGAGTGCGGTCCCCCCGCCCACCGAATTGATTGACAGCTGCGTATTAACATGTCTCCGTAGTAACGTGTATAATCATATCAACCAGACACAGGACCAGGACGTGCGCACACTAAGCAACCGTAAATAAAAGTCTGTTCAGTTTGCTAGGATCATCAATCATCATCAAATGTGATCAAGAGTGAGTTTTACAAGTTTAAAATGTTTTAAAACAGTGCATGTGTGTAATAAATTACAGTGATTTACTTCAGATTTACTTCATCACCACAGCCGCGTGTCAGAACAATTATAAAAGACGCTTCAATCCCGGTTTGTGGACGTTAAATCAGGTTTATTTTGTACATTAACATAACAGATATCCATACAGCAGTGGAGATTAACCTGTATCCTGTCACATTTGAGTGCAAAAACTGTGCAAAGCTAAACACGCGCTGTCTGTGTGTGTGCCTGTCAGCGCTGTGTGTGTGTGTGTATTTGTGTGTGTGCGTGAACTTTGTAACGACATTGTGTGTGACTCATCCTTGCAACTCCACAACATGCATCAAATACTTATTGGTAAGATTCTTACTGTAGTTTTTTCTCACAAACGTTACTTGAGATCTTATTCCTTCGTGTTTGTCTGTTGTCTGACGCTGCCGAGGGAGCCGCTGCCAGGCACGTGGAAACGGTGGGCGTGAAGGACTAGCCTTAAAGGCGCAGTACACAAAAACCGCTAGCTGATGCTAAATGCTACAAAATAGAAACTTATGTCTGTTATAATAAAAAATCTGATGGGTGTTTTGAGATGAAACTTTACAGACACATTCTGGAGACAAAAAAGACTTATATTAAATCTAAAAAAAGTGGTAACCTAGGTGCCCATTAAGTGATCATATAACTTGTTATGTTGGCTTGAGACACCAACATACTGTTATACTACTCTGTTCTCAAAACCAAATGTATGTCCTCCTAGGCCATTCATGCTACAAGGCCCAAATTTGGTTAATGTGCCTTCTGCATTCAAAATTTATGCTATATCTTATGCCAATCAGACCTATCGTTTTTGAATAAAAAAAAAGTTAAATACTACATTTTAATACTCCGGGCATATATAAAAATAATACAAGCCCAAAATTTGGCCAAAAGCTGTGTTCTGCATTAGATTTTGTTGCTGTATTTTTTCAGGTTTATCAGACTTATAGTTTTCCAATAAATTATTTTTAAGCATTATTTTTCTCAAAATATGGCAAGCCATAAACTCCATGACTTAAACTCCATATTTTTTTACAAAAAGTAATTTTTTTACTCATATTTACTCATTTTACTCATATTTCATTTTTGCGTGTATCACCTTTTAAGCATTATATTTTTAATAAAATATGGCAAGCCATTTTTACGCAAAGTCCAAGTCCAGTTTTTGACTGTCATAGAGACATCGATGTTGATTTACATCACTCATATTGGCGTGCAGAAACCTTTTAAGGGGCAGGGGCTCAAATGGAAAAAAGGGCACTTTTTATTAAATAATAGTAATAATTGTATTTTAATAAATAAAATATATTATAAGGAGATTGAGGAGATGTTACCCTAAATTTACCATATACTCACCCTTAAAGGATAGTTAATTCAAAACTGAAAATTCTGTTTTCTGTCACCATTTACTCACCTTTTACTTGTTGCAAACCCATTTGACTTTTTTTCTTTTTCTGTTGAACACACAAAATAATATTTTGAAGAAAGCAGGAAACCTGTAACCATTGACTTTAATGGTGTTTGTTTTTCCTACTCTGGAAGTCAATGATTTCAAGTTTATAGCTTTCTTTAAAATATCTTTTTTAATCTTTTATTCGTTAGTGTTCAACAAAATAAAGAAATAAAAATTTGGAACCACTTGAGGGTAAGTAAATTTAAATGTTTGGGTGAACTATCCCTTGGAGTATTTTATTTTTGTTGGAGTTTTTTTTTTCTGTTGAACAAAATAAAATATTTAGAAAAATGTAAGACACACTGATAGCCACTGACTTCCATAACTAGCCTATATGTACATAATTTATAGCTTCAATTGACATTATATATTCTGTGTGACTACAAAAAATGAGAGGGCAATAATTTCACTATCCAGCTGTCATTTCTCCATCACATTAACCTGTGTGCCTATGATATTGTCCTGGCTAAACTTTAGCTAACTTATTACATGGTTGTTAATCAGGAGGATGTTAGCAATACAACACAGCCTATTTGCTTTTGAACTTTTGGATAAATAGCTGACGTTAAATTTTAGCCTCAGGTAGTTTTTTCAAATCAAATCAAATCAAATCACTTTTATTGTCACATCATCAGCAGCACGTGTGCTATGATGAGTGAAAAGCTTAGGTGCTGGCTCCAGACAGTGAAAAATACAGATAGTGCAAATACAACAACAGTGCAAAAAACAGACAGTGCAAATACAACAACAGTGCAAAATACAGACAGTGCAAATACAGCGACAGTGTAAAATACAGACAGTGCAAATACAGACAGTGCAAAATACAACAACATACTCACAAAAAAGAAACAAAACAGTGTTAACTGTCACTCACCTCCACACAATATAGATGAATGACGGATGAATTTACATTGGCGGTTCTGTCGATCATATTGAGGTCAGCTAGTAATATATGTTTTAGACACTCCGTCTGCAGTGTGTGTATGGGTCAGACTGTAAGGCTATGGCCCAGATGCAGTCCGTGTGCAATGCGGATGCAGGAGTTGGCATAAGTGCTAACAGACGTTACTCCACTGTTGACACCTTACTTTTGAGGCCAGAGTAACAATGTATATAGAGTCTTCGTTAGACCATTCTCCTCGCACGTGGTTTTTCTTTCCAAATCGCCAGTTCGAGGCTCGCTTGGAGCGGATAGACTAAAACCAAGATATACTTCAATTCTTTTTTTATTTTTTATTGTTTGACAGGGAAAGCTGTCCTTAAATAGAACATGCATTAACTTATACAAATATTATATTAGTATTAGTATTTAAAAAATAATTATTATTCCCAGGAAAAAAGGACACTTTCTCTCCAGGAGATAAAAGCTCAAGCACCCAAAGCCTCCACCTCTGCACGTGCCTGGGCAAGAGGCTTTGATGTGTCATCACTAAACTCTCAATTGTCTCCATAGCAATAAAACAGGCTAACCTAACAACCATTTAAAAACAGCAATATATCTACATCAGAAAATTGTAGGGACCTGGTTATTGGCTCGTTTGACCCATGCTAACAAATGGGACTTCCTGTGTACTGTGCATGGTAACAATGATAAGCTAAGTGCTAATAACGATTAGCCACATGCTATTAATGATTATATAAGTGCAATAACATATGCTAGAAATGCCTACTAAGTATTAGCATTTAATCAAACATGTACACAAGCGGTGCCATTTAGCAGCTGCTTAGCAACCACCTAGCAATTCCATAAACATTTTTAGCAACTGCATGTGTATGGTGTATGGGTGCTTCCCGGTACTGGGCTGCAGCTGAATAAGTTGTTGGTTCATTCCGCTGTGGTGACCCCTGTGGAATAAAGGGACTAAGCTGAAGGAAAATGTATGAATAAATGAATGAACATAAATTTATTTGCTGATTCTAGGTTAAAATGAATGCTACTGGGCAGAATGACGCCAAACTACTTTTGTTTCTGTTTACACTAATGATATGTACAGGGACATATTATCAATGAATAAAGGGTCATTTCCATGTAGTTCTTTAAAAAAATAAAATAAAATAAATGACACAAAATCTGTGTGTATTGTTTGCAATATTTGTAATTGAATAGATTTGCCTCATATCTATCTCCATATGGACAACATTTCTCACATGGTCAGTTTGCTCAGTAGCTCAATTTGTAATTTGCAAGTCCAGTGAAGCACAGTTCTACAAAAGCAGTGTGTTAAAAGCAATGTAGAATCGAGGTTTTACTATGTGGTTACACGTAAAAAAAGGGTTAGGGTTAGGCAAGTTATCAAAGAGCCCCTATTATGCATTATAAAAGGTCACATTTTGGTTTTGGGGTTCTCCAACAACAGGCTGATATGCATGCAAGGTGAAAAAACTATTTCATTGTTTTATAATATGCATTTATTTTACCTAATTATCCCAACAATATGATTTGTTCAGCGATTTATTTTTTACTCCTCCTTTGCATGACGCCTATCTGCAGTGATTGGTCCGATATCCCAGTTTGTTGTGATTGGTTCACTTTATTCAGCGTGGGATGGAAAGATACACCCAGCACAGTTATGAAGTAGCCAGAGTACAGAATATATGTGTGAGCCCAATGTAGGAATGTATTAAGTCAATGCAGTTAAACACCAGCATTTTTCTCTATTCTTAACCTTAACCCCAAGTATAACAATGGCATACATTCAGCATTCACTATTTTGAAAACTGATGGCACCACAGTAAGAACAGCTGATGGTGGCCATCGCAGTTAACCAGAGAGATAGCAAGCCATGCAGAGCGATTATAAGTTACAGCACACAAATTAAATACATACTGTATTTTAGAAGCTATAGAAAACAAAAAGGCAGCCATTTTAATCATCACACTTATAAGTTGTGATCCAAAGGAGGAAGAAACTGGTCAATGTACTGTGTATGGACAAAGTCCCTGTCAATGACAAAGTCCTATACATATTATAGTCTTTGGTGCTGATTCTTCCTTTAACAGACAGCCGGCAAATCCCACATTGCAGAGTAGATTATTGTATTAATCATTAGAAAAAAAAATGAAAGGAACAAAAACAGCAAGGTTGGTTTAGCTACACTGTAGTATTGTTGTTAAAAAGAACTTCAACTATTTATTCTCCACAGCCACGAATCTCGAGCCATCTCACAGTGATTGATCATCTTCAGTCATGATGCAAGCCCGTGCTGCATGTTTGAAAGGAAGGGAAGTTTTACTGGATCTAACACCTCATATTTGGGAATGTTTCGTGTTGATGTCTATATGATAGGGCAAAAGATTTGAAGACAATTCACATAATCATCTCTGAGGCGCCTCTTTTTTTGAAGTATCAATAGTAAACATTCAGATTTAAACCTCAACTGTATGCATTTTCATTCACTTAAAGCTGTTACACCGCATTAAAGGTAATTTTCAAAAAGCCATAATATATATAATAATGGGGCTCTTTAATGATGGAAGTAAATATCAGTTTCAGGTTATAAGATTAAGCCAATTTGTTAATGTCACCAAGTCTTTGATCACAATAAATTTGGCTTTTTAAATTATGCATTTAACTAGACATATAAAACTGCATACATAATTAGATAAAATCAAAGTCAAAACAAACTTTTATGTTTACTTGAGTAACCCTGACCAGTGAGTTTGTTTTTAAAGCGTATAGTTTGAAGATGATCAGATAGAAAAAATGCTATATCTGCTCAAAAAACAATCCTACATTTAACAGTTAATATTCACAGACAATAGACCATATTGTGTATTTTACTGTTAATGTCACCAAGGCTTTGCTTTCAACAAACTAGCCATTAATAAATGTCTTTTAATTAGACATATATAAACTGCACAAGTTTGATGTTGACTTCAGAAAGCCTGAACGTTTGAAGTTAGTAAAGCTTAAAGGGTTAGTTCACCAAAAAAGAAATGTAAGTTATTAATTGCTAACACTCGTGTCGTTCCATACACAAATTTAGATATTTTAGATAAAGCCTGGGAGCTCCCTTATTCCTTAGCGAGGTTCCAACTCATTCAAAGTCCACAAAAATACAAAGAAATAACTAAATAAAATCCTCAAAACAGACCATATGCCTTCAGTGATTCAATCGAAATAACAAGCTATGGGAATTGTTTTTTGTGCACACATAAACCAACTTTATTCAGCAGTTTCCTCTCCTCAGCGTGTTAGCATAGGACACAAATTTATGAGCAATTTTGGGATAAATAAACCCTTTAGGTGTTCAGATTGAAGTATAGGTATTTGAATATGCTTTAAATGCTAAATTTACATTTTGAGGATCAAATATTTGAATTTGAAAAATGATCACATTTCTTTTTCAAATTTGCAGTGTGGTTGCTAGTCCACTTTTAGTTGTTGGCTGTGCTGTTCTGGGTTTTAGCACATTGCTAGCAGGTTTGCTTCTTATTTTAGCACATTACTAGAATGTTTTAGCACATTGTTTATATGCTAGTAGCATATTTTAGCACATTGACCAAATGTAGCGTGTTTAATGTACTGCTAGCATGTTTGTTGGCTTAGCACATAGTATTAGCTCTGATGGTTACGGTTTGCAAAACACTAACTGCTACATTAATTTGTAAACACTTTCTTTGAGAATCATCAGAATGACTGTTTCCTGTTTACTTAAACTGTTTGTCATTGACTTTTCATTTTGAGTTGCTGTTGTTTTTCATCACTGTATCAGTTTTTCAGGCTGACTGTGTTTTTTTTTCCTACGCACTGCCATCAGCTGTTTTCAGCGGTGTAGACTGATACGGTTTGGTGTATCACATGTTGCAGATCTGCAACAGATTACACTGTGCTCATCTGAGAAGCAACAGTATGAGTCTGTGACAGAATGAGTCGTCTCCAGTCATCAGCTCAGATCAACAAGTAACCACAGTCAAAAAAGTCAAAACATCATATATGATGTATTCTAATAACTGCTGAAGTCGAATCATAAATCCTCCAAATCAAAGTGTTTCCAGTTCATATTGTATTTTAGAGTGGCAGAACAATAAATGTGGGACAGTCTGACTTTCATTTCTATTTACTTCTGTTTCTTTAATCATTACTACACATTCAATGCTGTGATGATGATATATCATCTCATTATGAAAGTCACCCAAGTCTACTCACATGTTGATGATAGTGATGCCAAACAGACTGTGAGCATATGAACATAAAAACATTCATAGTCTTGTTACTGCTGTATTGATTTTATTAACGGAATATTATACTTGTAATGTTTCATCTTCTTTTCACACTTTGTGGTTTTGTTTTGGACTACTACTTTTCCCCTCTTATTCTTGGTTTAGAGAATAATATTAAATATATATATTTTTTTACCTCAATTCTTATTTATTTTTTCTTATTTATTATTTATTTATTCTTATTACCGCCTTCTTACCTCAATTTTATTTATTTGCTTGTAAACATCTGTATTTTAAAAGCAAAAGTTGAGGTAAGATCAAATAAAAATCAATTTATGCCTTTTGAGAATTTATATTGATTGCATTTAAAAAAAAAAATACCATGTTTGTATGGCCTAGCATACAGTTCATATTACAGCGTTTTCATGGATTCATGTGAACATGGAATGCTTTTTTGTCTGTAAACTTTTCAAATCCCAAAGACAAAACTATTATTATTTTAAGCACATTAATTTCATGCAAACTTACCCCCATATTCTTTTAATTTACTTACTGTTTGATTTTGAGATCATTAAAATGTGACTGGAAACAGATTTGTGTAGGAAAGATGACTAGTAGTGCTTCTATGCCCAAATTGTTTACAGTTCAGTGATTCCGTGATTCTTCCTTGCAGCTCAGCCAATCAGCTTGAAGATTGCAGCTTGTTTGCTTTAATGTGCCTTAAATGCAGATGAAGTCATGATGTGCTAACTTGAACGTGTCCAATTATTTTCTGCCAGGAAGACCTATTTGCCTCATTTACACTTGCCGGCACAAACACTTTCCAGAGGATTGTAGAGTATAAACAAGCAGAAAGTGTTTTTTTAAGCACAGAATGCAATGCTTCGCTGCTTTTGTTCTTATTAAATATTACCATGACATAGAATTTCATTACAATTTTTGCTTCGGTCCTCACACGCAGGCAAATTATGAATAAAAATGGACTGTTTATTGTACTTTCTGAACACTGATTGTGTGGCTTAAATAAGGTGTATAATAAATCTCCGCTGTCACCACAGTGTGTTTGTGAAGTTGCAGCCCAGAATATCCCACAGATCATTTTCACATTTGCCCCTATTTAGCAATAAACAAAGCATGTCATTTTTGTATGTCTCTTTAAATGCAAATGAGCTGCAGCTTTTTACAAGAGGGCGGAGCCTTTACAAGCTATTCTGGCAGAAACAACAAAACAGGCAAAGACAAAATGTTACAAATGACCAGGGGTGTAACGGATCAGTTGATCCGGGATTCGTACGGATTACAACCCACGGTTTGGAACACACGTGACCCGCAGATTAATACATTTTTTTATTCATAGATTAATCCTAAATTTGTAGCGATTGCAGAGAGATTGCCTCTCACATCATTCAAATCACATGTATGAAAGCATTTCGGCTTTCCTGTAAAATATAATGATGATGGAAGAAGTTGTGGTAGGTTTAGGTTAGGTTTATGTGGTGGGTTTCTTAGGTTAAAGGTGTTTTCTGTCACTACCCAGTAGGCACACAACATCATAAGATTTTAATATTAGATTAGATTTAGGTCATGATGTCAGGTGACCAAAATTCTATGTCTAGCCAGCGTCTAAGGACAACGTTATTGTGACATCCAATAACGACGTCAAATTATGTGTTGTGTTGGAAAGTGACCAAAATCCAATGTCTGATGGATGTCATGGTGGTAATGTTCACACACTGTCAAGGTGTAACATGATTAGACGTTGATATTTGGTTGATTTTAGCCTGATGTTGGGTTCTGACGTCAACCCGATTTTCATTTCCAAACAAAATCCAACATCCCCAAGATGTTGGGGTACGTAGGGGTACAACGTCAATATGACGTCATGTTGACACCCTGTGCCTGCAGGGCACTTGTTTAGCCTGCATTAATGCATTTAGTGTAAGCTGCATGATTAATCATCAAAAGATTGGGATTTCAAAACCTACGCAACATAAATCATAAAATTATGGTAATTGGCGTATGTTTATTAATCATTTGAATCGTTGAATTCAAATCCGTGTTTAAAAAACACAAAAATCAAGAGATTGAGTTTTTAGTCTATCACATGTTCTGCATTTTTCGACTGCAGGATGATAATCTGCCTCTGTTCTCATGTATGCAATTTACTCACAAAAATACTCAATTGCACATTTGGTGTGAACCCAGCATAAAAGTGTAATTATCGCAGACTGTTGGTTCAGCGCGTCCTTAAAATGCATCACAGTGCATTTTGCTGTTTTCATGTAGAAATAAAAAGTAAAAACAGGGAAAACTCAGTTTATAAAAATATCCTTGAACGTGTGGACATGGCCTAAGTTTGTAATGAAACAACAGACACATGTACACTGTGGAATTATTGTTTAATGCACATTTATGTGTGATATCAGTCAGCTCTTACTATATTTTGACAAGAGTGAAAGGACAACAATAAACTTGTAAAACTCCTGTTTACACAGAAGTTGATATTAATTTCTGCCTGTATTTTTATATGGTAAACCCACAAAATACAACTCTAAATACATCTTTGTTGGTTGATTTTGTTGGGTATAGTTTTAATTTAGCCTATGTTTTATTCACAACGTATAACTGAGTAATAGAGGAGCAGACTTGGTTGCCAGCTCACTCACTCCGTATGTGAACCTCTTCTCCACTTTAGTTAAAGCAATTGTTATTTGAAAATCCATTTACTCAGTTTGTATTTTTGCACATTTAATTTTTTGTGTGTATTTCAGAGTATATCTATCATGGTTGTGAGTGCTTGTGCTCTTTCTGTGGTGTTTTATGTTGTTGTCATGTGGTTATGTTTTGCTTTACTCCACGTGCATTGGGTTGCGTGTCTGTGTTGTGATCATGTGGGGTCATTACCTAACGCCAATCAGCTGTTCTGATCAGCAGCTTCAGCTGTGCTTAATTCTAACTGTGCCTATATCTAAGCGGCAATCCCTTGCTTTGTCAGTTCATTATTGTTTGTTCATAGTGTCTCTGTGTTTCGTCTGGACTCTTGTTGGCGTTTTGTTAGACATTCCTGAGCCATTCAACCTGTAACTTTTTTAGACTCATGCCCTGCTTTGGCGTTCGGGTTGTTTGTTATTTGTTTTGGACTAATTTTGCACCTTTTGATTTATGACCTTTGGTCATAATAAAGACACTTGCATTTGGATTCATTTTGGTTTGTTTTTATTTAATTTTAGCGTGACAGAATCATGCTTTTTGAGCACCAGAGAGCTAATTAATATGTGTGACCCTTCTAAATAAGGTAAAAACTGAGCTTTCATTCTAAGGCCAGTTTCTAGGTATATAAATGGACTTGTTAACCATTTCTAATGGAGAGTCCTAAGAAACATAACTTCTATATCAGAACAATTTAAACAATTTATCTTTGCCTTCTGTGCCAAGTAATTCAGCATTATTAACCATGCAAAACATCAAAATAAACAGTTCAATCCCAAAATATCAGTGGTAGTCACATAAAATAAGCACTGAACAGCTCAACAGATCCACTGAATGCCACTCCATCTCCTGCAGAGGTTAAGTGCGGAGGAGGGAAGTTCAGAGATCTTCTGGGAAATCTGCTTCTCTCATGAATAATTCTATGAAGCTCACAGTACTGGGGTAAAGCGATGTTACACTGCCCTTATCTAGCTATCTGTTACTGCCAGACAGGGGAATACACAGCAGACCTGTAATATTTTATCAGCTATAAACCTTGGTGGTGTTGTGTTGTTTTGGGGGGGAGTTGGACGTGTGACTGAACAAGGTTTTTCTTTTTACATTTCTGCTTTGATTGTATTGATAAAGCTGTCTTGCTTGTCTTGGCTGACTCAACCCTGCTGAAAAGATTGGCTTGAATTTCCATTTCAGTTTTTTTTTTTTTTTTTCATGTTGTTTTCCGAAAGGTATTGAAAACCATTTTAAGAAGTAAAAAACAAACTTTTAGTTTGGCAACTCTAAAAAATGTCATGTACACATCTAAGTTACTTTCCTACAAGTAAAATGTTTTCATCACATGAAATATTCTCTATACAATATACACTGTCCTGTCATAAAATGTCAATTGATCTGGTATTTTAAGGTAATTACTGATTAATTACTGATTACTTTGTTGGCTGAACTGCTTTTTTATGCAAAAACATTGTTAAACTCTTCTAAATTCCTTTAAGCTTTTTTTTTCTCTTGAGAATGGTATTACAGATAAATCAGTAAATGTATGTGAGCAGTATATTAGTAAATAATATATACAGCAAAATTTCTATCCCTCCAGTGAAAATGTAATTCTTTTTCAAATATTTCCAAAGTTCTTTTAGAGCAAGGAATTTTTCACAGTATTTGTTTTTTCTTGAGAAAATATTTTCTTTTAGTTTAGTTGCAATAAAAGCATTTTGAAATAAAGCTAATATTAAGTCAATATTTTATATACTCACCCACTTTATTAGGTACACCTGTCCAACTGCTCGATCACATGACAGGAACTCAGTGCATTTAGGCATGTAGACATGGTCAAGACAATCTGCTGCATTTCAAACCAAGCATCAGAATTTTTTATTTAAGTGACTTTGAACGTGGCATGGTTTTTGGTGCCAGATGGGCTGGTCTGAGTATTTCAGAAACTGCTGATCTACTGGGATTTTCACACACAACCATCTCTATGGTTTACAGAGAATGGTCTGAAAACGAGAAAATATCCAGTGAGCGGCAGTTCTGTGTGCGCAAATGCCTTGTTGATGCCAGAGGTCAGAGGAGAATGGCCAGACTGATTTGAACTGGATAGAAATGCAACAGTAACTCAAATAATCACTCTGTACAACTGAGGTATGCAGAAGAGCATCTCTGAACACACAACATGTCGAACCTTGAAGCGGATGGGCTACAGTAGCAGAAGACCACACCGGGTGCCACTCCTGTCAGCTAAGAACAGGAAACTGAGGCTATAATTCACACAGGCTCATCACAGTTGGACAATAGTAGGTTGAAAAAACTTTGCCTGGTCTGATGAGTCTCGATTTCTGCTGCAACATTCAGATGGTAGGGTCAGAATTTGGCATCAACATCGTGAAACAATGGATGCATCCTGCCTTGTATCAACAGTTCAGTTTGCACACTTTCGGTCCATTAGTATCAATTGAACAATTGCCAATGTGTCAATGCCACAGCTTACCTGAGTATTGTTGCTGACCATGTCCATTCCTTTATGACGACAGTGTACCCATCTTCTGATGGCTACTTCCAGCAGGATAACGCACCATGTCATAAAGTGCAAATCATCTCAGACTAGTTTCTTGAACGTGACAATGCATTCACTGTACTCAAATGGCCTCCACAGTCACCAAAACTCAATTCAATAGAGCACCTTCCGATGTGGTGGAATGTATATATTTTTATTTTATATACATTACCTTATTATGTATAATATATATATTTTTATTTTTTCATTTGAGCTTATTTCAATGAATAATTATGTCAAGCAGTAGTTTTAATTTTTTTAGTTAACTATAATACTATAAATGATACACCAGATCCAAAACAAACTCTGCCATATACTATTGAAAAGCAGAGAACATGTTACTGAGCTCAGAGCTCCAATAAAACAAGAGTATTTAATGAGAAAAAACAAGAGCCAGCAGGATGGTTTTCGCTATTATATACGCTTAATGCTATCTTTATGTAATATCTATTGCTATGACATTCAACCTTATGGTTCCATTCGATCCACATAATCTGTCTTCTCGAGGGTTGTCTCTTGCACTTTCCCCAGCTTTCTTTTGAGCCAAACTGACGCTGACACAAAGGCAATTAAACAGAGCCTTGCAAGGAACACTGAATACCATTTTCAGTCTCTGCCTCCCACTGACTCAATCAAAACACAAACAAACACAGCACCTCCCTATCGCATCGCTCCCTTATCTAGTTTCACGTTCCTCTGCTTTTATTGAAAGTGTAAAGTAAACGTGAATTGCTGTCCGTGGCCATTCTAATTCCATATTGTCATGTATTTATGAGTAAAGCATATTGAGTCAAGGGAAAAAAAAGTTAGGGATTTTTATCCATCGGGACTGAACTGAATGATGAAAACTGGTCATTACATACCAGAATGAAGCCAGATAGAATAGATATTTTCTAAACTCTTCTATTTGTATTAAAGGGCACCTATTTTTTCCCTTTTTCAAGATTTAAGATAAGTCGTTTGTGTCTTCAGATTGTGTCTGTAAAGTTTCAGCTCAAAACACCCATCAGATTATTTATTATACCTTTCAGAATATTGGATTTTGTGCTCTGAATGTAGCTGTTTTTTTGCCTGTGCCTTTAATGCTAGTTCTCCCCGTCCACCATTCCCACGTGCCTGTCAGAGTGTGCCTGTCTTCACCTCGGCTGCGTCAGATAAACAGCACAGTGACAGACATGAAGGAAGCAGATCTCGCGTAACGTTTGTGAGAAATACTACAGTAAGAAGGGTGACGCGGTGGCGCAGTGGGTAGTGGGTGTTGTCCCCATGCTCATGTGGGTTTCCTCCGGGTGCTCCGGTTCCCCCCACAAATCCGAAGACATGCTGTGAATTGGGTAAGCTAAATTGTCTGTAGGGTGTTTGTGAATGTTTCCTAGTGATGGGTTACAGCTGAAAGGGCATCCGCTGTGTAAACAATGTGCTGGATAAGTTGGTGGTTCATTCTGCTGTGGTGACCCCAGATTAATAAAGTAACAAAGCTGAAAAGAACATGAATGAATGAATGAAACTACAGTAAGATCTTTCCTAATTATTATTTGATGTATTTGTTGTGTAGTTGCAAAGATCTTCTTTTATAATTGTACTGACATGCGGCTGTGGTGATAAAGTAAAGACGGTAAAATCGCTGTAATTCATTACAAACATGCACAGTTTTAAAAACCTTTTAAACTTGTAAAACTCCTTCTTGATCACAGTTAATGATGATTGATGATCACAGAGAGCCGAACAGATCTTTTAATGCCGGTTGCTTTGCGCATGTCCTGTTTTGTTGATATGATTATATGCGTTACTACAGAGACATGTTAATACACTGCTGTCAATCAAATTGGTGGCTGGGGAAATCGCACTCCTACATCACATTACGGTGGGCCTCAAAATGGGAGGGATTTAGATCCTATTTTGACTTATTGTCTTTATATCACTGTAGTAAAGTTCGTTTGTATGAGGGAAGAAGAAGACAGGGTCGGCGATATAAGGTAATACAATATTTTTATTTTTGTATGATCACACCACACGTGTAGCTGTGTGAGTGTGTGTGTGTGTTCTCTCCTCTCTCTCTCCCGGCTGCTCCTTCTCCTTAAGAAGGGTGTCTCTCCGGCCCAATCACTAGAATAAACAGGTGTAATTTATTATTTCTGATTGGCCTGCTGATTAGCTGCCGGGCTCCGAGCATGCTCTCCCCCCTCATTGGGTGTTCGATCACGCTTACCTCTCCACAATCACCCTAGTAGGACTGTGGACACACTACTCACAGTTTTGTCCAAACAGTTCCCAAAAGATGATTTTTATCGTAGGTGCCCTTTAAGATCCCCTTTAATTCAGCAAAAGGAAAAAATAAGTGAATAAAAGTCAAAAATGTTTTCATTTAAATTTTGATTCATTTTCCCCCTCAGAATGCAAACACAGATTTTGAATGTTTCATTAAAAACTGCTAAATTCTGCTATTTGTATTAAGATTGTTACAGAATTAAATCTCAGAATTAAAGAGACAAATTTAGAATTTTTATTTAAAAACTAATTAAAATCAAAATTACAGGAAATAAAGTCAGAATACCAAGCCAAATAGCTGCAAAATAGCTAATAGCTGCAACTTAAAGCTGGAATGTAAACAGAATTCAGAGGGGAAAAAAGTAGAATTGCAAAATATAAAAACAATTGTGTGATGTGAATTTACAAGTCTGACATTTTGTCTCACAATTTTGGGTTTATTTCTTGCAATTCTGAGAGAAAAGCTACAATTGTAAGACAGAAATTCAGCATATGGACTTGCAGCTGTAAGAAATAAAGTTCATGAGAACACTTTAGTATGGTGGCCAAATGGGCTTTTTAACTATTAGCTTGAATTTGGGCTGTTTATTAGTACTTATAAAGCACATATTCATTCCCTATTTTTTTACTTAATCCTATCCCATACCTAAACTTAACGGTTATAACTATCTAGGCAATTTTAATAATGAGTAAATTAAGATTTTTTTTTGAGGGAGAAGTCACAGTTACTAAAATTGTGCTCCACAAATGTTACAGAGAAAGTTTTTTAAAAAGGCATAAGCTTGCAGTTTGTTTGTTTTTTCTTTTTGCAATTACAGGTTAGCATTTCTAACAATTCTGTCACAGTTTGAAGAAAAAATATAAGAGAAAAATGTGTTATTGAATCTTTACAATATTTTGGTGCAAATCCGCTTGTTTAGTGTGATGTAATGCGAAGCGGCTTCCAGGTCCAAGCGCTCTATCAAACTGTATGGGGAGACTCAACAAATGGTAATAATAAGCATTTACAAAGCGATGTAACACTTTTGAAAATCACAATTACAATATACAGTTGAAGTCAGAATTATTAGCCCCCCTGTTTATTTTTTCCCCCAATTTCTGTTTAACGGAGAGAAGATTTTTAAACACATTTCTAAACATAATAGTTTAATAACTCATTTCTAATAACTGATTTATTTTATCTTTGCCTTGATAACAGTTAATAATATTTTACTAGATATTTTTCAAGACACTTCTATACAGCTTAAAGTGACATTTAAAGGCTTAACTAGGTTAATTAGGTTAACTAGACAGGTTAGGGTAAGTTATTGTACAATGATATATATATATTCCTTCCTTTCTTCCTTCCTTCTTTCTATCCTTCGTTCATTCATTTATTCATTCATTCATTCATTCTACAAGTCATCTCAGTAAACCAAAACTCCATGTCCACATTTGATTATTATTAATGTCCATAAAGTTGTAGGATTTTTCCAGGTCAAATTTATTGAGAATTGAATACATAAATCCAGGCTCTCTAAAGTATATATTGAAAAAAGAAACTTCTTTATGTAATGGTTTTGTTCCCTTTAAACCATTTTAAGACTTCTTGAGGAAATGTTTACTTAGCCCATAGTTGGCTTCGGTCCCCTATATCTGAGAACCACCAAAGTTAGGAATAGGCCTAATGCATGTTTAAAATAGGTTATTTGCTCACTTTTAAATTGATTTAATGCATGTGATTTTGAGGTTTAATACTTGTGTTGATTCCAACTAAGCTGAGCTACTGTAATGAATCACTAAAAAAACAATCATGTGTGTTGACGTCAACATTCTCAAACTTTAATGCTGCTCCTCCCTCTACAGGACAAACACTTCAATTACCAGTTATGATTTGGTGAGTAGGCTACTTTTATATCTGTTTTAAATTCCCATTCATTTTGTCATTGTAGTAAATTGCAAATAATAGCAAAACATATGAAATTGACATATAAATAAAACAGCTAATTTACAGCCTACTATCTTATAGTGCTATTTAACTCTATTCTTTTAAGTTGAATGTTGTATTTAGAAATTCAGTAATTAAATGTGGCACTTAGAAAAAATATATAAAGCATATTTTAAAAAATAGAATATCCTAACCTGACACACTTATACTTTTGCATTCATTTTGGTTACATAATTCTATAATACCACTATGAAAAATTCATCAGTGATTAAAATTTTATAAAAAATAAAATCATAAAAAAAATTGAGTTATTTTAAATAAATGATTTTTCTTTTACGCTATGGACAACAAAAATAAAAATAATCTATGTTCTGTTTAGACTTAAGCCTCGATGTACATCATGATTTACAAATATACTACAGCAAAGATTTTTTGAGTTGATTTCTTTTAGCATGCCGTGTTTTAAAAGCATTACTAGCATAATTTATCTGCCAGACAACGCTAATTATATAATATACCATGAATCATTTATTTAAGCCTAATTCAAATAGCGCTTTTCATATCTTAACTCAATGATTAAACACTTCTCATAATGACCACCAGGTGTCGACATTGCCCAAAAAACCCATCCCGTCTCTTCCTCCAGCCGCCACCCTTTTTCAGCCACCTAGGATTTGGTCTCCTTGTCTTCATTCATGTCACGCTTCGCCGCAAAATATCATGCTCAGACCCTCATATGCATTTGACCTGTATGTCCGGATTCAGCTCTGATATTTTTTTACAACTGCTCGTAATTTCAGCGTCAGTTCCAGACCCACTTTACCTGTTAACCGCTAAGTTTGACCAGCCTGTTATGATGAGCGCCTATAAAAACGCGTGTCTGGATATCAGCGAATGCGCGCGTGCGCGTGCTAGTTAAGATGTGCATCACGTCTGCTCGGGTTTGGGAAGAGGAAGGGGGGATGGGGATCTGACTATTGGAAAGCAGGATTACATTTTATTTTGTGCGTCTGCACCACTTTTGTGTTTATCTATCTGTGTGTGTGCGTTTGTAGGTATGTACGAAGAGCATCACTGTAGGAAACGCCTACAAATCAGACAGATATAGGTCACAATTGGCATTTTGGAAAGGGAGGGGTATTGTGTCTTTTTTATTAATTTATTTATCCTTTTTCTACTCATTTATTAATTCACCCTCTGCTTCAGTAATAGAAGAAGGCAAATAAAAAAAAAACATTGAGAGAGAGAGAGAGAGAGAGAGAGAGAGAGAGAGAGAGAGAGAGAGACAGGCAAAGCTTCACATGGTTAACACCATGGTCTCTCTGCATGTAGAAAAGGACGAAAGTATCACCATGGAAACACCCATCCAGTCTCCCACCGCTGTTTTCCCCCCTCCGTTTTCCCTCTCTCTTCTTACCTCCATCTTTTCCTCCCCCACATTCCCTGTCTTTTTCTCTCTCCATTTCTGTTTCTCCCCACCGCTGTTTCACCGATCCCCCCTTGTTTTTGGCTATGTTCACACTAGTGCGTTTTTGTTTTAACACAGTGATTTAAAATGAAAACTATCATCGTCCATACTGGCGTTTCCAGAAAAGATCTCCATTCACAGTACGCTAAGACCAAAAACGTATTAAGAATCAAAGTTGTAGAAAAAAGATGTAGCATATACAACTATTAAATAAAACACTTATTAAAAGCAAATATCAGTTGTTATCAATTATTAGTCTTCAGTTGCGTAAAACAGCCACATGTACGTTGACTGTACATATTTGTTTTACAGAAACAATATTTGTTTTACAGAAACAATGCTTTGGATTTCCATTTGTTCCAGTAATTTCCTAAAACACCATCATTTGTTTTCACAACTGATTATTTAAACTGCACAGTGTAACTTTTTAATATTTATTTGACTTTAGGCTGCAATATCAACATTGCAATGCTATTATATATTGTGTGCAGGAAAGTGGCTGTGGCATTATCACAGACTTGTTAGCATGTAAAAACAACTTCACACACACACACACACACACACACACACACACACACACACACGTGTGTGTGTGTGTGTGTGTGTGTGTGTTTGCAAATGTATGTAAATATTACAAATTTACAAATACTGTTTTTATTTTTATTTTTTTTATATATTTATTTTTGGCGTTTTTTACTTTTACCAAGATAGGACAGTAAGAGATTGGGAGATAAGGGAGATTAGATTGGGAAAGGTCCTCATATCTGGACTTGAATTCGGAACACCTGAAGCGAAATCACTATATGCCGATCGGGGTTGACCAAAATATTTATTTGAATCAAATTTTTGTCATTCATATAAGACTAAGACATAATTTAAAACTGTATGAGCTTTTATTTATGTACACTAATAGTGTTTTAAAATAAACAAAATGTACAGGGTGTGTTTTCTGTTGTTTCACTTTTTGGATCATTGCGCATCACAGAAACTAAACGAATTTCTGTGTATTGGTCAAATGATTGGATTTTGATGAATCACACTGTAAAAATTATACACTCACTGGCCACTTATAAGTTACACCTTACTAGTACCGGGTTGGACTCACTTTTGTCTTCAGAACTGCCTTAATCCGTCATGGCATAGAATCAACAAGGTACTGAAAATATTCCTCAGAGACTTTGATTCATATTGACATGATAGCGTCACGCAGTTGCTGCAGATTTGTCAGCTGCACATCGATGATGCGAATCTCCTGTTTCACCACACCCCAAAAGGTGCTCTATTGGGTTGAGTTCTGGTGACTGTGGAGGCCATTTGTGTACAGTGAACTCATTGTCATGTTAAAAAAAACAGTCTGAGATGATTTGCGCTTTATGACATGTTGGATCCTGCTTGAAGTAGCCATCAAAAGATTGGTACACTGTGGTCATAAAGGAATGGACGTGGTCAGCTACAATTCTCAGGTAGGCTGTGGCGTTGACACAATGCTTAATTGATACTGTACTAATAGGCCCAAAGTGTGCCAAAAAATATCCCCCACACCATTACACCACCACCACCACCTGCCTGAACCGTTGATACAAGACAGGATGGATCCATGCTTTCATGTTGTTAACACCAAATTCTACCAGGCAACGTTTTTTCAATCTTCTATTGTCCAGTTTTGGTGAGCCTGTGCAAATTGTAGCCTCACTTTCCTGTTCTACGGTTGACAGGAGAGGCATTCGGTGTGGTCTTCTGCTGCTGTAACTCATCCGCCTCAAAGTTGGGCATGTTGTGTGTTCAGAGATGTTCTTCTGCATACCTCGGTTGTAACAAGTGGTTATTTGAGTTACTGTTGCATTTCTATCAGCTCGAACCAGTCTGGCCATTCTCCTCTGACCTGTGGCAGCAACAAGGCATTTGCGCACATAGATCTGTTGCTCACTAGATATTTTTTCTTTTTCTGCCAATTCTCTGTGAACCCTAGAGATGGTTGTGTGTGGAAATGCCAGTAGATCAGCAGTTTTTGAAATACTTAGACCAGCCCGTCTAGCATCAACAAACATGCCACATTCAAAGTCACCTAAATCACCTTTCTTCCCCACTCTGATGCTCGGTTTAAACTGCAGCAGGTTGTCTTGACCATGTCTACATGCCTATATGCTTTGAATCGCTGCCATGTGATTGGCTGTTTAGAAATTTGCGTTAATGAGCAGTTGGGCAGGTGTACCTAATAAAGTGGCCGGTAAGTGTAAAATAAATTAGTCAGGTTGACATATATTTTTGTTAATAATAATTTCTAAAATGTTTTTACAGTATACAAGCTGTTTTAAATCTGTTTAATTTTTAAAATGGTTAAAATTATAAGGTTAATGTGATTTAACTTATAATGTGTACAGTTCAGGGAAGAATAATGATTCAGAAGAGCTACACTGAAAACAACACCCTGGAGTTTTGACACTAAAATGGGGTCTGCAGCATTTCCAAAACTGCACTATAGCCTTTGTCTTTTCCCACTGTTTTTTTTTTTTACCTTACTGAGTTACTCAGCATCCAGTTTGTCATATAATGGAAAATCCATGTGTTGTTTACACTTTATCCAGCCACAAGGAGCAAAATCTATCCCATCATTTCCTATTTCAGTATTCTGGGATGCTGGGATCTATGGAACGTCCCCCTCCCCTCTTAATTCCAAATATGACATACCTAGAATTCTACTGCGCCAGATTCCTTTTTCATGGTAATTAAATGCTGAGCCTGAATGTGGGTGTTATTAGAATGTCTTCTCACTAATTAGTGCAGGACAAAAGGCTTTTGCTCTAAATCTTGCAGGTTATATCTCATTCTGTTTTTTTTTCTTCATCACTTTTTTTTTTTTTTGCTGACTTTATCAGGTTACTGAGCCACATTTCTAATGTTGAAACTGAGACACTTCATACTATTATTAACAGGCTCTCATATCACAGAGAAAGAGAGAGAGGGAGAGAGAGAGAGAGCTTGCAGGCATACAGTGGTCTGAAATATGCATAGTTACAGATGCACATGTACAAGTTTTCATCACCCACTCTGGAATATCTAGGCACTACAAGGTCATTTTATTTATTTTATTTTATTATTATTTGTTTTGGTAATGGTGGCAAGGTGGTTCAGTGGTTAGCACTGTCACCTCACAGCAAGAAGGTTGCTGGTTTGAGTCCCGGCTGGGTTAGTTGGTATTTCTTTGTGGATTTTGCATGTTCTCCCCATGTTGGCGTGGGTTTCCTCCGGGTGCTCCGGTTTTCCCCACAGTCCAAAGACATGCATCTTTTGTGTCTCCAGAATGTGTCTGCAAAGTTTCAGCTTAAAATACCTATCAGATTATTTATTATACCTTTTTAAATCTGAGAAAATTGAGCTTTTAGGACTTTGCAGCTGTTCTTGTCGCCTGTGCCTTTAATGCAAATAAGCTAGTTCTGAGCTGATCACAGAGAACTGAACAGATTCTTCCTGTCTTGTTGATATGATTATACGCATTACTACGGAGACATAATAATAATAATTCCTTACATTTATATAGCGCTTTTCTGGACACTCAAAGTGCTTTAGACATTTTTCGGGGCAGAATCTCCTCATCCACCACCAGTGTGCAGCATCCACCTTGATGACGCGCGACAGCAGCCATATTGCGCCAGACCATACACCACACACCAGCTGATTGGTGGAGAGGAGACAGAGTGATGAAGCCAATTATGATATGGGGATGGTTAGGAGACCATGATGGACAGAGGGCAAATTTGGCCAGGATGTCAGTGTTAAACCCATACTCTTTTTCGAAGAACACCCTGGGATTTTTAACCTCGGGAGTCAGAACCTCGGTTTAACGTCTCATCCAAAAGACAGTGCTCACTGAACAGTATAGAGTCCCTTTCACTATACTGGTGCGTTAGGACCCACACAGACTGCAGGTTGAGCACCCCCTTGCTGGCCTCAATAACACCACTTCCAGTAGCAACCTAGCTTTCCCATGTGGGCTCCCATCCAGGTACTGACAGGGCGCAGCCCTGCTTAGCTTCAGTGGGTGACCATGTGAGAGTTGCAGGGAGCTGGCTGCCGGTATGTTAATATGCATCTGTCAATCAATTTGGTGGCTGGGGAAACCACACTCTTACATCACGTTGCGGTGGGCCTCAAAATAGGAGGGATTCAGATTCTTTTTTAAAATAGAATATTCATCTATTCATCAGAATCAGGAAATCACCCCAATATGACTGTGGACACACTATACCCCACAGTTCACAAAAGATTATTTTTGTCATAGGTGCCTTTTAAACTTGCTTACAGATTTAGAAAATTTTTGCATTCTTTTCCTATTTTAATATTTCTAGATGGATTAATGATTCAATTTTAGGAATCCATTTCCTAAATTAAATTAATTCCATTTTCCCTATTTGAAAATATCGTCTAGTTTAGTGATGCCCAAACTAGGGTCCTTTGTATCCTTTGATTTGGCCCGCCAGAGGGAAAATTATTGGGAAGGATTGAGGAATGCCTTTAACAGAGATTCGTATTTCTATTTTAATGTAACCTTTTGTTTGTTTGTTTTATTGTTGAGCTACAAAAAGCAAACACATTAAATGTTTAAATTAAATGTTGTAAGTGAATTAGATATATTTTTTAATTTACATACTGTCACAATGAATAGGGCACAAAACAGAAGACATCAGAGTGCAAATCCAGGCAAAAGGTGGTTCAGCATGACTAGTGCATTCGGAATTTAACTCCATTGTTTTGTAAGTAGAATTTTTTTGCATGGTTTTATTGTAATAGATTTGTTAAAATAATATACATTTTCGAAAAATTAGAAGGCATTTGTAAATACGATTGATGTATTTTTTATTATTATTACATTTTATGAAATACATTAGGTAATTGCTCATGGCAACCTTAATGTAATACAGTTTGCAATGTTCACTTTCAGCCCACAGCTGTCAATCAAGCTTGAGTTTTGGCCCTTTATAACAAAAAGTTTGGGCACCCCTAGTCTAGTTAATTGAAACCATGAAAAATTATACAATTTAAAGACACAATTACATTTATACAGCTTTAGAATTTACACATCTATGTTAAAATCTCAATGAAATGCATGTTGTTTTGTTAAGTTTAATTTTCTTAACAACAACAACAACAATAATATTAATAATAAACCAAACTTTTAATTTAACAGGTTGTTGTGAAGACTCTTGCATTTATGTGTGTATACTATATAGTGTTGTCAAATTACACAATATAGTGCTTATTCAGTGATTCAGAATGGCTTTGGAGATGAAGTTCATGTGTTCACAAATTCTGAAAGCACAAGTGTAATGCAAGCTTGAGTATGTGCGTAGCAAATGCAAACATGCCGTTCATTCACTTCTCATCTAAATAATCTTTCTTGTGATTTAATATTCACACACACTAGTCTATTTCATGATCTGATTAGGTGTCCAACCCTACGTTTGATATATAGCCCTCTATAATTCCATGTCATTCTATGTTATATAGTAAAATCCATTATTCTGCAATTCTACCCGCATTTTCAGCATTGCTGAATTTACAGCGCCCTATATGCGGTCAGTCGTTTTTTTCATCACACTTTACATCAAAACTCATGTTTCAAGATCCTTTGAAAACACATTAAAGGAAGCTGCCTTGGAATGTGTCTGTGTGTGTGTTTAAACAGCACGTGTGTACTGTGTGTGTGTTGAGTGCTGTGTGTATGATGGAGGCTCCGGATAAAGGTGAGTGTGTAAAATGAGACATAACAATGTTGGACCCTCGGGGAAATGCATGAAATGATCCCCTAGTTTCCACCTACAACCTGGCATCCATTTTCACCAGAACAAGCGCTAAAATAGGGCTGGATGTAACCCTTCCAGGATTACATTTCTCTATCCTGCTGTTCACAACAAAACCTTATTATCTGAGTTTCAGTATGTGATGACGGCTGATGTAATGCTCAAAATAAATCTGAACTCTGCGTGCTACAGAAAAGCCAACCGAATGATGTGCCAAAGATGCAGCTATGAGGTTGCTAAGGAGGTCTACTGTAGGTAGTTGCTTAAAGGGACAGTTCATACCAAAAATGAAAATTTGGTCATAATTCACTCATTCTCCACTTCTTCTTAACCTTTGTTACATTGATTTCTTCTGTTGAACAAAAAAAGAAGATATTTTGAAGAATGTTGGAAACCGGTAGCCATTGACTTTCATAGTATGTGTTTTTTTAGTACTATGGATGAAAAATTTCCCCCATTGAGGATGCCATTGGCTATCAGTTTCCATTTTTTTTTTTCAAAATACCTTCTTTTTTTGTTACATAAAAAAATAAACACACACTAGAGAGTAAGATACTGTACATGTCTGTTTGCTTTTTTTCTCTCCAAAAGTTCTGAACAACAAATGCCTTTGTACTTGTTTAAGCTATTAGACTTGTAGATAATCCCATCACACGTGTACTCATCAACTCAGTCATCTATGGATTGTTATTTATTCATAAATCAACTTGTTTAAGAAGCAGTGCAATTATCAAGATTTAATGTGAACTCATACTTTACACACTTTGTAAACATACTAAATGTCATTAAAACTACAGTAAAAGTCTATATAACTATATAACCTAGACAGGTCACCTTGGAATTATAAGGTTCTATCTGCGTTCTGAATGATTTTGAAATATTGAGCTTCAAAATGTTTGCATTCCATATAGCAAACAATGTGTGTAACATTTGTTTTTTAAATAAAAAGTTTAAAAATGTAAACAACTTATAAAAAAAAAACACCCCATGATGTAAATAAGCTGTCATTTAATAAGAATATGTCAATAACTTAATTTTGACAAAAATGTCAGATAGAACCTTATAATTCCAAGGTGACGAGGTGATTTTATTCTTTAGATGTGCGTTGTTATTGCCGAATCTTACAGCATGTCTATGTAGAATGTGATCTTTGCAAAGAGACAGTTGCAAATCGATTTGTTCTGGCCTGTCGCATAACATCTGGAGCCATATTCACAAAACATCTTTATGCTAAAAATAGCTCCTAACATCTGATTTAAAAGGAAATCTTAAAAGTAATGAGTTTGGCCATGTCAGTCCAAAATGTTAGACTCCTATACTTCCTCTAAGAGTATTTCACAATGCATTAAGCACTAAAATGTAATGAGTAATTTATTAGGAATAGTAACTTCCAAAGCGGGTCACACCCCAGAAGTGCCATGCTGCGGCCTATCTTTACATTGTTTTCTATACGTTGCTAAGCATGCAATCACATGCCAAATGGTGGTGCTAGAGTGCATAACATTATAGAAATCAATGTTTACAATCTAAAAGACGTGGTGCGACATGGCGGTCAACCCCCTAAGGTCACTAAAACCAAATCACTAACTATTCTAAAATGACTGTTGATGACAAACTGCCTTGGAAAGAGAAACGTTTAACACAATAATTTGTGTTTGGCTTTTAAAAGGTTATTGTTTTAATAGAGGAAGTATTTCAATATACAGTAGTATGAAATATGTTTTTAAATGTGTATGTGTATATATATATATATATATATATATATATAAAGATAGAGATATATATATATATATGTGTGTATATATATATATATATATGTGTG
>CAIGQZ010004625.1:13784006-13799232 GCA_903798205.1 Danio tinwini | reverse complement strand
GTAGCTAGCTACTTGTAGGAAGTAACTTGTAGTGTAGCTAGCTACTTTTAGAATGTAACTTGTAGTGTAGCTAGCTACTTTTAGAAAGTAACTTGTAGTGTAGCTAGCTACTTTTAAAAAGTAACTTGTAGTGTAGCTAGCTACTTTTAGAAAGTAACTTGTAGTGTAGCTAGCTACTTTTAGAAAGTAACTTGTGTAGCTAGCTTCTTTTAGGTAGTAACTTGTAGTGTAACTAGCTACTTTTAGGAAGTAACTTGTAGTGTAGATAGCTACTTTTAGAAAGTAACTTGTAGTGTAGCTAGCTTTTTAGAAGTGTAAACACTGTAGACGTGTAGATTATCAGTAGCTTATCTAGTTTTTTCTAGATGAATAGCTTGTTTAAGATTTAACGCACACTTAACAAGAGTAGCAGTGTAATAGTACCTTACTTCAACATATTTTTGTTAGTTGTGTTCAACATTTTCTATTTTGCCATCTGGACATGCACTGTATTGTTTTGTGCTGTGTAATGTCATACTGCATTCAGTGCATTGTATGGTTGTATTATGCTGTACTGTATGATGTGGTGATGTATTGAGAAGAGTTGTGTTGTGCTGGGGCAGGGGGTGGTTCTGGCGTGGGCAGCTGGCACTTCCAGGCCTGTGTGCCCGCTTGGCACAGAGATTGATGCTGTATGGCACTCATGCCACTAAATCATGGTAATTAGGCGATAGACGCACCCCTGTGATTAGGGCATCCCGCATGGCCCAATGTCTGTTAAACACACACCACACCAGCTCTCTTCTACATCCACAGAAAGGAGGGAGAGAGGAGCATGGAGAAAGACAAAAAAAGACATGATACATTAAAGATGGAGAAGAAAGATGGAGAAATGATAGAAGTAAACTAAAGAACAACTTCAGGCAGGATAAATATAGTAAGAAAAGCAAGATTGAATTAAAAAAGGGACAAGAATGAAAATTATAGATACAACTTGAAATGAGAAAGTATGAGGAGGACTGGGAGTGAATCAGTGTGAAGTATATAGTAGTTCAGTCAGCTAAATTACCCCAAATAATGTAGTACAATTAGAGTAGAACGGTCATCACCCGAGATAAACTCCAAACAGCGCAGCTCCTGAGGGCTCCTAATGCAGTAGAAATGTGCATCTCTGTAGTGAAGCAAATACTAAAGGTCAGAGTGACTCAGTGACTGTGTGTGTGTGTAAGAGAGAGAGATACTCTAGGGGAATATGTAGTAACAGGTTTGTTGTAAAGCCCCATTCATATTTTCAGCAGAACCTGGTGTATGTATGCATGTTAACCTGATTATCTTTGTGCATTGCTTTAAGCAAGCACACACACTCACGTGCACATACTGTACACACACACACACACAGATATAATTGTTTGTGTGTTAGTTCTAAAAGCAATATTATTTATTAATTTAATAATTTAGACAATATTAAAGGTGCAGTAGGTTATCTGCCTAAATGCTATCCGTTGGTATAATATCTTTGAAACACAGTCCCTCCCCTACTGTCCAAAGCCACACCTCATGAAATCTCGAGACCCACTAGATCTTGTCATTCGCCAGTTAGAAAACTTTAAAGTACTTTATAATACTACAATTCTGAAGGAAAAACTGTATTATATCTAGCATGTTTTCAGTCGAGTAGCACGCAAAACTTGTCATAATGTGCAAAATTTCATGCATGTAAGGATCGCTGGTCTCACTGTCTTACGCGCTTTGTCCTACATCGACTACTGTATGCTTAGTGATTGGCCAGCGGGGGGAATTACACTAAATACTAAGCCACACTTACATGCTATTTCAGACTGAATATTCAAAGTAGCCTGGTAAACAATATGGGGAGTGTGTCACAGGTTGTCATTGTTTAAAAATGAACCAATGTGAATATAAAACTTAATCTCAGTAAAGCAGGCTGGGCGGAATATAGCTATTTACTTTTTATTTGGTTTGTTGTTAAACTAAATAAAAATCTACATTAGTGATGCTGTAAAAGGTCCCATACAAAATTGAAAATAGTCACATCAACCTTTCCAACTAAATTATTAATTACAAGAAAAAAAAATGTATTTTAATTTTTTAAGCTAAATCCACTGTTGGGCGTTGTTGACATATGGCAGCATATCAAAGTACCTTAAAATATTTTTTTCCTATTTTTTTTTACAGCACTTTGAAGTTAAGCCAATAAGTCAGTCAATCAGTGTCAATCAATCAGTGAGTCAGTCAGTTAGTCAGTGAGCCAGTCAGTCAGTCAGTCAGTCAGTCAGTCAGTCAGTCAGTCAATCAGTGAGTCAGTCAGTCAGTCAGTGAGTCAGTCATTCAGTCAGTCAGTCAGTCAGTCAGTCAGTCAGTCAGTCACAATCAGTCAGTCAGTCAGTCAGTCAGTCAGTCAGTCATTCAGTCAGTCAATCAGTGAGTCAGTCAGTCAGTCAGTGAGTCAGTTATTCAGTCAATCAGTCAGTCTTTTATTATTTAGTTACCAGGTAATAACAGTTTTTCTCCATTGGTTTGACTTATTTCTTGAAACAGGAATTACATTCTCAACACCACACATTTAGCACAACACTATAGCTCACTTGCAAAAGCTTACATCTTTCCCAAAACGTTTCACTCATGTGTCAAAACTAAATTTCCTTCTCATGTAAACAGTGAGTGCCCACTAAATCCTTTGTCCCTTTGGCATTGTGTAAGCACTGCAAGTCAAAATGTTTTGTCACTATGACAGGACCATTGAAATATCCCTCAGGTCCACCTTTCAGTCTTAGCCCAGTTAGTCCTAATTCAGTCTTAGCCCAGACAGAATGCAACTGTGTATAAAACTAAATTAAAGAAATTTATCAGGTTTATACATTTATGTGAAATAGGGATTTTTTAAGGGTAGGTTTGACATCACACACTGTGCTCATACTGATCTATTATCAATCACACACATAAAGTAACTTCCATACATTAAAGTTAAAAGAAAATGTACTGTTCACAGCATAATATACTGTAATGTAAACACATGGTCACACTTTGTTTTGATGGTTCATTTGTTCAATTTAAGTTGCATTGTATCACCAATGCCAACTAATTTTCATTAGATTATAAGTAGACTGTTCGGTTGGGTTTAGGGTTAGTGTAAGTTGACATGTACTTGCAAAGTTTCTTATAGTCAGTTAAATGTCTGTTAAAGGAGCAGTATCAACAGATATTAAGCAGACAGTCTACTAATACTCAAATAGACCATCAAAATAAAGTGTTACCAAACAGACAAACAAAAAAACAATAAAAATGAAAATCTGTTTGATTGGTCATCTGAGATGTATGAAACTTCCCCTTTGTTACTCAAGTTCTAGTTTCACCTGACTGTCAGTTGCTGTAATAAATGTATCAAATGTTCCACAGATTTATATATGATAATTATGCTATTACTGTATGTTCTTGACTAATTTTGACAATTGAACTGACTATTGTGCATGTAATGACTTATACAATGAAATGGCGCGGACACATTTTGGAGCAAACAACCATTACATCAGTTACAACCATTGCAAGCATCAACAATCAGTTTAGACCAGGGGTGCCCAAACTTTTTCGTATGAAAGGCCAAAAACAAAATATCCCTGAGAGCCGTGGACCGAAGGTAAATATACCAAATTATATTACATTACATTTTTGATAATTGGGTAATTTCCTAATTTTATTTCATAATATTTCAAAATAAATAGAAAATATTACTTTAAATTGTATTATCTAATGCAGTATAACTTTTAAAATAATAACTTATTGCAATAAAAACATAAACAATCACATTTATAACACAGCGGAGTTCAATGCTGAATACACTAGTCAAGCAGAATCTGCATTTGACTTGATTTGCTCACCAATATCTCTGCATTGTCGGGTGACCGTATGTACATTTAAACAAAATCGGATTAATTTACGCCATTTAATTGAAACGTTTAATTTCAGCTAGCTTTTAACAGTAAAACAAACAAAGAGTTACATTAAATTTTAATTGACAATCTCATAACATCCCCATCATTCTCTTCTCATATGGGATGGTGGGCCAACTTTGGCCCACGGGCCCTAGTTTGGGCATCACTGGTTTCAACTTGATCTATTGGAAATTGGGCTAAATGTAGGCTACCTGTACCTACATTTGCAAAGATGTAGACATTTGCAGTTTGATGAAATGAATAAGAAAATCAATTCTGTTGTAAACCATTGCCAAGTGCTCTGGAGGTTTGTCCATGTTGTTTTGAGAATGCAATTCCTGTTTCAAGAAATGAGCCAAACCAATGGAGAAAAACTGTAAGAAAGGCAGTTTTTAGTATTTACTCACACACAAAAGTTGGATTACAAAATCAGGTTAAATATGGATAAACCCAAAATGTGGGTTCCATTTAACCCAGCGGTTGGCTTTGTCCATATTAGAATGATTGAATGTGATAATTTTGAAGAGAATTGGATTCTGCTCTGATAAGAAAAAGGACAATCCTAAAAACAATGTTGTGCATTACACACTCAAATTTGAGCAAATAAAGTGATGCAACTAAGTCCACTATCATGCAGATGACATACAGACACAAATGAATCACAGGGCACAAATTGTATTATTTCCTGAGGATCAGTGATGTGGAGAGTGATTCAAGCTGTCAAAGGTGGACCCAGACCTCCTGACACACTTAAACCCTGTGGAATGGCCTGACTCATTAACAATTCATGTCTGGCTGATTGAAAGATTAATTGTTTCTGTCTAACAGGCATAGGATTGAAGCTTAATACCTCTGTCATTTGTTATCTACACTGTCTGTCACACATTCTCCCTGTCGGTCTCACACACAACCACTCCTACCTCAATCTATCCCTAGAGAGTAATAAACTAAAACAATTACGTCTGTCCTGTGTGTCCATATCACTCAGCCTAAGCAAGTGTACACTATACAAGATAATGGACTTTCCGCTGGTGTAAGAGCACAGAAGGACCTAGGCCTCCAACATAAACACATATCCCACACTGTATCTAAATATACTCCCAATTACAACACCACGCTTCATTTATTATGCAACTCTCTGCTCCGAAAGATCCATCTGCATGCGCTTGTTTTTATATTTGATTATATCGTGCCTTGCTTTTCTGCTTTCCTCTCAGGTCACGGATTAGTTCAGTTTCAGAACAAACATGATAATTTACTCAACCCTCGTCATCCAAATGATAATTTCTATCTGTCTGTCTGTCTGTCTGTCTGTCTGTCTACAGTGCTCAGTATAATTGAGTACACCCCATTTTGAAAATTATGATTTTTATCCATTTCTCAGTGAATATAGGAAATGTATTTTGGTACATTTAAACAAAACAGATTTATTAAACAGATATACAGTATTTATTCAAATATTATTTTAGTCATCAAACATATTTAGAAATTGAAAGTAATACAATTAAATTAATGCAATTAAATAATACAATTAATACAAAATAATGCAATTAAATTCAAGCAAAATATTGTGAAAAAAAATCTATCTATCTATGAGTATGTAAAATGTAAATCCACACTGATTTAACTTAACACGGTAAAATTAGTAAACCCGTTGCTTTCAAAGTGATAGTTGACTTTAAACTAACTTTAAAAAGTGAGTAAACCCTTATTATTAAGTAAATGAACTATGCATAATTATAAAGCAATGTGTTTAATCACTTTTTTAAAGTGACAACATGTTTACTTACTTTTTAAAAGAAAAGTAGCTAGTAACTTTTACAGTATGTATTTGTATATACAGTACATATAAGTAGGCATGGGCCAGTATACGTGTCTGATGGTATGAGAACCTTGGATAGAAATATCACGGTTTCATGGTATTGTGATTACTGCTCTAAAATGTATTCTTTTTAAATGTCTGCGTAAAAAACAAAAACTTTTTTGAACTATATAATTTATTTTGAGAAACATAATATTAAATATTTTAGGCTAAACAATTAATAAATAAATAATTTACTTCTGCTGTCTTTTTTTTGTTTTATAAACACAGATTTCTTTACAATTTTGTATATCTTTTCTGATGGAGGTATGTTGTCTTAAAAAAACTAAACAAAATGTAAAGTAAATCTTACATATTCTGTAGGAATGATATAACAGAACTTTTTGGTGGTTTTAAAACCTTGACTTTTCCAAACCACGGTAAAATGGTTATTGCCCCTTGCCTACATATAAGACAAGCTTTTATGGTTAAAAACTACACAATGTTTTTATAAAGAAAAAAAAAGTTCATTTCAGTAGGTAAGACCCTTTTTCCTCAGCTCAGATCATATTGAACCATTTAAAGCTGCACTGAAATGGCAATTTGTCATTTTATTGAGCACCAGAAAATTGTCTTGAAAGTCTAGAGAATAAATTATTCATCCGAGATTGTGCAGCTCCAGTTGTTCAGATTCAAGACCTGTGAAGAGGCGATGCCAACCCTAAAACTTCAACTTCAACTCGTGTTGAAAATGTATTTGATGCATTCATATCTCTTTTGTGAAAAGTACACTTTATTGTACTTTAGTGTACACTTTAGTGTAACTGCAGGTTGTATATATTTTATGCTTGACTGTGGTACTGTCCACCATATAGTCATCATGTTAACTCTTTCTAATTTTAATTGTAATTTAATTGTAGTTGATGTGCACATTTTGTAAAGCTGCTTTGGAATGATAATTATTGCGAAAAGCACTATACAAGTAAACTTGAATTGAAATTACATTCTAGAGTTTAACTAATTCTGTAAAGAGGAGAGAAAACACTACATTCTCTTGTGAAAAATCTCTCAGAGCTTTAACTTGTTGGCCCTTCTGGTAGTACCAGGGCCTCATGGCAATGCCAGTCTGGATCTCTCAGGAATGAGAGGAACGTTCCTTTGGTAATCTGGGTCACACAGGCACCATCTGCCTTGACAAGATTACTGGGTAGTAGGACAAGAAATCCTTTCTCTTTGGCCAGATTAAATGAAATATAGGACAGGGGTAGAGGGAGGAAAAAGCAGAGAAGAGGGACGGGGTTTGTGTCTGGGCAGGGGCCGATGACTGGGTCATCAGTCCCAGGATAAATAGGTACATCTTTCTGTAGTTCCTTGTTCTAAATCACTGTTGTTTCTGGGCCTGTTGACGGATTAGTATTTTTGATTATTTCTCTGTAGTATCGTTATATCATATCTCTATATTTGTGTCTGTATATGTGATCTGCAAATCCTGACAAATGCTGTTTGTTTTGATCCAGATTTACCCACAATTTGATTAGATATTTGGAGAGAGATCCCTTCTAGGGCTGAATAGTAGCTGAAAATTATGGTTTGAAGCATTTCTTTGCTGAAACAAGCAAACAAACAAAAAGAGTAAAGGTCTGCTGGTCTACCAACTTGCTCTGGCAGGTACACCTTTGATCAACACACATGATCAAACTAATTGAGTCATTCAGGCTCATTTGAAACATACATGTAAGAGTTTTGAAGCAGGATTGGAAGTAAACTCTGCTGGACTGGATTTGACACCCCTGCCTTAGGAATACATACTATATTAGTACCTAGAAATGTCAAAAGGTATATACCATAGGTCCTAAACTCGATTCCTGGAGGGCCGCAGCTCGGTTTTGCTCTGCAGTTTTGTTCCAACCCCAATCAAACACAGCTGGTCCAACTAATCAAGGTGTTCAAGACTACTAGAGACTATTAAGCAGGTGTGAGTTTGTGGTGGTTGGAGCATGGCTAAACTGTGCAGAGCTGTGGCCCTCCAGGAATTGAGTTTGAGACCATTGGTATTGTATGTTTAGGTACTAATATGTACCTCTAATGTAGGGGTCACCAAACTTGTTCCTGGAAGGCCGATGTCCTGCAGGGCTTAGCTCCAACCCTAATCAAACACACCTGAACAAGCTAATCAAGCTCTTACTAGGTATTTTGAAACTTTCAGGCATGTGTGTTGAGGCAAGCTGTTGGAGCTAAACTCTGCAGGGTCATCTGCCCTCCAGGACTGATTGGTGACCTCTGCTCTAAGGTATCAGTATAAATTCTGTAGTTATAAATGTTTATCTCCCCAGCATCTATACCTTTTTTTTTTGAAGAGTGTATGTTGATTGGTTTTAGGATGGGTTGTGTATTTTGCAACTGTGGGTTAGAATTCCCAGTATAAATTAGTATATTTTTCTGCTTTTACCTGTTCCAGTCATTGTGGCTTCCAAGGTTGAGACCCATTGAAAGATAAGCATCCTTGATAATTTCCCTGTATAGTATATTGATGTAAATCTATATTTGTCTCTGTAAACTAAATGTTCTGCAAATCCTGACAAATGCTGTCTGTTTTGATCCAGATTTAGGTACTGATATGCACCTCTTAGCCAGTGGTCTCAAACTCAACTATTGGAGGGCCGCAGCTCTGCATACTTTAGCTCCACCAACTCACACCTGCTTAATAGTCTCTAGTAGTCTAGCACAGCTTGATTAGTTGAATCAGCTGTGTTCGATTGGGGTTGGAGCAAAACTGTGCAGAGCTGCGGCCCTCCAGGAATTGAGTTTGAGACCTATGATCTAAGGTGTCAGTATAGATGCTATAGTTACAAATGTGTATGGCCTCAGCTTCCATAGCTTTTTTTCTGAGAGTATATGTTAGATTTTGTAGTAAAAGCTCTACCATTCATCATTCATTAGATAGAAGTTTGAGTGAACATATTTACTTTCTTTTTGGGCCTTATTTCTGTGAAAACGAATAAAATGAAATAAAAATACAAACTTGTACATGCATGCTGCTTAAATATCATTGTAACTCAGTTTGTGATCAGGCTATCTCTGTGCCTATCCAGTGATTTTAGCCATTAACATATTTATAAAAAACTGAAAAAAGCACAAAAGTCAGGGCATGAAAAAAAATCTTCAGGGTCTTTAAAACACCCTCAGAACCTCAGATGGTTTAAGTAAGTGTTAACATCTACCTTTTTACCCTTTCACTTTTTGAATAAATTTCATTTCAGTAATAATTTACTAAGTGTGTCTTCCTTCAAATGAGACCTTAGCTACAATATGTGTTCCAAAGCATTCATGAATTACAAACACTAAAGCTTTGTGCATTTTTCTGTCTAAAATAGGGAATGACAGTCAAGACATCTTGAAACACCTTAGACTGATTTAAAACATATTTTTAAAGCAGGTTCTGCATAAATAGCATGCTCAAATGCATCACAAATAATGCTCCTCATTTAAAGTTTCCACTTACTTTTGTTTATAATACAGCTAAGCTAACTAAACAATACTCTGATTAGCATGACAAATGCTTAGCATGTCCGAGTGGGTAAAATGTGTAAAACAGGCTGCTTAATGGATAATTTTCTTTATTTTGGAAATAATTTAATATGAGTGCTGATGTCAACAGCAGCAAAGAAAAGAAAACCCCATGAGAAAGGTTTTGTTTTTAGACAGGGGTTCATTGCCCATTGTTAGCAATCCCAGTATGGTAAATTGGTACATGATTTTGCAATTCCTTGTTGGAGGATTAGCATTCCTGATTATTTCTGTACATTGCTGTATTTAATCTATATTTGTCTGTATACTTTAATATATGATCTGCAAACCCTAACAAATGCAGTTTGTTTTGTTCCAGATTTAGACATTATTTGATTAGATATTTAGAGAGATCTTTTCAAAGCAGTATACTAAAAGAAATATTATTTATTGGTGTTAGATAACATACACGGCCTGGTTAAGTTGATATGTTGAATATCTTTAATGTTTTGATGAGCATTTAACAGCTTGCATTTGTGTTTATCAAATACAGAGATACAAAAGCAGATCAGATGCTTTATTTGATATTCACCATTTCCTAGCAAAACAGTCTATGCGAGTTTATGTGACAATGGTGGGTCTGGGCATGTGACCAAAAGCACAAGTCTCATTCATTAATTGTGAACATGAATGTTTTTGAAGGTCTGAACCGACCACCAAACCAGCTTATGCTAGTTTAAGCAAGTTATCAAGCAGAATCTGTGTTGTTTGTTTTCAGCACATAATACTCTGCTCATAAACAGATTCCAGATATGTTGTTGTTAGCATGTTGCTAAGCTAACAAAACAATTAGCGATAGTAAAATAAATACTTAAATAGCACTTGATGTCATTGTTGATGTTGAATCCATCCAGCATCTTAGATGCAGTTTTTCGCAAAACCAATTGCAATACATTATTGGAAGTCCAGCTCACACTGTGAAATTTTTGCCACAATTTGATTGTCTGAGACAAGTTTGGGAAATATTAAAAGATTTTGATTTTGGTGTGATTGTTTTTTTAAGGTATGTTGTAAGCAAAATTAACACCACAGTTTATGTTTGTTGTGAGTTATAATTTCAGAATGCAGCATAGTTATTGTCACAGATTGATGATGTAGAAGAGTTTTCTTGCATGTGTCTGAGTTTGCCACATCTTGATTGTCTTCAGTTTGACATGAGGGTCATGTTCGGACAATCTGAAAAGCTAAGGTAGTGATGGATTGTTAAAAATTGCACAGGCACAGTGTGTCCCCGGCTTAAAACAGACTACATTTGCTCTCTACTGTTTGAAACAGCCTTCAGAGACACTGTCTAGTTAGGATAATCCTGACAAATGCCGTTTGCTAAAATATTTTTTGTGTTTTTATTGTCACATATTTACACCAAAAAGACAGCTCTATTATAAACCAGTCTAAAGTGTATTTCTGGTTTCCCACCCTAATGTTAAGCTGGTAACTGGTTAACTGGTTTAAAGCGGATTTAAAATATTTGAATTTGTTTGTGTGTGCAGTTTATACTATGTAAGACCATCTTAAACTATTTTTCTAATCTGGTTTAGTGGTCTTCGTTGGTTTCCCTAAGACCATAAAGGGGTCATTTGATTCCTTTGATTACTATAGTTACTTTAGAGAACAGTTTTAGGTTTACCATTCTTGGATGTAATGTTATGTTGGCCTGTTTTGGGGTGTTTTGATGTGTGATTGATCTGAAGCTGATACCATCAACCTAGCTTAATCTGGTTTAAAAACTTCATCAGGGTCTACCTTAAAAATCAACAAAATGAATTCACATTTTCTGCTTAAGTTGGTTTAAAGGTCTTGCCTGATATTTTAAAGCCATCTGAGACCCCGTTTACACTAATATGTATTAGTTTTAAAATGGCAATTTAGAAAGAAAACAATCCGCGTCCACACTGGCATTTAATCTAGTGTTTCTGAACAACTCTCCGTCCACACTATATCGCTGAAAACACACATCACGTGACCACACACACTCTGTTACTGTGTACACTGATTCTGCACATTTGACTGATTGCTTGCATTTATTTCCTATAATGTATAAACTTATATGTTATACTTTTATAATGGCCATTATTCATTATTAAAACTGATATTCAGCAAAAGAGACATACATAGAGACAAGTATAGGCTCTGTTTAGTTATAAATATGCATAAAGTGAAGATGATGGTCATATAAATATGTAGCTACACAACACCTCAACATTTTTGGTGTCTGTTAAGTTGCTAATATCAAAATGAAAATAGGCAGTTCTTTATATCATGTTTTCATTTTATTGTTAAGAAAGTAAAACAACGTAGCCAGAGTGATGTGAGTAAGGTTATAAAGTACACTATTCCCTTTGAAGATTTACCCGACGTGTCCTCGGGAGTTTGTTTTCCATGTCAAACTTGCGAAATCTAAACTTACAAGGAGAGGATGCAAGACTGATCTTTGTGCGGGCTACTTACTGTAATATTGAGGAAAAAGCTCCAATCAGATAGGAGAATGTCTGCAGCCCCGCCTCCATTTTCAGATGTCTCAGTTTTCCCCCATCCACACTAACATGGAGCCGCAGCGGTTTAAAATGACTTCTTCAGCATTTTTAAAAAGCTCAATTTTCGGCGCTCGAAAACTCCGGCGTAGTGTGGACAGATGCATAACCTTAGCAAAACTTATGCATTTTAAAACTAAAACGTACTGTATGAGTGTAAGAGAGGCCTTAGACCATCAAAGGCTGGGACACACCAAGCTGATAGTCGGCTGTTGGCCAGCGGCAGGTTGCTAGTCAGCATCTGTCCTGTTATTTTTTTTTTTGTGTTTCACACAACGCCTGGATCGAGTTGGCCCGATTCAGCATGTAGAATCTGCATCGGTCAACAATTAAAGAGAGCACTCTGATTGGTTATTCAGCAACTAATAAGAGTGCAAGAACAAAAACCAAAGTGATGTAACCAATTAAACAATTAAAATCAAGAGAACACAAAGTAGTTGGCTGTAATTTTGCTAAATTTCTCAAATATTTGCAAATGATATGGATTATTAGATTAATTATCAGACATATTTGCATGAGGAAATCCCTTCATGGTGAGTGACAATTATTGTGATAATGAGACTTTGCTTTGTTTACGCATTGTCTGTGCACATTTCACCTTCTGGTTTCTCTTTGTGTAATGAAAAAAACAGGCTACTGCCCCCTGCAAGTGTGGAAAGACACATCCTTTCACACAGTCACAGAACGCGCACTCTTATTTTAGTCAATTGGAGTGTGTTTGACATGTTCACATGCAGTTTTTGGTCCAGATGGGACCACACTAGAGCCGTTAGTTGGTTTTCATCGATGTTAGTTGTTTGGCATCAACTTAGGCTGAATTTAAACTGCAGATCTCGATGGTCAATTCTGATTTTGTGACTGTATCCGATTTTTTTTGATGACATGCTTACATCATCTTTTAAAAGTGACTTGTATCCGATGTCTGCGTTTACACTGCAAAAGGCTAAAAACTTTTTTTTTTCTTTTTGCTGGGTTTTATATTTTCTTTTCTTTTTGACAAGTTGTTTTACTATAGTTTATGGTAGAAAAGTTATCATTTGGACAAATTATTTGAATTAAGGCTTTTTTAAACCAGTAAGGATTTTAATGTCATGTCCATGGTGTGATTTATGCATGTTATGCAATATATTTATATATAGTTTATATTGTTTACATGGCGGATGTTGTGCTCGCACTTTCCCATTAACATGCTGAAATACTTGTGCTACATGACTGTATAAAAGCTTTTTTTTTGTCATAGTATATGAGATTTAGGGTTTGTTCCAAAATGAAAGCATCAAAAATAATGTCATTCGCTAAAGTTTTTAATAATGCATTGACAGGTAAAAATCTGATTTACCTGCTTACAATGCAGAAAAGGCCAAGGATCTGATTTATATTGCATAAATTTCCACATACAGTATGAACAAGGCCTGAATCGGATTTGAGCAAATCGGAATCCATGTGAATTTTTCTGCTTACAGACACATGGGCCATGTCCGATCTTTGGCACATGGGAGAAAATAATCGGAATTCTGTCACTTAATCATGCAGTGTAAATGCAGCCTTAGTGTGCCCCAGTCTTTAAGGGGGACACACGCCGGACACGCCATGAATTTTAGAATTTTAAACATAAATTTCTATCAGGGTAAAGGGCAAGTGCCCGTCAGTGGCTGTCCGCAGCTTAGGACACTTCCTGCCACACCATAGAACACCATCTGCATAGTTTTACTTTAAACAACATGCGAATGTGTGCATTCGGTGTGCATTACTTCGAACTTTCATATGTGCAGTGCAGCGCATCCAGTGTGGGATCCCCTTTATACGTCCAAACCAGTTTAAACTGGCTTATCATCAGAAACTGTGTGGGTTTCCTGGTTTAGAAGGCTTCTTAAAAGTATTTTACTGCTTGTCCAGGCCATCTTACACAAGAGTTAAGATCGTTTTAAACCAAACCAGCTCAAACTGGTATTCTTGTTTTTTCTTTTTGCAGGATCTGTCATAACATTGGCCTAAAAGCCCTTCATGTTTGCTGTCTCCCATTGGAAACAGCCTTCAGTGATGTCGTCAGTGAGCTAGTCTGACTAACTCACTGGAACTCATGTGTGATGTGTTGTCTGTATGACAGTGTGAATGCTCTTCAGTATTTGTATGTTCTTGTGTGCGAGGCGGTGCAGGTGAGAGCAAGCTCTGGTGGCTCTCCAGACGAAGGCATAAAATGAAAGTCGATGCCGTCACCATGGAAACGATGTTTCCCCTCTTGCTTTCTTCTTCTCGGCGCTCCACTGCGCTTTGAGTGGCGTTTCTTTTGATGAGACGCTCGCACAAAATGGCAGCCCAGCCTCGGCTCTCACTTGCTCACGTTTGTTCCCATTCTTTCTGCTGCTCATTTCATCTGCTTTCCCATCCATCTTTCTTCGTGCTGACGCAAGTGTCACCATTTCTGTAACAGCCTGTCATTATTATTAAGGCATGGACACCGTTAATAGTGCATATCAAATGTTAAAACGCACAAACAAGCACACACTTGTTTACCAGTGGCAGAGAAGTGAGCATCAAGCTTGTAATGGTCTAATTAGATGTGTGGGGAGCTTGACTACACTGAGCCCACAGAAAGAGTCAGAGACAGAGGAAACATATGAAGACATAGGGCCAATTCTGTCATCTGTTGGAGTTTTAATGACATCAGACTGTGTTTCTGAGCACAGCTGTGTTACATTGTTTATTCTCTGCCCATATCACTGCATGAGGAAAGACGGTTGAGCAGTGCTGGAGTGCGTGTTGGTGCTTCTGTTTGTGTGTGTGTATGTATTCAGGAATGCTTCAGCATGACCTAAGGTTTTCAACACAATGTTTGGCAGAAAATCTTGTCAAAACAAGTGAGATTTGAGGCATATGTTTTGACGGTTTGCGCAGGGTCAATAATGAAAACCTGTGTAGTGAATTTCACTGGTTATCGAAGGACATTATCAGTTAAAACAAACTCTGTACTATAAGTGCAGTTAATTTAAATATATGTAAATGTTGCCAGTCTTGGTGTTCACCATACAAGCAGATGAATGTAAAACAAAATGGACCAAAACATTTCTAATCTGGATTTCAGGAAGGTTTTATTGACATTCATCACAGTTCAATGCAGGCATCATAAAACGTGTTTCCTTGTAGAAGACCTTCAACCATGTTTGTAACAGGATTTTTGGTTGTGTGTATTGTCTTCTTAATAATTTTTGGAGCTCTTAATGAGTTCTTGTCTGATAAAATTCCGTCATATAAACACAATTAAAAACATTTAATACTGCACATACCATTGTTTAGGATATTCAGGAAGTTCTGCGTTTATAAAAATTGCAGCAAATCAATACTAAATACTAAATACTGTGTGTGTATATATATATATATATATATATATATATATATAT
>CAIGQZ010004625.1:13764209-13781368 GCA_903798205.1 Danio tinwini | reverse complement strand
TATATATATATATATATATATATTTCTTATGTCCGTGAAGCAAGTATTTGCCGAGATTCCAGTGCGTTTGTTGAACACCAAACTGTCATAAAAGCACACGTCTGATTCAAGCTTCTCGTCCAGAGAAACATCAGTCTATAGCGAATAATGATTGGCTCCTGTACTTGTAGGCGGGGCTTAATTTGCCATATTGACCATTACACTTCAAAACTATATGAGGGATATGTCTTGTGTTAACATTTATATGAGTGTATAGTCTTTGTTAACATTTAATAATATACATGCTTTACTATATTTTATACTGTATAATGAAAAAATCTATTTAGTAATGTTACAGACACCTCATTCTTGAATAGTAGTGTAAAGTAGGGGTGTCAAAATTAATTGTTTCTTCAATGCACCACGTTGCAGACGCAGACAATTCGGTATCGGTTCAGTAATAGATTATAACTGGTTATTGCATACTGACGTTTTATTTATCGCTATGTCGGGGTAGCTTACTATAGCGAGGGAGGCGACCGCAAGTAATTAAAACACTGCAACTACTTAAAAACACAGAAACTCTGACACTGAAGTTACAGCAGAATCCTTATTTCACTGTGATTGAGAAAATGAAAGTAAACTCTCTCTCGCTCTCTCTCTGAGTGTATGGAAAGCATTGTTAATGCATCGTGATGCACCGAGATATCCAATTGAACCGAGTCGATGGCATGATAATTGTAACTGAACCGAACCGTGAGACCAGTGTAGGTTCACACCCCTAATGTAAAGGATATGCTGACTTGGAATTAGCAAACAGGAAGGTACTTGAAAAGTCAAGATGGTTATGCTGTGTATTTTTTCCAGTATTAAATAATACAAAATCCTGCCTACTGTGTGGAGGCAGCTCACAAAGGCTTTAAAACCTGTGTAAAACTGTATATATGAAAAAGCCAGAAATAATCCCTACAAAAATGCCCCTTAATTAAAAGACTTGTATTTGTGATATACATCCTTGATTTCAGTAGACCAGAATTTACATAAAACCGTGATTCATTTGGTTTCAATGCGCTTCTTATCATGTTAACAAGTGTGAATATTAATCCTGGTACATGCATGGAAGTCTTATTCTAGGAGCTGTTTATTGCTTCAGTCTCTAGCCCCCCTCACTTTAATTCTCTTTCATTTTGCCCTTTCCCCCTCTCTCTCTCTCTCTCTCTCTCTCTCTCTCTCTCTCTCTCTCTCTCTCTCTCTCTCTCTCTCTTTCGCTCTCTTTTTCTCTCCCTCTCTCTTTCTCTCTGACGTTGTCAAAATTTGCCAGGTGACGGTGGATGCAATGTGACTCCTGATTAGTTGCTCTGGCAACCTCAGGGTACGTTCGCTGGTGGCCATGGCAACGGCTGAAGCATGGCGATGGAGCCCGGCAGATTATTTAAATTTAACAGGAATGAGAATTCGGAGGCGGATTGGCAAACCACAACGTCATCACAAAGAAGATGTCGCTTGTCAATGATATTGATGCATAACTGGTGTGTGTATATCTGTATTTTTTGCAACAAACAGATTGTTAGGACCCTATTTAGATCGGCAGGGACAGGAGTGGAGAGAGAGAGAGAGAGAAAGGGGGGGACTTGGTTAGTAGCTCCAGGCAGCAAGACCTCCAAGCAGTTTTCCATTATACTTAATTCCATAGAAACCAAACCCAGAAAGACAGGAAACATGGAGAGCAAAGAAAGCATTGGGTGGTTATGTGAGGGAATGCACATGGGAATGGAGGAATGTGAACGTGTTCTGTTACCACTGCCGTGTTTGCCTTGGTAGGGATGTATATGTGCCATTTAAATCCTATGGAAATCTGCAATGCCTCCTTTTTTTAAGTACGACACCATTCAAAGCATTGGTGCTACAATATTTAGGGTCAGTGGTTCCATTTAGGTATATACTTTTAAATCTATACTTTGTGAATGTTCTGCTTGACTGAGGTATTGACAGCGCTTCTTGGCTCTTGCATCAGTTAGTCTTCAGAATCGTACATCATCCAGTCTGAGGTTTGACTTACAGTGGGGATTGAAATCAAAGAACAACGTACAATTTTATGAAATCTGAGGTCACTGATTAGTCCTATTTGAGGTTATCCTGATGCGTAAAAGAGCAGTTTTTTAGGTGAATTTTATGAGTCAACGTGTTCTAAAGCAATGTATAATTATGAGATATTTGAAAAAGAACACTGAACAAAACAACAATTTAATTCATTGAAGTCCTTAATTATCAATTCAATTCCGGGAATATTTTTTGAACGATTCATTGAACTGACTTATTAAAGATTTACTTGCTTTATTACTGGATGGATGAACATTTTTGAGTGAATATCTTAAAGGAATTATAAACAGGGTTTCCGCAGGGTATTAAAAAGTCTAAAATAAAAAAAAAATTGAAATTTAAGGCCTTAAAAAAACTTAAATTTGCTGTTCTAGGTCTTAAATATTTTTGCACAGGTCTTAATTTTCCGATGTCTGTGTAACGCTACGTCTAATGTTCATTTAAATTCTTTTTGTTGCTGTTGCTTGGTTTTCGTGGAGTTGTAGTTCTTTGTTTCACTAGTCCGCGGTATTACAACTACACATGAGACCAACATGCAGTGCACGCGGTGAATGTGACGTCATTGCTGTGTTTGCGCGACATGATTTTGGCTGGCGGGGCTCACGTAATGTTTTGAGACTTGAGTGAACACTGAACAGTTCACGCGACGCCGCATTTGATTTGAGTTGAATATGAAACACTGAAGAGATTTTGTCTAAAACAGGTACGACTGTACACACATCTTAAGACGTGATCATAGAGATAACCAGATGACCAATAATTATTGGCTAGAAAATGCAACAGCAGTGGGAAAGGAGGAAAGTTTTTGTAAAAGTTTGGAAAACCTGAGGGATAAGTTTGTTAAAACAAAAAAAGAGGCCATGCAAAAGTGGAGACCCAGGTTGTTTTAATATTACAGAATGTTTTTCCACCATTCATAGGTTTTACACTGACGTATAGGTTACAATTGTGAATTTAAAACAATTTACAAGTTACAAACTTAAATTAAGTAACAAATTATATATTTGATACAGTTGAAGTCATAATTATTAGCCCCTCTTTGAAATTTTCTTTCTTTTTTAAATATTTCCCAAATGAGCAAGGAAATTTTCACAGTATGTCTGATAATATTTTTTTCTAGAATGAATGGCTAGAATAAAAGCAGTTTTACATTTTTTAAAAACATTTTAGGGTCAATATTATTAGCCCCTTTAAACTATTTATTCTTTGATAGTCTACAGAACAAACTTATCCAGCACACGTTTTATGCAGCAGATGCCCTTCCAGCTGCAACCTATCTCTGGGAAACATCCATACACACTATTTATTTATTTATTTATTTATTTATTTATTTATTTATTTATTTATTTATTTATTTATTTTGAGTGTAGGTTGCACCACATGACACTGTTGCTTGTGAATTATTATGTTATCCTAAAAATGTCATTAAAGGTTTCCAAAACCAAATTGAAAGAAGAGTACAAAAAGTCAACTTGACGCATGCTATTTTTTACTATGTTTTTAAAAGGTTCTTTATCATTGACCCCTTTATTTTTCAGAGAATTATTGAGAGACTGTGACCACATCAGTAATGTCCACTCACACATTATGAAAAGCAGCTGAAACACTATCTGACAATTCTTTCTCTCTTTCTCTGCCTCTCTCTCATGCGCAGACAGTCAGAGTTGCCATTGAAGTTGTGACTTCTGTCATCATGTAGTTTTGGGCTTAATTTTTGGTGAATTTTAAGGATTCAAATTCCATCATGAGGATGAGCACCTGTGATGACAACTTTTTCAAGCAACTGCAGGTGAATAGACTGGTGAAAAAAAACTGTTGTTATCACCATACTGAAGTTCCCTTTTTTTTTTTACTGTATTTCAAGTCTTAAATGTTGTTTAGGCCCAATCCCAATTCTATTTTTGTACCCAAATGTACTTCAAAATGTACCCCTAAGAAATGGAACAGCACTACAACACCTGCACACATCATCTTATGTCATCACTATCTCTTGTTTCATATGAGATCGATGATTGTGACTGCTGTAGTTATTCCAGTTTTTATTTTTTGCTATTTAACTTCAGGAAGTCACTGAAGGCAACGATATCATGTTATCATAACTATATAATGTGGCAATAAGCTTGTAACTGTACTGTTACATCGTGGCCATATTGATCTATGTAAACAGATGAAAACAACATTAATATTATAGCAGACACTGTAAAAAGGTCATTCACACCCACTAGACGTTTCTGACAGAGTATTTGAGTAAAATAGGGGTAGAATTGGGATTGGGCCTTAATGTGCAAAGGAGCCTTTATTTAATGAAATATGCAACGATATACATACATTTAAAGCACAAACATCTGAGCATTGGATGATATCAGATACAAAACACTTGTTGCTATATTTTAACATGTAGAAAAGGAATTTTGATAACATCCTTTCAAGAGTTCACACTTAGCTGATTATAAAGCTTGTTTGGCATGCTGTCCGGGGCAAGAGCCCTGAGCTCATAAGATCCTCGAGCCCGGGGCTCCCTCCCGTTTGCAAGGTGAGAGGGGAGTTTGAGCTCAGGTAGATCTCAAGGACTCTACTGTTGTAGTAGCTAATGAACAGATAGTGATTGCTTATAAAACTTCTTACTAGGAGCATGTCTATGGTGCTGATTTAGATTAGCAAATTTAACTTAAGTTTCATGTTTTTGGACAGTGGGAGGAAACCGGGGAACCCGGGGGAAACCCACGTGAGCATGGGGAGAACTTGTGAACTCTACACAGAAACATTGGGTGGCTTGGTGAGGACTAGAACCAGTGACGTTCTTGCTGTGAGGCAACAGTGCTAACCACTGGGCCACTGTGTCACCCGTCTAGGAAAGGAGGAGGAGTAGGGGTGGAAGCGGGGATTCTTCAAAACGAAGATGGTTGTCATATAAAACCTAGGGTATTTATAGTGTTTTAGGAATCGTCTGATTGGTGAATGATAAATTGAATAATGCGAGGCCCGCTGCAAGCAATCATTAGTTTATAAATAAACTTTACCTAAAATGTGTACAGTAATTTAAAATTTACCTACACACATTGATAGAGTGTGGGAAAAAAAGGAAAAACAATTTGGGATGTTTTCTTAAGATGAAAAAAAAACCCAAAAAGCCCCAAATTTTTGACCTGACAAGTGTATAAAAAAAGTATTGTTTTTGCCTTGAGTATGACATGATTCAGTGCTCTCTCTTTCAACATGGCTGCTATCTACGATTGTAAAGCTGTCAACGAAACTTGAACTTTAAAATAGGATAGTGATTCTCTGTTCACTCCTTAAATCCCAGTGTGGACTGAACCCGGGCTGTGGTCCAGTGCAGCCTGCTCTGTTATGCAGGGGAATATATATAAATGTGAGCCTCCTGCAATTAATTCACAACATATGGCGGGAGGTCAGCGCTGCTGTGTACTGTAAGAATGGGAATGTAGCCCATAAACACTGAGTGCATGTACTGTATAGATTTATTCATTGACTTTCTTAATTGTGTTTCACATAAAACAAGGCTACTCTTTAATCAGTGAGTGAGAGATATTCACAGCCAATTAAAATTACAGATGTACTCAAATAATTTTGTTTCTCACAGTCTCATGTTTAAATGCTTAAATTTGGGTTTGTAGATTAGAAATAATTTGTTTTGTTCACTGTACATCATTAGGAATTTGAGTTGATAATGAATTAATAAAAAAAAATTCAAATAGATTTTTAATCAATTTATTTGAAATCAAATAATAAATATTTACATAAACAAGAATAAAAAAGAGACAAGTATAAGAAAATAAAAACAACAAAGAATAAAATCTTAACAACTAAATAAAATGTGATAAAACAGTTTATAAAAGAATGAAAAAGAAAAGAAAGAATATACTGTGATCTGTCGGACGTAGCATGCTGCTCATTCGGTCAAGTCAAGTCTTGATTTAAACAAGCCTAATGTTGGAGCACGTCTGATCATTTATGAAAGCTGATTCCAGCACTTGGGGGTGCAGTAATTGAAGGCAGATTCACCCTGCTTAAAATAACCTCTTGGAATTTCTAGTTTATTTGATCCTAATGATCTGAGGTATCTGTTAGGTTTGTATTCAGTGAGAATATCTGTGATGTATTGAAGTCCTAGGCCATTTAGATATTTATAGACAAGTGTTAATACTTTAAAATCTATTCTGAATGTAACTGGGAGCTAGTGTAAAGACCCGAGGACAGGTGTGATGTGCTCTGATTTTCTGGTTCTGGTCAGAATCCATACAGCAGCATTCTGGATGAGCTGCAACTGTCTTTTTTTTGGGGGGGACGGCCCGTTTGGAGTCTATTACAGTAATCCATCCTGCTGGTGATAAAAGCATGAACAAGTTTCTCACAAGTTTCTCTATGTCCTCACTGGAAACAAAGTGTCTAATTCTTGCAATGTTTTTGAGATGATAATATACTGATTTAGTTACTGCTTTGACATGACTACTAAAACTCATATCTGACTCCAGAATAACACCAGTATTTTTTACCTTATTTTTTGTCGTTTGACCCCCAAAACAGGACTATTCAATTAGTTTGTCATGGGGGCAAGTTCAGGAAAAGCATCGCAAATGAGGGGCTGGAGAGATATGACTTGCAATATAAGTGATGACAAAACAGCAATATAAGAGCCCATATGCTGTATTTGTGCTCCTTAAGACACCCACGTTGACTTTTTCTACATTAAAATGTTAATATGTTGTATTTTGAAACTACATAACATCACTGCATTGTACAATGTGGGTTTTTTTTTACAAACATATTTAATGCACAAAAAAAAACTAACAATAGTCAATTTTACTCTTTGGACTTAAAAATAAATGAAAAAGTTTTTGATTTAAACATGAGTGATAATTTTACAATAAAAATAAAGGATAGAACAATGAATAAATAAATAAAAATAAGAATAAAAAATAGTATTTGTCTAATGTTAATTTAAGCTATATATTAGCTAAGAATTTAAATGAATTGTTGTTATTATCTGCGTTCATACATACGTAATCATTTTAATAATTTGTAATAATTCTTCTAACGTATCTTTTGTGTACATTGCACTGAAAGTCACCCATAACTCCCACCGCTACAGCGTGAGATAATTTCTACTGTGTGCGCCTGGAGAGCGTAAATGCGTTGGTCCGCTTCCGAGCCGCGTCCGCACCACTCTGAATATGTGTACGTCTCTTTATTGGAAATAATAAACTTGCATGCGGAAAAGACGCAACATGTGAATGCTGCTATAGTTAATCCAGTGTGCGTGCATACTAGCCTTGGTATAAGCTTAGAACTTTAAACTAGCACACAGGTGGCATAACTTTATTTAGTTGCAGCAGTATTGTTCCGTGCAACAGAAACGCAGCGTTGAGAAGCTTTTACGATTAATAAACTGCAATGAATTAAAGCGTGGTTAATAGTAACATCCCTATTATTGATATCAGTGTGTTGTACAAAAAGCCTTTTCTACAAGCATATCCAAATGTTTTCGTCTGCCCACGCCACTCGCTTAATGTCACTTGACACTCTGCGCAGCCTTCAACTGCAGTCACTTCATAACTATAGCGGCCGTTTTTCGACTGAAGTAAATTTATTTTTGATGTCTTGGTCACACTATCTGGAAGGCTGGAACAAATTGCCTCAGGAGCTGGGTTTGGCCCGCGGGCCACCAATTGAGTAGCCCTGCCCTAAAGCCAAGGTACGCATTCACCTTAAGAACCTCATCTCTGTTCCCAAACGCAATGACATCAGTTTTCTCTACTAATTTCTTTACTGATTTTCAGTTTTCTCTGCTAATTTTCTCTACTACAGTCTAATCTAATGTTTACACATATCATATTGTGTAGCATCCTATAGAAAAATTCATTTTTAAAGAGAGATCTGTGAAGGATGTTTATATTGAGGGGTGTCAATAATATTGAAATAAATAAATAATACATCTTTGTAAATTATTTTAAATAATATATAGATGTATGTTTGTGTGTTTTGTACAATTTCTCACATTTATTTCTAATCAATAATAATTAAATGCATAACTCTAAATGTTAACTGTCTTTATTATTTGTGTGGAAAACACAACAACTAAATAAATATTTGAATGCACATGTATTTAAGATTCTAGTACTGCAGCTGCTTGAAGTATTTTTCCACTCTGAAATGTTTAGAGAATACAGTTCGCTCATAGGCTTCCTTATGATCTTGACAATTTATGATGTTCTCTATGAACTATGGGCCGTCTATGGGCTATTTGTTAAGCAGCTGTGCGTGTCCATTGTAAACTACATGCCTTCATGTCTAGAATGTAAGGTTAAATTTGGCTGAGCTGTGCAGGGGTGTAGACTTCAGCCCTCCATTTGGGCGATTCTGCATCCTGAATTAAAGAGGTAAGGGGTCCTAGAGAGGCTAAAAAAATGGCTCACACCTCCTCTCCAGCCATCACGCATGAATGCACGCACGCCTTCGAAAAAGGTTACGATATCCAGAGAGTGTTAGACCTCGCAGGGGTCACACAAACCCACCCTCCGTCGGTGGGACGCCTGATGAAAACTCCCCCTGACAGGCACATCAATAATCTAAACTTTCAACGCCCTGCCTTCACTCCAGATCTGCTCAAACTCTCAGCCAAGGAGAGCGAGAGGCAGGGAGGAGAAACTACCATAAAAAATAAACGACAAATCCCAAAGGGCAGACTGCAATAAATGTCAGCCTGCATCAGGGGGAGCAGGTTTGTGGAGCGAGCAACTAGCGTCCAAGCACAGGAACGTCACAGTGAGGACAGACTTTTCTCTTTCTCCCCTCTCTGTCCTCGTCGCTGACTAACCTCAATAAGGACGGACAGGCCGGTTGCCCGTTCTCACATGTCGTTGTGCGAAAGCCGTTTATTATCTGTAGTGTGGGACGTAATATGTTATGAGGTTGCTTAATTGGAATGTAAATGACTTTATGCTACAGTCAAATATTTTATGTAAGTTGGTTCAGTCGGTATGTTGTAAACAATGACAGACACTGTGTCTCATTGAAAAATTAAAGCCAAAATGTCCTAGTTATGGTCATTGCCATCTTGTGGCAAATATGTCATTTAAAGCCAGAGCATGTGCTGTTTGTGAGCTGGAAATTAAGTTCCTGCCCTATTCTCCTACACACCCAATCACAAGCATGCACTTTTAAAGCCACGCCCATCGCTGACTATCCTCAGTAAGGATGGACAGGCCTCACCTCATTTACTCACTATTTGCTCCCCCTCAAATGGTTCCAAACATTGTTTGTTTACTTCTGTGCAACTCAAAAGAAGACATTTGAAGAAAGCTGAAAACTTGTAACCAATGACTTCCAGCTTTGTGGTAGCTTTTTATTGTCTTTGTGTTCAAAAGAAAACAGTCACATTGGTTTGGAAAAAGTGCAGGGTGAGTAAATAATGACAGAACATTCCCTTTTATTTATTAGTATGGTGTTAAAATATTAGTATTATAACACCATACTATTAGTGTGTGTGCACAGCAAAAACATCAGTGTACATTTAACTCAATTTGAATTTAACTTAACACTCCTTAAATGTGTATGGGAAAAAAAATGTATGGAAAGCATTGTCAATGCACCGTGAATGTCATGAAATCAATATGATAAATGTAACACAATCTAAATGTAAAGGTTTTAAAAGTTTTATATATTTATATATAGGATTTTATATATGATTTATTTAGTTGAATTTAAAATACTGTAGTTATTTTCTTAATTTGTCATGAAAACTGACAACTTTATTGGAAAAAATGGTTTTAAGTAAACAGATACTTAGTGTAGTGTACTTTGTGATTCTTTGTGAGTCTTTCTTTGGGGCTGTTAAAACCACCACATCAAATTTGGAGCTCTTTTATGAAATGATAGCAAATCGCATTTTAAATCGAAATTTTGATCAGATAAATCGCAATTAGATTTTTTCTGTAAATCGCAGCCCTACACTTAAGTATCAAAAGCAGCTTTGTGAAGATTAGCTTTCAGTAACACTTTAGCCAAAATATAAATTACATAAATACATAAGCCTTCAAATGTCTAACCAAATCATCCAAAAATGAGTTTTAATTAAAAACCTGTTCTGTTTAATAAAAACTCAGTGACATTTGTTACTTTCTAATTTCTGACTTTTCTAACCTTTTAGTTGTGTAATCAAAAGCAAAAAGAGTTTTGCCCTCTTAAATAAAAAAAACTAACAAACAAAATAATTGAAGTACATGCTTTAATATGCTTTCTGTATATATAATATTACTTCTAATTATTTAATATCATATCTTATCTTGTCTGTCTGTCTGTATCTATCTATCTATCTATCTGTCTGTCCGTCCGTCCGTCCGTCCGTCCACACATGCATACATATGCATAATACACTACTTCCCCAATTCATCTTCTTAAAAGGTTTGTCTCCTCCCTCTTATACCATCACTTCCATGACTCAGCCAGCTTTCATGCGTTTGATTGGTTCAGGAGTCAGTTCATTAATTATGCCCCAATGAGCTTCAGAGAACTTTATTCAGAGCTTCATTGTGCTGAAAGTCTCATTAACAAGGTGTGTAACACATTGTAACGATTCAGAAGCCTCGCACAGCACATAAGCTGAATGTAAATTGAAACAAGATCTCTAACGGCTCGCAGCACTGATCCATATCTGTCACAACGGACTGTTTCATTCGGAACACAGTTTCAATTATTCTAATTGCAGCTCAGTTCCCATGTGGTTAGGGGTAGTGTGAGTCTTAGCGTTATGATGCAGAGAGTGATTGTGTGAGAAATGGAGATGGGGGCATGCGTGCGTTAAAAACACATTTGTGGCTAATGGAAGACTAGCGGGCCCGTGCTCTCCATCGCTGAGAACCATGCCTGTTGTCATGGCACTTGTTTCCGTGGGAACAGCGATCCAAATCCTCACTGACTGAATCCTGTCGATGCCTGACTTTGCCCCTCCGGCAGAGAGAAGAAGAGAGAGAAAGGCAGACAGAGTAAAGCAAAAAAGACAGGGGGAAAATGAAGAAGAAAGCCAGTTTTCCCCCTCCAGGTCTGTGAGTGACCTGGAAAAGGGCCGTTCTGTGTTTATGCCTTTTGCTATATTGATGCATTTCTCTTCTCTCATGTTGGGCTGCACAATGTATCGTTTCAGCATCAACATTACAATGTGTGCATCCACAATATGCAATATGACAGCACAGTTCAGAAAACTCTAATATTTGTGGAGTCATACTGTAAAGTTGAAACCATGACAGAGCCTATGTTTATCATTTGCATGTTTTTTAAGGCGACTGTGTTAGCATGTCAAGCGAGATTAAAACATTCAAACTCAAGATATGACATTTGTATCTTTAAGTAAGATTAATTGTATTTAATTAAGTATATGATTAGGACTATACAGTGTTCTGTACTTTATGTATATTGTCATTTGTTTATCGTTACACTTAATTTACACGTTAATGTTAGTTAATGTAGATATAAACTTAGAATGAATAATACATGTACAAGGTTTATTAATCTTACTGATGGGTCTTGTGCTTGTTAACATTAATGTACTGTTATTATGAACTAACAATGAATGACTTAATTTCCTTTAAAATTAACAAAGATAATTAATTATTATAAAAACGTAATGATCATTGTTTATGTTAGTAAGTAGATTACCTCACCTTAACTAATGGAACATTGTAAAGGGTTATCCTGCTGATACCTTGATGTACAGTGCATCCTGAAAATATTCATAGCACTTTTTCCCACATTTTCTTATGTTATAGGCTTATTCCAAAATTGATTAAATTAATTTATTTCCTCAAAATTCTACGCACAATACCCCATAATGACAATGTGAATTATTATTTTTTTTAATTGTTGCAAATTTATTAAAAATAAAAAACCTGAAAAATCACATGTACAGAAGTATTCACAGCCTTTGCCATGAATCTCTGTTTTCACTGATCATTCTTGAGATGTTTCAGCAGCTTAATTGGAGTTCACCTGTGGTCAATATAGCTGATTGGACATGATTTGAAAAGGCATACACCTGTCTATATAAGGTTTCTATATAAGGTCGGATGTACTTTGCAGTACATCCAACCTGTTAGAGCTTGAGATGTACTGCAAAGAGGAATGGGCAAACATTCCCAAAGACAGGTGTGCCAAACTTGTGGCATCATATTCAAAAAGACTTGAAGCTGTAATTGCTGCCAAAGGTGCATCAACAAAGTATTGAGCAAAGGCGGTGAATACTTATGTACATGAGATTTTTCAGGTTTTTTATTTTTAATAAATTTGCAACAATAAAAAAAAAACTAAATTCACAATGTCATTTAGGGGTATTTTGTGCAGAATTTTAAGGAAATAAATGAATTTAATCCATTTTTGTAATAAGGCTTATAACTTAAAAAATGTGGAAAAAGTGAAGCACTATGAATACTTTCCAGATGCACTGTATATTTCATGCAGATGCACTACCATGCACTGTAAAAAGCGAAGCCTGTTGTAACTTGGAACTGTTAAATTGAGTTCAATTATTTATGTTTAGGGCAAGAGATTTACTACATTTTTAAGTACAATAACTAATCACATTTTACAGTGAGAAAATAATTCCACTCAATCTGAGTTAAATTAATTATAAATTGTGAAAATTATAAAATTGTATTCACATAACAATTCATTTATTCATATTTATTCACCATGTTTCATGGTGTAATGTTACAGTATGTGAAAACTAACAATTGATAAACAGTTAACTATTACTTTTGCCTCAATAAAATCCCAATTTTATGCTTAGTAATAGTTATTTAGGTAGAGTTTAATTATTGAGTATGGATTGCAGAATATAATCACGCAGAATATGTACTTGATAAGTACAAATAAACAGCCAATATCTTAATAGGCAGGTAATAAGCCACTAGTTAATATGAGGGTTGGCACTTAAAGGTGCAACTAGGTATTACATTCCTGGATCAAAACAAACACAAGCGCTGGATGCCAGATGGAGGACCAACAGGAGCAAGTCTGACGATCAAGCCTAAAGGCTGATTTAAGTCGTGTTCTTATTAAAAGCAACGGCACACGATAGAAGATTTACCATATTAAAAAAGTTTTGTTCCAAACTAACACCTGGAATTGATATTTTAGAAAATGTGCTGAAATATAATTGGCGGTGGCTAGGTTAAAAGAACAAAAACAAAGACAGTTGTTCCCTCACATAACAGACATTTTCGAAGCAGAAAATCTGACATCAGCACTGTTTTATAGATAAACAAGAATGTTTACATAGCATGTATCTTAAATATCTTCAAACATATTATGGTATTTTTATGCTTTAGAAGAGTCAAAAACTTATAGCACCTTTAACTAAAGTGTTATCAAAATTATTTTTTTTTTTATCATATATGGAATAAAATAAAAAACGTGAAGGGGGCAAATACTTTTTCACAGCATGGACACAACATCACAGGAAGAGAAAGGTGGGTTACAAAGTACAGTAGACTGTAAGTGGCAATACAAGCAGCAAATGATCTTACCCTTAATCATACTAGCCCCTGTGAATGTAAAAACATTGTACCACATAAAAATGCATGTGTCTGCATACCACAAATCAAATCAACATTAGTGAAAACACCAATATTTCCTCAAATACACAACATAAAACTAAAATCTGTGCTGAAACCTTACACAATAATACACATTAAATAAATCGGAGGAAACTAAATGTTGTTTTTTTTTTTTGTACAATAAATTACATTTTATCCATTGCTAATGTTGCACATCTGACACAAAAATCGAGAACAACTGTTACGGTCCCGAGTTTAATCTAAAACAATGGTCAAATATCAATGCTGCAGTCTTGAATCTGTCTAATATGTCCAGTATGTGTGTTGTATTAGCTTACACTGAATGTTTTTGCAGAAAAATCCGTTGTCAATGGCTATCTTGGTTAAATAAGCTAAATTATATTTATATAGGGGTGACGATTCTACTGTTCAGAAAAATTGCATATTACTTACACCGCATTTTAGCATTTGGACTTGTAAATTGTGTTACTTTTTATTGTAAAACATATTATATTGTAACACAAACTGTAATATTACCAAAATGTTATCAGTAATGCATTATATTTCTGCATTACAGCAAAAAGTAATATATTCCACATTACTTTTTCAATGTTTTACTCAAACGTTCCCAACTATGAGCTGAATGCAAACACTTGACTCAAATCTGAGCTTATTTGGGTTCAAATCCACATGAGAAAACATTACAGAAGGTCGCAGATTCATTAAAACATACATCCACAACCTTTTATCTCACTAATCAGCCTGTCACCCATTAAAATAATTAGTGGCTTCCGCAGGAGCCGGTGGAAAAAAAAAACCTAGGCCACTGATCTGCATAAAGACACGTTCAGATTAAAGAAAACGTCTCCATTGCACTAATTAATTAGGCTAGCTGAGAAGATTAAAAATCATGTTTCGGATGATTCTCTGTGCTTTTGCTGGGGCGGCTGAGACTGCGGTGGAGGTAACAGGTCTGAAACAACAGCCCAACAGGCCTGTTGAGACGAGGTTTTTGACAGAGAGACTAAAAAATGGATGAGCTGTGGGTCGAAGTCATTTCCACCCAACATCACATTGTGTCCTGGTGAACTCAACACACTAACATCTGATTAAATGCTGTTCAGTGTGGATTTGTTTTCGTAATTTATGTCTAAGATCAAATGTTATTGCAGGGACGTCACTTCATTACAACATCAAATGTGTCAATGTTAGTCATGTAATAAAAAAAAAGAAAAAAAAGTGTGATATATTATATTATTATTTATTATTATTTAATAAATAAAGCGAGGATGAGGATATTAATAGTTGTATTAATACTTCAATGTTAGTGTTATATGCTTCAATGTGTTTCTTGCTGATTCTCTGTTATTAACTAAAGAATTGACTAGCAATTTTGCTGTAATTTTGTTTTTAGATATAATATTTTTATACTTTGTTTGCTTGTTTTTATTATATTAATCTTTAAAGTAGATTTTCCTGGAAAAATTTGTTCACTCAAAAATAATTTTTGATGCTGAATCAACACAATTCATGATGTTTTTTTGGGACAACAAATAGTTTTATGTTTAATCCACTTACATTTGTGCAAAACAATTAAGTTAACTTTATCGATTTGTGTTGGGACAATATGAACGAATTGTGTGGAACCAAGCATTTAAAGCAGTTTACATAGAAAAAAATTATTTACTCTTTAATTTCTCTTCAATACAATTATTATTAATAATAATTAATACATTATTATCTTTAAAATAGCGCTCTGGACAATAAAAGCGCTTTACAGACATGTGGTGGGAATCTCCTCATCCATCTGTTGAACTGCATCCCAGTCATCACAAATACTGCAGAAGGCCTACAGTATTGGAACCCACGTGGACCCAAGATTGTCATAGAAATCAGTCAAGTTTGGTGAAGGAAAAATCATGGTTTGGGGTTACATTCAGTATGGGGGCGTGCAAGAGATCTGCAGAGTGTATAGCAACATCGGCAGCCTGAGCTATCAAGACATATGTGCTGCCCATTACATTACAAACCACAGGAGAGGGCTGAATTCTTCAGCAAGATTGCACTCCTTCTCATACTTCAGCCTCCACATCAAAGCTCCTGAAAGTTCAAAGAAGGTCAAGGTGCTCCAGGATTGAGCAGCCCAGTCACCAGACATGAACATTTTTGAGCATGTCTGGGGTAAGATGACGGAGGAGGCATTAAAGATGAATCCAAAGTGACTTAACGAACTCTGAGAATTCTGCAAGAACTCTTTCTTTGCCATTCCAGATGACTTTATTAATAGGTTATTTGAGTCATTGCAGATATGTATAAATGCAGTCATCCAAGCTCATGGGAGTTATTAATACTATCATATTAATTATTTTTCCACTGCATCTTGAATTTATGTTCTATACTTTACATTATTTCTGTTAAGTGACAAGACTTTTGTCAAAACAAAGTCAGACCTTACTATCCTAATTAAATCATTAAAAATCAAGGCATGATCTTATTTTATTTTGGTAATACAAGCATAATCTAGATGCGTTTGCCTTTCATATAAGCCACTTCTGATACCAAATGATCAACTAGATGTCAATTTATTCTTTGTTGTTCTTAAAATTTGGATAGGCGACAAAACTTTTGTCAGGTAATGCATTGTATGTGTTTCACAATAAAGTAAACTTTCCATTAACCAATTAACAGCTTTTCTCCACTATTTTTTTTTTCATTATTATTTTAGACTTAAATATTGGTGAATATATTATGCACGGATAGAAAATAAGTGAACAAAATCATAATTATAAATAAACCGTGACAGACTAATACAAGCTGTCAAAAATGATCACTAATACATCATCTAATAAAAACCTCAATTTTGTAAAATGTATCATTTGTTTACTTTTTTACATTATTTATTTTTCCAAAATGAGAGTGTCTAGATGTGATGCTAATGAATATATTATGAGAGCCACTGCAATAAACAAGACTTGTACATTTGATTAACTATAGAATTATGTTAATGGCTTATTGGAGAATTCATTCAGATTACTAACTGATGCTGCTATTACTGTGGCCATTTTAAGCAGTTTGTTATCAGACCTTACCTATTGATTAAATTTTTCGTTTTTAATCAGATGGGAATGCCAGCAGTACTCGAAACACCAACTGTTATTTCATCCAAAAAGTTGGCAAGAGGTCTAAATCAATAATAATGGTTCAGCAGGAAGCGTATTGAGAAATTTGCCTTCAGTTACAACATTGAATAGAAATAAGCATTGAATAAAAAAAAAATTCTATATGGGTCAATGGCAAGATGTACTGTTTTGCATTAAATTTAATTACAAAAAGATTATATATGTGGTAAGTAAATTACATAGAAAATAGAATGTTAAAGCATCGGGGAAATATCATTCCTTTGTCATTCAGTGTAATAACAGATGCAAAAATTAAAACAACATTGTGATAATAATCTGCACTTTATATTATATTATATTATATTATATTATATTATATTATATTATATTATAT
>CAIGQZ010004625.1:13726820-13762115 GCA_903798205.1 Danio tinwini | reverse complement strand
TAATATAATATAATATAATATAATATAATATAATATAATATAATATAATATAATATAATATAATATAATATAATATAATATAATATAGGCGACGCAGTGGCACAGTAGGTAGTGCTGTCACCTCACAGCAAGAAGGTCACTGGTTCAAGCCTCGGCTGGGTCAGTTGGTGTTTCTGTGTGAAGATTGCATGTTCCCCTGCGTTCGCTGAATAAGTGGATACGTTGGCAGTTCATTCCGCTGTGGGGACCCCAGATTAATAAAGAGACTAGGCCGAAAAGAAAATGAATGAATAATATAACACATAAAGGTTTTTGGGCTAGTAAACAAAATAATGAAATAATTTCTGGCTGAACTATCCCTTTAATAGCAGTCTGTTTCATTGCTTTCAGTGAGACCAAGAGGAAGAGTGACTGTGTGAAAGAAAGAGTGAAAGATGGACAACTTTATCTTGTCATCCTCCCTCGGGGAAAGAAAGGTGCCAGACACCTCATATACCCACGGCTCAAAGTAAGCCCCTGTTTGTGTGTGTGTCAGAAACAGTGCTTCTTTCAGTGTGGGTCAGACTGGTTGAGATGGTGTTGGTCAGAGACAAGCATCTTATTCTTTTAGCATGTTACATCTTTTCCTCAATCCTGTTTCTTTGTCTCTTCTGTGTTGTTTCTCTCTTTCATCCGGTGTCTGTATGTCATGCAGTCTGTTTCTCTGTGCCATCAGAAGCTCATTGTGTTCTCTTGTGTTTTGTTTTGTGCGTGTAGGCTTTGCATGTGCTTCTGTATAGGACATGAGATAATGTGTTATGAGTACAGTATATGTGTACAGTTGCACTGAGCACACATAGACAGTCTGTCTATTTAAGACTACCCTATTTTTTTTTCAGAAACCAATTACTGACAAACATTGTGGTTATTAATCCATGCCAAACACAGAGCGTGTTGGAATTTATCTGAATGAAATATTGTAATGAAGCTGCTAATATAATGACATGAATCATTACTGATATTATGTTCAAATGAATATACACCACATGTTGTATAGAAATAAATCTGGGCAGAATATTGAGCAATATTGAATACACATTCGATATTAGGGCTGGGCAATTTGGCCTCAAATCAAAATCTCGATTAATTGAACATTTGAACTCGATTACAGTAATGAACGATTATTTTCTTTATTATTTTATTGTTTTGTACAGTAAATATGCTTACATATTACAAGTGAGAGATTTTTGAATGAAGAGTGCATTGCTTGATTTTAACATAATTGAAGGAAACACACACTATCTACTATCTATGGTTATTTATTGAACATAAATGCTGAACAACTGAAATTAAAACACACATTGCCTAAAATGCGACTCCTTGCGCTGCCCGCTCTCGTCACCGCTACCAAATCGACCAATCACAAAGCTTGCGCTCTGCATCATTGTGACGTGTAGTTACATTTTTTGAGAAGTGCGTGGGTTTGCGAAGGACCGTACGCATGTGCTTGGCAGACGTATAATATCAGAATAATACAATAAGTATAAATCATAATATATTAAGTATAAATTAAGTTTAACAATTTGATCAATTATAGGTTCAGCCTGTCGATTTGATTATCTTTCGATTAATCACCCTATATGCGATATTGATGCAAGGTGAACAATAGAAATGAATACAGAACATTATATTAAAAATTAAACATCAAACATTGCAAAACATCATATTTAAATGAATCAGTACAAATGATCATAAAATGATTAACAAACACAAACAAGTGGTTCTAAAATGAATAACTATAGAACATATTGACTATTGATTATATTAACCATTTATTAAGTATTGTAATAGTATAGGTCATTATCAAACAATATATAAAATCAACATTAAAAACTTTACAGTACTTCAATGATTCAGTAGCGTTCATTATACTACAAATAATAAACATTAAGGCCCAATCCTAATTCTACCCCATAACCCTTCCCCTTACCCCTCGTTTTGCGCATTCATGTGAAGGGGTAGGGGTGTCCCAATTCTCTTTAGCTTGAAGGCGTAGGGCTATGGGGAAGGGGTGAATAGGCCTTCGAATGAAGATTTTTCAGGACCACACTCAAAACCAAGGGGTAAGAAAATTTCCCAGAATGCACCAGCTACACACTTTCACAGCACCCGGAAGTAAGGAGAGCCACAAATTAGTATTTTTTGTCAGTATTACGAATTTTTACAACAAACAAGCACATGTTTTAATATATCCTTAACCGCGTTCATGTTTTACCGTCATGCTTTTATAAAAAAAAAACGAAAAAAAAACGCTAAATTTGGCAATCTATAATCCCTAATAACCACTTCAGTACAGCAGTCCCACAACATTCTGACACTCGATGACACTCGAATACCCTGTCAGAAAAGTCTAGTGGCTGAAAATGAGCGTTTTACAGGATCTGCTATAATGTTAATGTTGTTTTTGGTGTGTTTACATGGTTGAATATGGCTACGATGTAAATGTGCAGTATAGTTACGATCTTATTGCCACATTAGATCGTTAGGATAACATAATATATGCCTTCAGTGATTTCCTGAAGATAAATAACAAAAAACAACACAACTGGATTAACTACAGCAGTCGCCATTGTCTGATCTCATATTAAGCAAGAGATTAACGTATGATAACGTGTGATGGTGCTGTAGTGCTGTCCCGAATTCTTAGGGGTAAATTTTGAAGCCTTTCCCCTTCACACTTGTTCTTAAGGACCAGGGGGAAGGGGTAGGGGTACAAAAATAAAATTGGGATTGGGCCTAAATATTGTATTTTAAAATAAATTAGCATCCAATTTTATATTGAAACCACTGTTGGGCACATTCCTTTAAAAGAGTAATTAGTTATAGTTACGAGTTACTTCTCACAAATAGTAGCTAAATTAGTAACTGAGTTACATAATTGTAAAAGTAACTAATTACCAGGGAAAGTAGCTGTTGCGTTACTTTAAAAAACATCTAATTTGTCAAATGACGATAACATAAACATATAACATTATACACTTATGTACAATATTTTAATGTTGTTGTGGGACAATGTGAGAGACAACCATCAAATTAGACATATCATTATATACTAACATATCATTATAAATAATAACATAAACATTCTTGCCTTTCACCTCAATGAGGGAAAAGTAGTGCTTATATTTCCAGTTTTCAAAAGCTACCTTTGAACTTGTTGGATTTGCATCATTCTGACTCCTGGTCGTCGGTGTGTGAGTAATTGTGTGTGTGCTTGTGTGTGAACAGGTGATGACCCGCACTACTCTGCCTCTGATTGGCAAACGAAAGAAATGTACTCTATCTAAGCCAATCCTCACATTCTCAGTTACACCACGTTCAGACACACCAATCATCATCATTGGTTGGTTATGTGTCCCACTCTAGCTCCGAGCACACACACTGACCCCCAGTGTTGGGCAATAACACGTTACTAGTAATGTGTTACTGTAACAGCATTACTTTTTTACAGTAATAGTTACTGTAACACATTACTTTTTATGCATCTGTCCGTTACTTGGTAAGTTAATTAATTTTAGTTGCTGTCTAGCCCACATCTTCCTGTTTACAGCGGCGACGCATTGTGGGATTGGTTGAAGCTAATCCACCACCGTAAAAAAAGACGTGTCATGTATGAGGCGCCAGACTGGACAAAAGTCAAGCGAAAGCAGAGACCGAATGCTTGTGAGAGAGACCGATTATTATTAATTACTATTACTAATACCACTATGCTTGTTGTTTAAAAAAAATAGCACACATTTGTTATCTGTATAACAAAATTGATTAGTTTAGTAGACACAGTGACACATTTTTGTTATATTTCAGAACACATTGTTTAAATGTATAGTGTTGTATTGCTCAGAAAAATGCTGTGATAATTTTTTTTATTGTTTTACATATTTTTATAGCTGTTATACAACAGCAGATTTTGCACTTTAAATATATACATCTTACTTTCTATAAGTTGTTGACATACCACGTTTAATTTGTGGTTAGTTTGAAAATTGACCATAGATTTTACTTTTGAGCAGTTGTTATGTTTTTGTTTTGTTTAAAATGCATAAAATTTATGGTTGTCTATAATAGCATTTTTTTTGGCGCTGAGTTTCACCAAATTGATTCTGAATGATAATTCAGATTACTTTCATTTATTTATTTTATAAAGGTTTTGTGTTTGTTGGATATTGTTGCTAGTTTTCATACTCAAGCTGTGAAAGAACATGTTTAAGGGTTAAACAAAACAACTTTTGCTTTTTTAGTTCTGAATGTATTATTTATCTTATTTATCACCTTGTGGTATTTTTTTTTTTGTGCTGCTGGTCTGATTTAAAATATTTTTTTTTTGTTTAAGTCTGTCCTGTGTTTTAGTTGTGAGAATGCAAATGAATTAAAACTGTGAAGCTGATCAACAGTGTACTCTTCATGCAACACTTAAGTGACGTTATAAGGGCATTAATGGGAGCATTAATTATGTTCTTTGGAAAAGTAACTCAATTCATTTTAAACAGTAATGCATTACTTTTGGGGTTACTATAACTAGTTACTATTTTTCAGTAACTAGCACAACACTGGCAACCCCAGAGAAAGAGAGGTCCTATGGCTGAGAGAGGCACTGCTCACATGCAAACTGCTTCAGTGTTCTCAATTATAGTAACGCCCATTTTATTGTCAGTAACGGCAATGGCATTGTAACATGGAAACAGCAATTCATTTGATTTCTTGTCACTGAAAAAGCATCGCCGTTATTTTCATCACTGGTTAAAACTGGTAAATACTAAATATATATATAACCTGAAAATACACCAATCTTTGTGCGTATATTAACATTGCACTAAAATCAATTCATAAATGAAATTAAAGGAATGAACATTGTGCTTATAGTGCTGTTTAAATAAATCAATAGTGATTGTTATACTACATTTATGTAAACCTGACAGTTTTCTGACAGTGCGGGAAATGTAGAAAAGTATATTTTAGATAATAATAGCGACAAATTGCCTTACATTATTTGTACATGTGGTTTCTTAAACCAAACTCTTTCAATCTGAGTTATTTGCCAACATTCATGTGGGTGAGATTCAACTACAGAAGTAAAGATTTTCTGACTCACACAATTTTTCCATTGTTTCCCACGATAAACATGAGCTCTCATCTCACCACGGCCTCACTCAGCCAACCACAGAGGAGAAATTAGACGACTCTGGGGGAACTACAGCAAACATGGTGGGCCTGAGCCTCTAAATTATGTTTATTCTGAGGTCCAATGCTGTGTTTCTAACTCTGCTGTTCAGTGGGAAAAGCTGGAGCTTCAGATTTTTAGTTGAAGATCTCCTGCTGTGACCAGAAGTGGGATGAAAGTCACTCTCAGAAAGCTGTTGTTTCCAGGAGACCGTAATGAATCAGCTTAAGGGAGTTTCCAACAGAAAAACTCGGGATGTTCACTAGAATTGTATGGGTTATTTTATTTAAACTGCTCGCATCTAGAATGTAAACCTTGTTCTGCGAGACTCTTAAGTGATTCACATTTGCTGCTACCAAGGTTAGAACTCAGTGTTAGGTTACTTCGGGACCCCAAATAAACACAACTTGAGAATGTTGCTTGTGAGTATCGGGAAATAGAGTTACAGAAGTGGTGTCTTAATGTTTAACACAGGCACATTGAGCTGTGGTGCTCATACAGAAGATTGTTCGAATCTGTCATGTGATATCGTTTTGCTTTAAATAGGATTTAAAAATAATAAGAAAACATGAACAATGCTAAAATGTGGCATAGAGGCATATCTGAACTGACAGTTATCCCTGAGATACATTTTGGTTGATCGGACGACAAGAATTTATCTCTTATATGTCCCTTATATGTATGTATGAGTGTTTGGCCAATAATTTTTCATATACAGGACTTTAGAGTGCCACATCTATAGGCTATATCTAGCACAACTCGATCTCTTACTGCTGCAAAACATTTACATCTATTCATTTAGCAGATGCTTTTATTCAAAGCGACTTATAAATGAGGATAAAAGAAGCATTTCAAACCTCCAGAGAGCAGCTATATACTTAATAGGTGCCATGACAGGTCTAAGTTTAGTAGTTTATAATGGCTCGTTTCCACTGAGTGGTACGGTACGGTACGATACAGTACGGTACTCTTTTTTTTTTGGCTGTTTCCACTGTCAAAAGGTACCAAAAAGCGAACTGTACCGTATTGTACCACTTTTTGGGTACACTTTCGAAAGGGTATCTAGCACAGCAAAAGGGTACCAAAAGGTGGAGCAAGACCCACAGCTAAATGCTATTAGTTTACAGAGATACGTCATTTGCTTGTCTAACAAGCTAGAATAATAAAAAAAAAGGAACCGGCATTTTTAAAAACACAGCTGAGACATTACAGCGTTATAATATATACATATAATAACTAGCCATGGCCGACTCAAGCTCAAACAAACCTTGTCGTCGTCTTGATGAACAGCCACAAAGCTAAGAAGAAGAGCAGAATTTACCCTGTGCCCCGTAGTTTACAAGGCCGTCTAAAGCACGAGCGGTTTCGCTTTCTTGTGTGCGCTCCCCATGGGTCTATTTTTGAAATAACAAACTTCTTGAGCTAATAATAATAATGTGCGTTTGGTTATTAAAGTGCTTCTGACATCAGATCCTTTCAGAAACAGACAAACGCGAGAGTGAAGCTCGAAAAAAGAAGATGGAAAAAAGCTACCTAAAATATAAGCAGATGGGTACATCTGCAGTTATAATCCAATCCTGTTCATAGAAAGGTTAGTAATTAACATTTATACACAAGTATTTATGTGTATAAAGCATCTGTTTTGTGGGAAGTGCTTCTCATTAGATATGTGAACGACCCGTAGAGTTTTACTTTGACATTTCCTCGAGCGAGAATGACGTCGACTGAAACTTTCTGTCATACACCACACCATTGATACCCTTTTGGCAGTGGAAACGCAAGCCTGATAAAGGTGACCCGTAGTGACCTTAGTAGTAGTAGACCCGTAGTACCTTATCAAACTGTACCACTCAGTGAAAACGGGCCTTAAGAGAGTGTCTGGTGCATATAGAGTGGCAAAGAGTGTGTTTCCGATAGATTGTTTGCCAAGCCCACTTTGTCACGATCACCAGCGATCTAGTTCTTATAGATCGCTGGAGAACATTCATTATCACCAGAACTACAAGTCTGCCGCTGATATGAACTACAACTCGTCATGCAGCTCACACACTCCTGTTCCGGATCACTGATGATTACACACACAGCTGGAAGCTGATCAAAGAGTGATTTCTTTATATGCTGCTCACATTCCCACTTATTTTCTTGTTAACTAAGCATCAAAGCATTTTTTTGTCTTGCCGTGTCTAGCCGTGTTTTTCACCCCTTGCCTTGTTTTCTCATTAATGTTGCTTTGCCGCCCGTGCTAACCAGTCGACTGATTCTGACTATGCTTCTGGACTACCTGTATGTACCCATCTGCTTCTGTGATTGACCATTGTCTGACTGATTAGTCTTGTAAATAAAGACTCTCCCCGACCAAATGTTACACACTTACATATGTATACTACACTTTTGATTCGCTCAAGATTTGTACATTGGTTTTCTAGAAACATGGTGTTTAAAAAAAATGTCTGGTGCATATGGTGTGGAAAAAACATGTCTCTTACATGTGGTTTGTCAAACCCGCTCACCTGTGTGGAGCACACTCAGAACAGCCCAATGTTTTTCCAATGCTATCTCATGGCAATTTGTATGAATTTGTATGGCCTCATTCATGCAATTTAGTACAATTTGCTCATCCCCCAATGACGGTGAGGTTTGGTGCCACGCCTCTTTTTTTAAATCATACATTTTTGTGTGATTGAACTCGTGAACTTGTATCAATTAGCCACTAAACTGACAAAACGTAAAATAGTTACATTTCCTTGTGAGATCAGGCTGGTTTTTTTAGAAATGTGGAGTGTTTATAAAAGTGTCTGGTGCATATGGAAAGGAAAAGAGTGTGTCTCCTACAGGCTATTTCTCAAGCCCACTCATCTTCATGAAGTACACAGAATTGCCCAGTGTTTTCCCTGAAAAATTGATTATTGATAAGAAAGGGTAAAATTGTGCAATTTTTGGAGCATTAAACAATTAAGTATACAAAAGCATAAAACCCTGATAAGTTACCAATAGTTACAAAATAAGAACATGTATCATCTTTTGTTGCTTTTTTTTGTGAGGCTTAATTTGAGCAGATGATTTTACCATCACTGTAATCAGCAGAGCACTCTTTTCCGATACATTCAGCATCTGGCTCATACTGTATTCGCAATCTCAAACAGATTCTCAAAAACATAATTTCCAGCATCTTCAAAATCTGTATTTTGATTGCTGACAGCTTGTTCACCAGATCCACCATCAAGCGACAGGGATACTTATATGTGATTGCGTACAGTAATTGCCCTGCAGTAAAGCCATTCAAGCCATTTCAAGTTTGTTGGCTGATGATATTCTCTTGTTTATATGCTTGTGGTAATTATGAGAGAAACATAATGTCATTAATGTCTATCAGGCATTTTCACCTTTCCACATGAATAAAGGTGAACTTCACATATTGAGTCATCAGATATTTAACTGTTGCACAGTTAAATCCTTCAAGCTATTACACACCTTGAAACATTAGTGACCGTACAAAAGATAAACCAGAAATAAATAAATAAATTACAAATAGACTTTTTTGAATAACTTTTTATATTGTTTATAGCAGAGGTGTTGTACTAAATGTAAGCCCTCAAAACTTTCCACTTCAAAGGTACCTTGAAAATGAAGAATTTTGGAGGGTACAATTGATGGAGGGAAAATCCTTCGAAGGGATTATGGCACAGGGATCAGCCCTTTCAAATGGAACGCAGTGTTACTAGAAACTTACTAGAGCTAATTTCTGCAGGACAATGAATCTCCAGTACCGTGTTTGAGCACCTCTGGTTTATAGTGAATAGAGCTATAGATCGTGAAGGTTGATATCTAACTTTAGAAAATAAATGAGAGGGAATCATATCCTAGGTCATTATGTTAAAGGTGCATGTGTTAAAGTAGTAATCAGTCTGTTTTTATACACTTTCTGAGAGCCTATGGATATGGTAGTGCATGGGTTTTACTGATCTATTGATCTAATATTGTGAAATAAGCTTATGCAGTTTATGCAACCAGACACCCACAACTAAATTTAAATGTCATCTTTGAAGTCTTAAGGCCAGTTTATACTAATGCATTACATAGTTGGTCCTTACCCTAACCTTACCCTGACGTGGAGCCTGACCTCTCAGAAAATGTAACTACACACTGTGATGATTCAGAGAGCAAGAACTGTGATTGGTCGGTTTGGTAGCTGCAATGAGTGTGGGTGGTGCCAAGATCCATGGGAGTGGAGTAAAGCTGGTAACGCAAGTGTTTAACAAGTCTCGAGTCCCATGGAGGATCTTTTGTTATTTTGTGGTAATTTTGTGGTTAAAGTTGCTGGACGTTTGTTCCCACCTCTTTCTAACCTGAATGAGTGTGAGTTTGAGCTGCTACTACAATAGCATCACACACATGTCATAAACTCAAAACACCGGCTAAGAAATTTGTCACAGTGGAACATAGAAACCCCATGCACAGACAGAAAGCTGAAGTATAAATGCTCATAATGGCATTGGCTATGTGCAAGGGTATGGTATAAGAAGTATATGCAGAAGTAGAATTCAGACTTTACTCAGCAACTGTTACAATCGGTTAGGATTTTATCCTATCAGTTTGAACTGTGTGGAGTCCTTGCATTTAAATCCATTCAATTCAATTCAATTTGCACAGTATAACACTCTTTATAATAATTATTGTTTCAAATCAGCTTTACAAAAGGTGCACATTATTGCATTAGAATCAAATTAAGTTCAAGTTACAATCAAATATAAGTTACAGACATAGTTAACTTGCAATTTTATAGCATATAGGGGATGTCTATGTGTACATGCTTAGCGAAGTGTATTTGTGTATTAAGTCCATGGGCCCTATCATACACCCAGTGCAAGGCGCAAGGCGTGTTTGACGTGATGTGTTGCTATTTTCAGACTAATGCAATCCTAATTTTTCCGTTTAGCGCCACGTTGCATAAATAATTAATCCATTTAAGACTTTGAGGACTCATGGATGTGCTGTCTATAAAGGAGGGGTGTTTAGGCAAATTGTTGACGCGTTGCTATTTTTGAGGAACTGAAATAGACTGCGCAATTGACCAACTGAAAACAGGTCTAAAGCGCAGAGTCCCTTAAATGCATACACATTGCTTGATACACACAGGATGACATCTGTATCACCATATGGGGCATAAGAATAGCTTAAGACTCTGTGCCTAGATCGTTAAAATAGAGCCCTATGTGTTTTCCTTGAATACTGCGATCGTTGAAATAATCTCTTTACAGGTCTTGGATCCCATCAACGGTGCTGCACAATCTTTAGTGGCCAGTTTTAAATGCAAAGTTGCTTTAAAAACAGCATAAACCATACTCTTCCAAACCTCAGCTATAACTATGGCGAGAATCAAAATAGATGTTATTCACGGACACCCAATACCCAGCAGGCACAGGACATCAAAATGACGTCAGATTGACATTGTACCCCAACATAGTGGGACATTGCATTTTGATTAAACATGAAAATCAGGTTGATGTCAGAACCCAACGTCAGGCTGACGTCAATGGACCAACGTTGGACAGATGTTGCATTTTGGTTACCTTTCAACATGATTGACGTTGTGTGGACGTTACCACTATGACATCTATCAGACATTGGATTTTGGTTGCCATACCTGATGAATAAATGTCAGTATTTGATGTCGATATGTTGTTGGTTTAAGATGTTGGCTCGACGTTGGATTTTGGTCACTTTCCAACACAACCCAAAATCAACCATTATCAATATCAACGGCATTTCACGTCATTATTAAACGTAAAAATAACATTGTCCTTAGACACTGGCGACCTAAATCTAACTTAATATTAACGTCTTATGATGCTGTGTGTCTGCTGAGTAAAGACCATAAGCTTGCATTATGCAAATTTGTTCATAGGTTTTTGCATGAACTTTGACTAGAATTACTTACAACTCAGACAGTTCAAAATCGCTTCTTTCTTCTGCGAGGCATTTCTCATCCACTTTGATTTTTACAGACCTTTTACGATCCCATTATTACATTATACACAACATGAAAGAAATATCCAAACATGCATGACTTGAATATAATGATAAATAGCCTAAGAGCCTATTCATTTGTTTTCTGAAATCAGCCCAACCCTGATTAGAAATCTTCCGTACATGACATCAGTCATCCATATAGTGTCCCAATGGAAGCTCCAGTCAACTGTAAATGAACAGTCACCCCTCCTGAGGCCTTCATCCCAGTTTAGGCTTATATGGCACACACAATGGCAGCTTGAGGTGTTGGATTGATGGATGAGAGAGACAGAATGAGTGGAGCTGGCTCTTTTCCTGAAAGTAGGGGTCAAACACCCTTACACACAACAACAAACTTGCCCGTAAGCCAACATGCTTATTCATCAAAGTCACAGTGACCTTATGTTTTATGATTAGGGGTTAATATTATTTATTACAGTGTATCCATTTAGTGGTTAATGAAGGGTATTTATTTCCTTAATTTCTTAGTGGAAAGCTCTTATCTTATATTGCACTCTGAGGCTGTGTATTTGGCCATGTGGTAAAGCTTTAAAGCATTAGCAATTAGCTCCCTCTCTTTACTGATGTCCAGTGGCCAGTTAATCTTCCAGTGTTTATTCATGCAGTCTGTCCATCGCCTGATTATAGACTTTACCTTTTAACTGTGGCAGGATGAGCAGATTGAGACAGATTACCGACGACAGAATTAATAGTCCTTTATAAGCTCGGCACTCTCTTGTTGAAGCCTTTTTGCGTAAGCTGTTTGGTGTTGAACGGCACTACGCTTTTACCTGTTTGAGTTTATTTTGAAATCATTTATTTTTGTAACACTGAAAAAAAATATTCAAAGATGATTTCTTGGATTTACTCAAATGTTTTTACATTAAGTGTCTGTAAACAATTTATTTGGGCTAAATTTAAACAAACAAATTAAATTGAACATTACTACATTTAATTAGTTTGTTTAAATTTAACACATACATTGTTTGCAACTATTTTGCAGAAACAATATTAGGTATATATAGCTGTATTTGGTGGATGCAATAGGATATGAATCTTATGAAGTTCTTAAATGTAAAGGACATATTTTGTAATACAAAACTAACATAGAGCAAAAAGTTATTTTATTATTAAGAACCATTTTAAATAGTTAACTACCGATTATAACTGAGCAGCAAATCAGCATATTAGTATTCATTCTGTAGGATCATCTCACACCAAACTGTAATGATGAAATTCAGCTTTGTATCAGAGGAAAACATATATATAATGAAAATGAAAACAGTTGCTTGAAACTGTAATATTTCACATTATTGCTGTTTTACTACACTGCAAATGTTGTGTCGTTGATCCTAATTGTAAGAGCAACAAATAATAACTTGACTTCTAGTTGATCATTTGGAAAAGTGTCAGAAGGTAGATTTTTATGTTGAATCATCTGTTTAACTGCATTCCAATCATCACAAATAGTACAGAAGACCTATTGAACCGGCATGGACAAGATTCTCACAGAAATCGGTCAAGTTTGGCGAAGGAAAAATCGTGAAAAATCGTGTCAAAATGGTTTGAGATTACATTCAGTATGGTGGCGTGCGAGAGATCTGCAGAGTGGATGGCAACATCAACAGCCTGAGGTATCAAGACATTTGTGCTGCCCATTACATTACAAACCACAGGAGAGGGCAAATTCTTCAGCAGGATAGCGCTCCTTCTCATCCGTCAGCCTCCACATTAAAGTTCCCTGAACCAAAGAAGGCCAAGGTGCTCCAGGATTGGCCAGCCCAGTCACCAGACATGAACATTATTGAGCATGTCTGAGGTAAAATGAAGGAGGAATTGAAGATGTATCCAAAGAATCTTGATGAACTCTGGAGTCCTGCAGGAACTCTTTCTTTGCCGTTCCAGATGACTTTATTAATGTTATTTAAGTAATTGCAGAGATGTATGGATGCAGTCCTCCAAGCTCATGGGAGTCATATGCAATATTAATTCTTTTTCCACTGCACCATTACTTTATATTCTATACTGCACTTTATTTCTGTTAAGTGGCAAGACTGTTGTCTAAGCAAAGTTAGACTTTATTGTCTGTTACAGCCAGCTCTTAAGCTGCAACAAAAAGGCAAAACCATCATCGGCAAAATAACATTTATTTTAACATAGGCTGGGGCGTCACACTGTCCTAATTAAATAATTAAAAATCAAAACATGATCGTATTTTATTTTGGTAAAATAAGCGTAATCTAGAGGCCTTTGCCTTTCATATAAGCCACTTCTGATACCAAATGATCAACTAGAAGTCAAGTTATTATTTGTGGTTCCTTAAACTTGGATAGGCGACAAGACTTTTATCAGGTGTATATTTGATCAACAAAAATATTGCAATGATTGATTCAGAGACATTGAAAATAATATTTTATAAAATCTGAAATACTACAAATTAGACTAGTGCATAAACACAACAAAAATAGCATAATAATTTAGATAGTTTATTTCAATATGCTAATTTATACATTTTTACAGATTTATAGTGTTTTTATAGTGATTTATAGTCTCTGTGAGAGAGAGAGAGAGAGAGAGAGAGAGAGAGAGAGAGAGAGAGAGAGAGAGAGAGAGAGAGAGAGAGAGAGAGAGGTCTCTGTGTTGTGAATGATGACTCTGGGTCATACAGTAATGGTGTGGGTGACTGTGCATTCATAGCCACAAATACATGTATGCAAACAGGCTATTCAAAGATGAAAAGCAGGAAGGGAAGGCAGAAGAAAAAAAGAGGGAGTCAGAGATCAGACATTGTCAGTCATGCGGCTTGTGTGTCAGATGTAGCCATTCATGCTAGATTAGACACATTACTCTCCACAGTGGATTTGCTTTTGCTTGCCGACATACACAGAGACAGACTTCTTTCCACATGTTTAAATCCACTGTCTGCATATCTGTGTTTATCGCTAAGACCCTAATGAAGGAAATAAGATGACTTGAGTAACTAGTAAAGAATATTACTAGTTGACATTAATTACAAACAGCAATTATATGAACTAACGGGGAAAAATACTTTATTTATTTATTTATTTATTTGACTCGCTTTAAGTGTCTTTAACTGGTACAGTATATACTAACGTTTGTATCAACCATTTGATACAGTGCATTTGGATACATATATGCAATATAAGCATGCTTAAAAATATTGAATTCCAATTATGAATTAATTACAGTAATTAAGTTATATAAATACATATGTAATTAATCTGCTAGCCTACACCTATCCTTAAAAGGATAAGTCTCCAAAAATAAAATGTATAATTACCATTTACTTGCCCTCAGGGCAGTTGTTAGATTCTCTCAGCTGTTAAACACAAAAGAAGATAATCTGAAGAATCTTGGAAACGTGTAACCATTGACATCCATAGTAGGAAAAACAAATACTTTGAAAGTCAATGGTTACGTTTCCAACATTTTTGAATTTATTTTCCTTCAGCCTAATCCCTTTATTCATTAGGGGTCGCCACAGTGGAATGAACCGCCAACTTATCCAGCATATGTTGTACACAGCGGATGCCCTTCCAGCTGCAACCTAGAACTGGGAAACATCAATTTACACTCTTTTACACACTTTCACTACGGTCAATTTATTTTATTAAATTCACCTATACCGCATGACTTTAGACTGTGGAGGGAATCCAGAACACCTGAAGGAAACCGACACGAACAGGGGGAGAATATGCAAACTCCACACAGAAATGCCAACTTACTCAGCAGCGACTCCAACCAGCAATCTTCTTACTGTGAGGAGACAGTGCTAATTACTGTATCACCCACATTTTTTTCCAAAATATCTTATTTTGTGTTCAACAGAAAAAATAAGAGGAAAAGTAAAACAAAAACAGATTTAAAACAAGAGAAAGGTGAGTAAATTGTGACAACATTTTTATTTTTGGGTGAACTATTCTTTTAATTTTAATCAAACTACAAAAGAAAAAATAACAACAAATCACTCAATGATAACATTGGTTGCTTATCAAAATAAACTGACTCATACTAATCTATGCTAATAGATGAGTAAATCTATGGTCCATAGTAATGAGCAAAGCTTGTGATGTCACAAATTCGGGTAAATACGAATCAACTTGTTTAAAGACACTTTGTTCTTATATAGGAGATTTATAGAAAAAAAAAGAAAGATTTTTTTTCTGGTCTGGTTGTTTACAAACACTGTGGACGCACATTTTAACAACTGTTAAGCCTACACATGACCAACCCTTAAACCTAGTTATACCATCAATACTGTTCTTAAACCTGACCAAATTTAGTAAACGTAATCAACAAATAAATCTACCAAAATAACTAAACTTGTCCCTAACATCAATTCAATTCATCTTTATTTCTATAGCACTTTTACAATGTAGATTGTGTGAGCTGATTTAGAGTTGAAGTCCAGTTTAGTTCATTGTGGTTTAATTCTTACTGCTGAAAGTCAAAACACAAGTGCAGCTCTACAAGTCCCAAACCAAGCAAGCCAGTGGTGACAGTGGTGAGGAACAAACTTTACCAATTGACGAAAAAAAACCTTGAGAAAAATCAGGCTCAGTTGGTCACAACCATTTCTCCACTGGCCAAACTCGGAGAGCAGAGCTGCAGTCCTGACTATAGAACGCTGGACGTCCATTGTGGAGAAGCTGCAGGTGTGAGTAAGGCAGCAGCTGGCCCACAGGATCAATGCAGAGATTTGTCTGTCACTGGGGTTTTTCAGAAATCAGTCTCAGGCTCTCCACTCCTCCATGACCACCATAGCATCTGCTCAGAATACAGCCTGGTCCAGGATTTTGGAGATGTCTAGGGCTGCATTTACACTTCATTGTTCAAATGACTCAAAATCACATGGATTCCAATTTACTAAAATCAGATTCAGGCCTTGTTCATATGTGGAAATTTATCTGATAAGAATCGGATCCGTGCCCTCATGTCTGCAGTGTTAGCAGCAGGGCTTAATTTGTGGCGGAACATGCCGGATCTGCTGTGCACCTCATTTAACCGATCCCCCTCCTCAACCGGCCTCCTCCTTCATCCGCTGTTCACTTTCACTGTCTTCCGCGACTCCACAACTCTCTTCACCTTCGTCCGTAACACCCCCGCCCCGCTCTTTTTTGTCCGCGACACCCCCCCGCCATCCACCGCACCAACCACCCCTCTTTTCCACTTTCATGTGCGATATCTCTCCATTCTCTGGTAACATGCCGGATCCGTTACCCCGATCTGTTCTGGGACCTTGCAATTCACAAATTAAGCACTGGTTAGCAGGTAGATCATATTTTCACCTGTCAATGCAAGTCACGCATCATTAAAAACCATAGCGAATGATGTCAAATCTGACGCTTTTTATTTCAGAACAGACTTTAGCAGAGTCCCAAACCTTAAATCTCATACACAAGGACTAAAAAAGCTTTTATATTGTCATGTAAAACAAAAATTTAAGCATGTTGAGGAGAGAAAGAGAGGGAGAGATTGCAATATCCGCCACGTAACCAGTATAAACTAATATTAAACTATTGCATACATCACGTGCATAAATCAAGCCATGGACATTACATTAAAATGCCTACTGCTTTTAAAAGGCCTGGATTAAAAGAATATGACCAAATGAGAACTTTTGATAACACTTTATTTTGATGGTCCATTTGAGTATTAGTAGACTGTCTGCTTAATATCTGTTGACACTGACATTTAACAGACATTTAACTGACAATAAGAAACTTTGCAATTACATGTCAACTTACACTAACCCTAACCCCAACCCTAACCCCAACCTAACAGTCTACTTATAATCTAATGATAATTAGTTGCAATTTAACTTAAATTCAACAAACGGACAGTCAAAATAAAGTGTGACCGAACTTTTCTGCCATAAAATATAGTAAAACAACAAATAAAAAAAAAATGAAACACTGCAAACAGATTAAATACAGGAACGTAGAAAAGAGCACTCTTTTATTATCAGCTGTCAGTCAGCGTCTGTTCTTTTTTTTTTTTCTGGTCATTGTGCTTTGGCATACAATTCATGTTTAAAAGATGATGTTAGCAGGTCATCCAAAATATCAGATACAAGATCTGCAGTGTAAATGCAGCCTAGAAGTCCTCTATTGTTGGTATCATCTCTTTGTCTGTGTTGTCCTTGAGGTCCTCGATGGTTGCCATCATCTCTTCACAGGTCTTGGATTACATCAATGGCCACATAATCTCTAGAGGCCTCTGACCAACCTAATAACCCACCAATACCACTAAACCAATCATTCACCATTTCCAACCTGTATTAAGCAAACAATTAAACCTTCCCAAACCTAACCCTACACTTAATCGACCAATAAATCTGCTGAACCTAACCTTAACCAACCCATACCCCTACCCATACCTCTAAACCTCTCCAAAACTCTTAACCAAACCCATTCCACTAAACCTGTAGCTATAGCATGAACGAACAACAGCTGTATTTTAGTTACCTAAAATTAACAAAGGCCAATAAATATTATATCTATTTTAGATAATGCGTTAACCATGAATAACTGAAGAAACTTTGCAGTACAGTTTATTTGATAATCCTCCCAGCATTTACTCACCTTCATGTCATTCAAAACCTGTATGGATTTCTTTCTTCTGTAGGAATCAGAAGAAGATAATATGAAGATGGTTACCCCTCCTCTCATTCAAACACCCAAATTAGGCATGTCAGAATGACATCTTTGATTCGTACATGACTTGAAAACAAACACAACATTAGGGTGAATTGGCCACAGTATGTCCTTTTCCGAGTGAACTAATCCATACAATTACTTGAAGTATTTGATTTGTGAAGTGTCCCAGTGACGTAAAATGGGTAACACTTTGGCCCAATCCCAATTCTACCCCTTAGCCCTACCCCTTATCCCTACCCCTCGTTTTGCGCGTTCACGTCAAGAGGTAGTGGTGTCACAATTATCTTTAGCTTGAAGGTGTAGGGCTAAGGGCAAGGGGTATACACCCCTTCGAACGAAGATTTTTCAGGAGCACACTTGAATCCAAGAGGTGAGAATTTCCCAGAATACACCTGCCACAACAGCAGTATTGCTGAACCTGGAAATAAGGAGATCCAAAAATTTGTATTTTTTTGTCATTATTACAAATTTTTACGACAAACAAACATATGTTTGAATATATTCATAACCGAGCTTAAGTTTTACCGTCATGCTTTAAAAAAAATCTAAAAAAAACCCTGCTAAATTTTGCGATCTATAATCCATAATCATAACTCCTGTACAGCAGTCCCACAACATTCTGACACTCAATGACACTCGAATACCCTGTCAGAAAAGTCTAGTGGCTGAGAATGAGCCTTTTACAGTGTCTGCTTTAATGTTAATGTTGTTTTCGACTGTTTACATAGATGAATACGGCCACTGTGTAAATACACAGTACAGTTACGATCTTATTGCCACATTAGATCATTATGATAACATAATATATGCCTTTAGTGATTTCCTGAAGATAAATACCAAAATAATAATACAACTGGATTAACTACAGCAGTCGCAATCGTCTGATCTCATTTAAAGCATGAGATCGCGATGACATATGATGACGTGTGCAGGTGTTGAAGTGCTGTCCCAATTCTTAGGGGTAAGTTTTGAAGCCCTTCCCCTTAACCCTTGGGGTAGGGGTACAAAAATAGAATAGGGATTGGGCCTTTAACTTAAGGTGACGTAGTTACACATGTTAATGATTCACTATAGTAATTACAATGATTTATTCATAATTACATGTAACTAACCTTAAAGCTATCCCAAATTCTCATCCCACACATATACTAAGTACTTGTAATATCTTAAATGTTAAATAGTTAATTAACCGTTTTTTGTTTTTTTTTTTGGAGCGTAAGAATCTCACCTCGGTTGCTCCTCATGAAAGTCAGATCTTGTTCCTCAACACTAATAGCGCTAGCCAGTTTTTCTCTCAGCTGCCTGTGGACTGGGCTGTACTTCTGCCTCGATTAAAGCTTGACAGGTCCCTCATCTTACAAGCCCGTCAAAACCAATGAGGCATTTCACAGCCATTATTTTTCTCTCCCTGCGTCCTCCTACCATTATATTTATGGAATTTTGGTTGGTTCAGGTGTCATAGTGTGTGTGAGGGAGATTCCAAACATTCTCAGGAAGAAGTTGGTTAAGGGTAAAACTGTAATCAGGACAAATCAGGTTTCTTTAGAGGTTATTGATGCAGAGATAAACTCTTAAAAATCAATGTGTACAACAAAAGCAGTTCAAAAGGAACGTGATTGTTTGTTCTTGTGAACTGTAGGGGCAATTGCATTAGAGAAAACCATGGCTAGTTATGAGGAAGTTGTTCAAAGGCTGAAAAGTACTTTGGTAATGGCAATTTTGTCTTCACTTTTATTTATATATAGGCTATGTTGACATAAAAGACAATCCTTTTTATTTTTTGGCGTGATCTGTTTGATGTAGGGTGGTGTTGAGATTTGTAATCCGCACCAGGCACTTTTTTACAGTTAAAACTAAAACTATTGGCTAAAATACACACTTTTTGCAATATTGGCACCATAGGAACTGCAAACAACTTTGTAAATCATTTTTTGTTGTCATTTTTTGTAAATTACACATTAATTATTTGAAATAGGAACTGTATTTTACTGTAGGAGAGTTATGCAATATGTTACTGTATTTTGAAGTTGTGTTGTGAAAATTACGGTATATTTTACAGTAAATATATACAATACTGTAAATACACAAACATCAAGATAAATCAGACCACCTAGTTTTTAATGATTTTTTGTGATTTTTTTTTGTTGTTCTAAAAATGGCAGATTTTTTGGTGGTAATTTGTGGTTGTGTATATATATAAATATCAGGGCTTGACATTAACACCAGCCAACCTGCCAAATGCAGGTAGATTTCAGCTGTGTTGAGTTAGACAGACAGCCCCACTAACCACTTTAGCTGGTTGAAAATAATTTTAATTGTAGTTTTCAAAAGCAGGGTTTGACAATAAGAATGGCCCAATATTTATGCAAATGTTATCTTCGAATTAAGAAGCAGCACGGCTGACAAAACTAATTGTGTTTGCGTGATCAAAAGAAGGTGAATACCAAATGAGAGGATGGTCACTCGCCCGCACAGGTGACGTGATGTGCGACTGTTAAAAATCGTGCGTGCTACCATTTACTTTTTAGTTACCATTTACCAGTTACCATTTACGCCTAGAGGAAGCGCAACTGATTCAATCGGTTCTCTTTGAAATAGACTGGACAAAAGCGATGATCGTGCACCCACAGTCCTTCTGCTTTCAAGAGCTCCAGATTAAAAAATAGATATACTTTCCAGCAGCAGTCTCTGCTTTCGCTTTAACTATTCTTTGAACAGATTATTAACAGGCCTAACATTAACCGTGTGCACGTGATCATTCTTTTATAATCACACATGGTAGCTTATGTTTTTTTTTACCAGCTTTTTTTACTTACAGTTATTTTTAATAAGATTAATTATCACTTTTTTTACAATAACATTGCTTTAATATGAGATTAACTGGTGACATGGGACCTTTAGCCAGGACAGATAAATTTGGTCCTTAATTTTGAGCCCTGAAAAGTCATGTGAAATAAATACTAATTACACACAACACATTTGCTCATGCACATTAAGCAAGCCCATACACAACACAAACGAAAAGTGAAATAATGGAGGCATGTGGGCATAAGACAAAATCTAAATCAAGTAAGTTTAGCATGTAAAAGTCAAATTTATGCATACAAAATGTATTTTCCCAACAACAAAATTGTGGCTAGTGAAAAAGACGAGTGCCTTCTAATGCTGAAAATCTACTAGCCACAGTGGCTGGTGATCAAAAAAGTTAAACCCCCTGTTTGATTTTTTTTTTCCCAATTTCTGTTTAACAGGGAGTAGATTTTTTTTTCAACACATGTCTAAACATAATAGCTTATTAACTAATTTCTAGTAACTAAATAATTTTTAAGACATTTCTATACAGCTTAAAGTGACATTTAAAGGCTTAACTAGGTTATTAAGATTAACTTGGGAGGTTATTCTGACTTCAACTGTATATATATATATATATATATATATATATATATATATATATAGTGTGTGTGTGTGTGTGTTAGGTAGCCTACTATGTTAGGTGTGCAATCTGACACAATGACAATGACACAAATCGTAAAAATAAAGCTTCTTTATTTTGGTCACTTGGCATAAAATTTCCCCACTTCCATAATGTAATGATTGTGAGAGCACAGGTGAGGCGTCATTTTTTTAAAAGACACTCATGTGCGCTGCGTATGCAACGTCTATAAGTCATGTTAAACAATTAATTGCAAACTGAAATCCAATTTGATTATATGGCTTTGAATGGGATGTTTTATAAGTGTTTAAATGTTTTGCAATTATTTTGCATTTAAATTAAGAATTTTGCAGGATCAAAAAAAATTGCGACATTTGTTTATTTTGTGTTGGATTTAGCAATCTCAAAATCGCTAAAAACTAGCGTGTCTAATAAATGGTGCTATAAATGGAAATACAGTATTTTTGCTGTAATTAATTTACAGTTAGTTACTAGCAAACTGCTGCCAGTAGGTTACTGTAGACTCTATAAGAAGTTGTTAACAGTGTATGAATTCAAAGATATTTAAAGATATCTAAATTAGTTCATACTATAGTGAAGGATCTAATCTAGCACAATAGGAAGTAAGTTGATCAGGCGAATTCCAACTGTTCCTGCAGACAATGTAAATGCAACCAAGAAAATGGTCTGGGGAAAATTTCTTTGGAAAACCAGACCTGATGACTAGTTTTTATAACTGAGTTCCTGTTATTACCCAGTGCTCAAAAGCTAAAATTGGTACTAGGACACAACCACTTAATATTATATTTAATAGAGTGTGTCAGGAATTGATAAACAGCGCAGCTACTGTCTAATATATGTTAGACTAAAATAAACATGTTTATTTCTTTTCTGTCCTCAATAATGTGCTCCGCTAAATCAGTTACACTCATCGATAAAGGAAACACTTCCATACAGAGCTTTCAAACGTGACACATTGAAAGAGAGACAATAGTATTGATGGTGCTAGATGAATTTATGCAAATGGTTTATCCATTATTGGGTTTTCTTTTGCCAAGGCAACCAGTAAAAAACACACCACTTTGGTAGCCATTGTTGTTACATTAGAAGTCCGTTGCTAGTTCCACCTTCTCAAAGACGGCTATGAATAGGTGAAAAGCAACATGTAGTCTGATATGTTTCTTGTCTACAGCACAACAAGAATGAGTATTGTTACAAACAAAAATATTGTGTAGTCTGTAGTACAGTGCATCCGGAAAGTATTCATAACGCTTCACTTTTTCCACATTTTTTTATGTTACCGCCTTAATCCAAAATGGATTACATTCATTTATTTCCTCAAAATTCTACACACAATACCCCATAATGACAATGTGAAAAAAAATTAATTGTTGCAAATGTATTAAAAATCTAAAACCTGAAAAATCACATGTACATAAGTATTTACAGCCTTTGCCATGAAGCTCTAAATTGAGCTCAGGTACATTCTGTTTCCACTGATCATTCTTGAGATGTTTCAGCAGCTTAATTGGAGTTCACCTGTGATAAATTCAGTTGATTGGACATGATTTGAAAAGGCATACACCTGTCTAAATAAGGTCCCAGGGTTGACAGTCCATGTCAAAGCACAAACCAAGCATGAAGACAAAGGAATTGTCTGCAGACCTCCAAGACAAGATTGTCTCAAGGCACAAGGCTGGGGAAGGTTACAGAAAAAAATTATGTTGCTTTGAAAGTACCAATGAGCACAGTGGCCTCCATCATCCGTAAGTGGAAGATGTTTGGAACCACCAGGACTCTTCCTAGAGCTGGCCGGCAATCTAAGCTGAGTGATTGGGGGAGAAGGGCCTTAGTCAGGGAGGTGATCAACAGCCCGATGTTTACTCTGTCTGAGCTACAGCGTTCTTTTGTGGAGAGAGGAGAACCTTACAAAAGGACAACCATCTGTGCAGCAATCCACCAATCAGGCCTGTATGGTAGAGTGGCCAGATGGAAGCCACTCCACACCTGGAATTTGCCAAAAGGCATCTGAAGGACTCTCAGACCATAAGAAACTAAATTCTCTGGTCTGATGAGAATAAAAATTGAACTCTTTGGAGTGAATGCCAGGCATTACGTTTGGAGAAAACCAGGCAGCACTCATCACCAAGCTAATACTATCCCTACAGTGAAGCATGGTGGTGGCAGCGTCATGCTCTGGGGATGTTTTTCAGCAGCAGGAACTGGAAGACTAGTCAGGATAGAAGGAAAGATGAATGTAGCAATGTAGAGAGACATCCTGAATTAATGAAAACCTGCTTAATGGCTCGTTTCCACTGACTGGTACAGTACGGTACGGTACAGGTCGGTACAGGTCACCTTTATTAGGCTTGCGTTTCTACTGCTAAAATGGTACCCCTGGTACCAATGGTACCCCTTTGGTGGGCGTGGTGTACGACAGAAAGTTGCAGTCAACATAATTTTCGCTCAAGAAAATGTCTACAGTAAAGCTGTATGTTTAAAAGATATGTTACCACTTACAGAAAAACTACACACAGCATGCATTTAGTCCTTATTTAGGTTCAAAACAACATAAAATAGAGCCCACAGTCAGTGCAAACCTCTCATGATTAAATGTGTCTTTAATCTTCAGCAGCACGTGTATCCTCTTGTTAGAAAGTAATTCCATCATTCAGAGTTCATAATAGTCCAAAAGGTGATAATAATAGTTAAACATGGCAGTTTGCTGAAAAAATAATGTGCTCCTTTTTTCCGGCTTCTCCTTTTGTTTTTTTGCGCGTCACTTCTGCGTTTGTCAGTTTCTGACAGGATCAGGTTTCAAAAGCACGTCAATAATCAAGCGCACATTATTATCATCAGCTCAAGAAGTTTGTTATTTCAAATATAGAAGCGCGGCGAGCACAAGCAAAAAAAACGCTCGTGCTTCAGACTGGGCTGTAAAAAACTACGGGACACAGGGTAAAATCAGCTCTTCTTTTTGGCTTTGTGGCTGTTCATCAAGACGACGACAAGGTTCATTTGAGCCCAGATCGAACAGGGCTTGTTATTATGTTATTATATGGATATATAGTCTCTCGGCTGTGTATGAAAACATGGCGGCTCCTTTATTTTCATTCTGGCTTGTTGCGTGAGCTTGTGATGAATCTCTGTAAACCAATAGCATTCAGCTGCGAATCTAGCTCCACCTTTGGGACTCTTTTGGTACCCTGTCTTGTGTTTGGTACCCTTTCGAAAGGGTGCCGAAAAAGAAGTACAGTACGGTTCGGTACGCCTTTTGACAGTGGAAATGGCCATAAAAGCGTACCGACCTGTACCGTACCGTACTGTACCACTCAGTGGAAACGAGCCATTAGAGTGCTCTTGACTTCAAACTTGGGTGACGGTCTATCTTCCAGCAGGACAATGACCCAAAACACACCGCAAAAATATCAATGGAGTGGCTTTACAACAACTCTGTGAATGTCCTTTAAGTGGCCCAGCCAGAGCCCAGACCTAAATCCTATTGAACATCTCTGGAGAGATCTGAAAATGGCTGTACACTGTTGCTTCCCATCCAACCTGATAGAGCTTGAGAGGTACTGCAAAGAGGAATGGGCAAAAATTCCCAAAGACAGGTGTGCCAAGCTTGTGGCATCATATTCATCATAAAGACTTAAGGCTGTAATTGCTGCCAAAGGTGCATCAACAAAGCATTGAGAGCAAAGGCTGTGAATACTTATGTACATGTGATTTTTCAGGTTTTTTATTTTTAATAAATTTGCAACAATTTCAAGAACTCTTATTTTTTACATTAACTATACATTAACAAACATTAGCTATTGAAACCTTATTGTAAAGTGTGACTGGATCATATAAAAATCTGACACGCTACAAATTTCGAACTAGTTTTGTGTGTGTGTAAGTTGTTATTGTGTGTAAGTTGCGAGTTATATGGTGTGAATGAATCATTTGTCCAGTATTACATGCAGGTAAATAATTCCATTGAGTCATTTTTTTTCTCGCAGGGCTCAGTGACATTGACTCTAGAGATGCTAAATAACAAGCCAGAGTCAGTGCCTCATGAATTTCTAATGATATTACGTCCTTGCCCGTATCCCCGTCTGCATACACAACAGCAGTGGATCACAGTTGTGCAATACCGCCGACTAACTATTACCTCCAGCATAGTGCTAACTCTGTTTACTCTGTCCAATTTGCTGAGTTTTTATGAATTATAACAACACGCTGTCCTCTAAAATGGGATTTGGGGGAAAACAGAACAGAAGAAGGCTTAAATGTTATTGATTTTCAATGCTTTCTCTTGCCAGGTAAATGCAGTAAAATCCTATGGTTTAGGTCGCAAATCTTTCCGTAACAAGAGCGTTAGGTAATCTCTTGGCTGTTTGTGTCATTGCTAATTGCACAAATCTCAACACAGTTCAGATTAACCTGATTTTTTATGTTGTTGAAAAGTTGGTCTAGGGTAAAGATTTGACCTCGGGCTACTGGGCTGGATATCTGAGCAGAATTTCTCTGAATTAGTCATTAATCGGATATTCTGGCCGCTGCTGCTCAGCCATCACAAACATGAATCTTTCATCTGCGTCTGCAGGAATATTTGCCCACATCCTCCAAAGACGAGAGTGTATTTATGTACATATAAAAGCATTTCACTGCATTTTCACTTGCAAAAAAGTACTGTGTAAACATGCCATTGGAATAGCATGATACAAAATACAGGATAAAATGTGATAAATGTGTTATTTACTGTCAAGGTACTTCAATATTGTGGTTATGAATAGTTATATGATAAATATCATTAGGGTATTCTTAGTACGTCAATGAAAAACCATGATATTGCAACGATTTGCATGTCCAGTGTGTGATTTGCATGGTTTGCACATTGCATACAGTACTGAATGATTGTCATACTCATGTACCGTGGTATTAACATGCTATTTTAAAGATAACTATAGTACTTATGTCAAAAAAAACAAGATAATAACTTAAAATAACCCTGGTAATGTGGCATTAGTATGCAGTACATGTCCCAGTACAAGGTTTTAGCATAGTATGACCACAAAACATGTCTAAAAACATTAGCATGCCACTTTGATATATGTACTGTGGTATGCTAAAACAATAGCACTATTATGTCCAAAAACATGAAACCTATACAAACAAGTATTAATTTGGCACATGTTCAAAATATTTTATCATGACACATGTCTAAAACATGGTATTAGCATGGCGACAAGGTATATGCAAAGCCAATGATAAACTTCCGGTAAAACCTTAATGTGACTTTTTAAAATTCCATATGGTTCCTTTTACAGCATCTATGTTGTAATGTCATTACAATACATCCAGTTAAATAGACTTAGGCATTCAATTAGTTGTTCAAGCGTCATCAGAATCAACAGGCGAGCACAAAAACGCCATTGAAAATACAAAACTAAAAAGTCATATTTTAAAGACATGGCAGGGGGAAATGGAATTTAATGCAGTGCTTCTTGTCCGATCTGAGATCTATCAGGCTGTGAAGATCACTGATTTTTAAAGAAATCAGATCTTAAACTTGGTAATTTTATAATGGAAAGACAGTTCACCGGAAGCGCTGAGGCTGGCTGGCTGAAATTAAAAGTCTGTGTGCATATACCCCATTGTATAGAAAATACATTGTTATGAGCATGAAACATGATGCTGTCATGTCCTAACAGCCTTCTGCTAATGGAATCATATATATAAAAAAATACACAAACAGCAAGAGAAATGGAGTGAATTAATTATTTGTCCAGTATTACATGCAGGTAAATAACTCCAATGAGTAATTATTTTATTTTATTTTAGTTTTTAGCTAAAAATACAACACTTTAAAGTGCAAAAAAGTACAGTTGAAGTCAGAATTATTAGCCCCCGTTTGTTTTTTCCCCAATTTCTGTTTAACTGAGAGAAGTGTTTTTCAACACATTTCTAAACAGAATAGTTTTAACAACTCATCTCTAATAACTGATTTATTTTATCTTTGACATGATGACAGTGAATAATATTTGACTAGATATTTTTCAAGACACTTCTATACAGCTTAAAGTGACATTTAAAGGCTTGGGTTAATTAGGTTAACTAGGCAGGTTAGAGTAATTAGGCAAGTTATTGTATAACGATGGTTTGTTCTGTAGACTATCAAAAAAATATATAGCTTAAAGGGCCTAATAATATTGACCTTAAATTTTTTTATGTAAAACTGCTTTTATTCCAGCCAAAATAAATAAAATAAGACTTTCTCCAGAGGAAAAAACTATTATCACACATACTGTAAAAATGTCCTTGCTCTGTTAAACATTATTTGGCAAATATTTTAAAAATAAAAAAATTCAAAGGGGGGCTAATAATTCTGACTTTAGCTGTATTAGTATGGCACGTTCAAAAAGATTTTACCATGATGCTTGTTCAAAATGATAAATGTAAAATATACAAAAATGCATTGTTATGACCATGTTACATGCCCAGATACATTGTAATAGCATGGTAAATGTACAGGAAACATTGTACTGTATATGTAATAGTATATTATAAAGGTATTTTAAATAAATAAACACGGCGCTTTCATATCCTAACAACCCGCTACTACTGGACTAGTCTAAAACTCAATTCCTAGGGGGAACGCAGCTCTGCATAGTTTAGCTCCAACCACCTCCAACTCACACCTGCTTAATAGTCTCTAGTAGTCTTGAACACCTTGATTATTTGGATCAGCTGTGTTTGATTTTGTACAACATGTAGTCCTTTGTTTTTTATTCATTGATTTTTACCTTAAAAATCACACAAACAGCTAGAGAAATTGTGTGAATAAATTCAGGTCAATAATAATATTGACTCATTAAAAATATCAATAAAACTCAATAAAATTTTAAAATCACTATTATATACAGTATATGTCCAAAAAACATGAAATATGTACAAACAAATATTAGCATGGCAAATGTTCAAACATATTTTACCATGACCCTTGTCCAAAACATAGTATTTGTATAGTGAATGTACAAAAAAGAGGAATATCATATCATAAAGATATTTTTAAGTACTTTAACCATTTAACTGCCCCACCAACAAAATATTTTTGGATTGCATTTCTTCTAACTCCTATTCAGAATCAGAATCAGTTTTATTGTCAAGTGTGCTTCACACACACAAGGGCAACAGAAGCTTCCAGTGTATATAAAGTGACAAGTGACAACACAAAATGAAATAAGAAAATAAAAAGGTAATAAACATTAAACAGAGATGCAGTTTAAAGTCAAAAGTATCTGGATGTTGAATTGTATGTACAGATATGTTGTAAATATACAGTTATATAAGGTGCTGTGTACCAATGCGAACGGAGAAAGTATTGCATTGTATATTGTTATAAGGTGCTGTGTACAAGTGCGTATGAGAAAGTATTGCACGTTTATTGCACAGTGAAGAAATAGTGTTCATGAGTTAGATGGCCTGAGGAAAGAAACTTTTCCTGTGTCTGGCTGTTTTTGTGCTTGGTGCTCTGTAGCGCCAACCAGACGGTAACAGTTCGAACAGGTAGTGTGCTGGGTGTGAGGCGTCCAGAGTGATTTTGCGAGCCCTATTACTCACTCTGGAAGAGTACAGTTCTTACAGTGTAGGAAGGGTAGTGCCAGTGATTCGTTCAGCAGTCATGACTATTCACTGTAGTCTATGGAGGTCAGTTTTAGCAGCTGAGCTGAACCAGACGGTGATTGAAGTGCAGAGGATGGATTGGATGACAGCTGAGTAGAACTGTACGAGCAGCTCCTGTGGCAGGTTGAACTTCTTCAGCTGACGAATAAAGTACAGTCTCTGCTGGGCTTTCTTCACAATAGAGTCTATGTGAATGTCCCACTTCAGATCCTGAGAGATGGTGGTGCCCAGGAACCTAAATGACTCTACTGCAGCCACAGTGCTGTTCATGATGGTGAGAGGGGGAGTGCAGGGGGTTTCTCCTAAAGTCCGCTATCATCTCCACTGTTTTGAGCGTATTCAGCTCCAGGTTGTTGTATCTGCACCATAAAGCCAGCCGCTCCACCTCTTGTCTGTGTGCAGACTCGTCACTGTTTCGGATGAGGCCGATAACAGTAGTGTCATCCGTAAACTTCAAGAGCTTAACGGAGGGGTCTTTTGCGGTGCAGTCGTTGGTGTACAGGAAGAAGAGCAGTGGGGAGACCCTTATGTCGCTAGTTAACGCACTCAATGCATTTATTTTCCATCACATCCCATAATTTCTAAAATATCAACCATTTGGTAGAGGTTGATATCTCGGTTTATGGTAAAAGTACTGGAATTGATTGATACATATACTATGAAAAATCAGAAAATAGGAAGTCCAAGACCAATTTAAAATAAAAAAAAATCTAAATAAAACATTTTTGATTACTAAATTATCTTTATTTTTTAAAGTATGCCATAAAATAGTTTAGGTTCTCATTTAACATGCTTTCTTGTTTGTTTGTTTTTTGTTTGTTTTTTTACAGTAAAGCCAAAATCAAGTGTAGTAGTGCAACAGGATTATGCTTGTTAGATTTTTTTTGTGAACCGACAATGCTTTATGTGTAAACCATTATTTAAAACAGTCATTAACTAAAACAGTCAAATACGGTCAACCATTTGGTAGAGCAGGCAGTTAAAAGGTTAAAGAAAACCGTGATGCTGTCATGTCCCAACAGCCTGCTGCTATTGGAATCATATTTTAAAAATGTAATACTATGACGTGTGTAACAAGCCGTTTGAAGAGACGTTTTATTTTGAAGCGACAGAAAACAGGCCTTTGATAAGAATCTCAGATCAAAGATTTCCAGTTTGTGTGGCGATACTGAACTGTTCCAAGACCTGTTTTGAATGTTGATGTTTTGATTTCAAAAGTCCTGTCAAAAAAAAAAGAAACAGGAAAACTTAGTTACTTTGCATAGTTCACTGGCGGTGAATAATCATTGATGGATGAAATGTAGACGCGGTTGAGCTTCCGCACCACAACATGCAAATGTAGCTTTTTTACAACAGCACTATCTGAAGGACGTAAACACTGACGTGTGTACAAATAAATCGAAAGTGGCATCTGTCACGTCAGGCTTCAACATCCCTCAACGACAACTCTTTTCAGCCACACACTCATTTGATAGTTTTTTTTCCAGTCAACAGACCAAATGTAGATACAAGGTTAAGGAAATTGAATTTGTTGCTTGGTTTCAGTCTTTGGCGACATCTTATGTGTTTTACGAATTGCTCAGATACTAAAATCTCTCTGAGGCAGGCTATTTATAGTTGGCGTAGACTTATATAACAGCTATCACTTATGTTGGCAGCAAGGCAAAACAAAGGGAAAGTGAATTTTTAGCTCGCCAGATATAGACCTGTCACACACAAAACCTCATGCATGCAAATCTCCTACTCTGCCATCACCATTTGCTCCGCCACGTACCAGGATACACACACACACACACACACACACACATTGTGTCGGGATGTTCCAGGATGTTTTCTGACCTTAGCCTTCCTTTATCCCTTTACCTTCTCTCCATACATCCCTCGTTTTTTGCTGTTCTTATCAGAGAGCTCTTTGTCTCTGTCAGATATAAAGGAGACAGGCCATCTCTCAGTCGCCTCAGTTTCTCTTGGTTTCTCCTCGGTTTGACTGGTGCCAAGGTAAGGGCACCGGCGGCCACTTTCGGTCTGAGACTGTGTACCATTTCAGGACACACAGTGTAATTTTGGTCAAACTCATGAGCCAGAAATGCAAGTGTGTTTAAGTTTTTAGTGGACAAGCACTCTTTTCATTTGGAAACATGCTTGCTCACTGATTGAAGCCGGATCTTTTATTTAATCCTGGTCCAGGGATGAGATCAGGGATGTGTGGTCAGTTCAGAGAGGTCAGAGTCGTATGTGGTTATGGATGAAGACGGCGGGTCACTAACCTAAAAGACTGTCTCATTCCTTCCCTATCTCTCTGATCCACAAACCTTCACTGCAAGGCTGAATCAATTACAATTGATGTTTCTCTTCTCTATAATCAATGGCTGCCTGTTAGTTCTTGTAATGCCTGTTTTAGGGTATTCTTGATGGTTTATTGAATTTATATGAATTTTTAGAAATGAGGGATATCACAAACCTGTCATAACTGCACGTTTAATTTGCTGAAATTAATTGAAAGGTGTGTAGTTTTTTCTATTGTCTTTATACTATGAAAATTTATAAAAAAAGTGTTTGTGTATTGCTAATATGCAGTGTTGGGTAGGTTACTTTGGAAATGTAATAGATTACAGATTACAAATTAGCCTATTTAAAATGTAATAAGTAGTGTACCTTTTAAATTACTTTATAAAAGTAAAGTAACTGGTTACATCTGATTACTTTTTGATTACTTTTAAGTTTCTAATGGATATTTTCAACTACAGTAAATCATTTTCAAGCATTTATAGCAAGCAGGTGTGATCTTATAGTAGCACTCTGTTACTGTTAGAATTTCAAAATCTTTCATCATTTGAATTAAGATTATATTAATTTATTTTCAAAGTACAGCCACCATAAAACCAGACCTCATAACAAAAAAAAGTTTATTTTTGATACAAAATCTAAATTTTAGTTAGTTGTGCAGGGGGATTTTTGTGGCATTTGCAATAAAAAATAAGCTATTTTTGCTAATTTTAATTTTTAAATCGAAGCAACTGAAATCTAAGTAAATCATGTCTTAGTGATCAATAAAACTGTCAATGAAACATAAGACATAATTATTAAGTTCAATTATTTACTGCAAATAACTTGCTGTACTAAACAGAAACCAATGATAGTATATATCTGCAAAAACTAAAATGGTTCGGGTTCGAATCCAGGGAGATGCAACTATAGATGCTAGTTTTTAAATGCTTTGTTCTTGTAACGTGTTTTGTTTTAACATTGGTCTGACATCAGAATGAACAAAATTGTGATTAAATATGTCTTGTTTTGGTCATAAAAAAGTAACATTGTTAAAATACTTCAAGTCTATAATTAAGAGTATTTGTCTTGTGATAAACTGCACATAGATCCGCACTTTGTTGTCAGCGTCCCTTACATGACAGATAATGTGTATTTAGCATAACTTATTATTATTATTATTATTATTATTATTATTATTATTATTATTATTATTATTATTATTATTGAAATAATAAAAATGCATAAACCTGATTGGTATATTATAATAATGGCATTATTTGTATTGGACTATAAGAAATTAGACATTGCATTATGGTAATAACCTTTCCACATTTTAATTCTATGTTTTTTTGATTATTATTATTATTATTATTATTATTATTATTATTTTATTTTTTTTTTTTTTTGATAAAATAAAAAAAACTTTCCCATTATGGTATTAATACCTTAAAATACACATCTCATGACTATTTGTTTTGCATTATTATAATAATTTATATTAATAAATGACACTTATTTATAATTTTAATAATTTCTTTATTATATATTATTTTTAGTATTATTTATAATATTTTATATATTTTTTGCGAATTATTTATAATTATTAAATATTATTAATAAGTTATTTTGAAAATGTCAATGTTTTTAACTGTTTTTTTTACATTTAATTTATTTGTAAATTATATATATATATATATATATATATTCAAATATATTCAAATATATATATACTAATGGCTATTCAAAATATATTTTCATTTTGTTTTTGGGGTGAAATTATTTTTAGAATTAATTATTATATATTAGATATTTTTGAGAATTATTTATAATTATAATTTATTATTTCTAAGTTATTTTGACAACATCAATATGTTGTTTATCCGTATTTTTTTGTATATTTTCTGAAAAAAAAAAAAAAAAAAATTCTTAATAGTCATTTAAATTTATTTTTCTTTTTTTTTTGGGGGGGGGGGGAAACATGAGCTGGCCATGTTTATATTTGAAAATATATAAATAAAAAGAGGTGTTACATAAACATGTATATGCTTTGTTCAAAACACACAACATTTACCATCATGCTGTTATGTCAGCTCATACATTTATTCATTTCCACAGGCATTGCCCCTCCTCTGCTTGTAGTCCTACTTTCTCTTTGGCTGCCACTAAACCGCCTAGCAAACCTCATCTAGTCAATCTAATCGCTGCGTTTCCGTTTTTTTTCCATTCGTTTTTGTGTATATATATTTGTGTCTAAACAGTCTGTATGTGTGCTGAGACTGGAATTAACCCAGGACATTCAATCATACTCCAATCTCGCTCAGCTCTTGTCTGTGGGCCATTGACCTGTATAGCACTGGTCAGCATGTGTGAGTGTTTTCTGGGTGACAGAAGGATTAGAAGGGGCTTTTTGCCTCGTCTGTTCCCTGAGGACAGTGTGAAGTAGATAGAGATGCCACATGACCAGTGATGTCTGTCCACAAAACAGCAAACAGACATTCAGCCACACATAAGACAGTCAGGCCAAAGAAAAAGTCCAGTTCTAAGGTCATGTCGCTAAAATATCAGTATTTTAGCATTCCAGAACAATGTTTCAGTCAGGGTGTTTTTGTGTTTGTCAATTTTCTATCCTTGTATCAATATTTTTTTGTCATTATTTACTCACCAGTTATACATGTTTTAACCTTTTACAACTGAAAAGCAGTAACCATTGACTTACATAAAAAATAAATACTATGGAAATCAATGGTTACAGAATTCTCGCTTTCTTCAGAATAACTTCTTTGTGTTTAATATATATTTGCTGCTTATTCAGACTACTTATTTACAATGAGTTTAAAGAACTAAAAGAATTATTATGTTTTTTGCAGGACAACTAAATTGTTTTATGTTTAATCCACCTAAATTTGTAAACGTTATTAAGTTAACTTAATTGATTTGTGTTGGGACAACATGAATGAATTATGTGGAACCCAGCTTTTTTTACAGTGACTAAAAAGAGAAAATAAAACAAGTTTGAATACAAGTAAAGGGTGAATAAATAATGCAACATAGGCTCATTCTGAAAACATAGTCCTATATACATTTCTGCATATCACAAATTATAAGGAATGTATAGCTCTTTAAAAGAACTCTACGGGGTGGTATGATGCCATTCCTTTTCTCACTCACCAGCTGACCGATTACCTCCTGTGGATGGCTTTTTCACTGTTACTGATTTGTTCGGTAGTGGACTTGAGATGCAGAGGCGAGTTGACCGCAACAACGGAGTTCAAGTCCTGTAAATAAGCGTTTCAGAAAGCAGCTGAAACAAAAGCTAAAAAATAAAATAAACAGGTAAATAACAGGGTGAGAATGTGGTAAAATCTGAAAACATAGCAAAAAATCAGGCGAGGGCTTTTGTTTTTTCTGGATTGCTTTTTAAAACACTGTGGTTGGGTTTAGGGAAGGGGGTGGGCGCTGGTTAATTGGTCCTTTTAAAACACTATTGGTTGGGCTTGGGGAAGGGGGGATCGGTCAGTTGGTCAGTCTGTTAGTCATTCAGTCGACAACAGCCTCTGATGGATTTATTTGAGAAGAGCAGGAGCGAACGGCACTCTCAAGATAAATAAAAAAAAAGATTTGAAAAAGAGTACACAGTGGCCTTTGGTGGATTTGCGAAAACAAAAACTGCAAAAAACATAGCTCCTGGGACGTATTTTCTCTCTCTCTAGAAATGTATATAGGGGTACATAATCAAAATGAGCCATTCTGTGAACCATTTTTTGGTGTGAACTATCCCTTTCTAGTCGTTTTGATAAATGAAGACAATACAAGACAAGGTTTTAGCTAACTTAATTTCAAAATGTTAAAAAAACCTATAATGTTGTGTAAAATATTTGTTTCTTTATTGTGTTGAACACAACATTTTATTGAATTATTAGTTTCCATTACTGGAATCAGTAATATGGCCATATTTTTATATCATATTATATAACTAATTAGTATATAATATAATATAATATAATATAATATAATATAATATAATATAATATAATATA
>CAIGQZ010004625.1:13714840-13726810 GCA_903798205.1 Danio tinwini | reverse complement strand
TAATATAATATAATATAATATAATATAATATAATATAATATAATATATATTTTAAAAAATGTATAAGTTGTTTACATTTTAAGACGTTTTATTTAAAAAACAAATGTTACACACATACTGTTTGCTATGGAATGCAAACACTTTAAAGCTCAAAATCTCAACATTATTTAGAACGCAGATAGAACCTTATAATTCCAAGGTGACGACTTGTAAACACTTGCGCCAACAGGTTTGCGACTCTTGCTCACTCTTCATCGCTACTCAGCCGACCAATCACACAGCTTGCGCTACTTGTTGCAATGTGTAATTACATTTTTTGAGAGGTGCGTGTCGGCATCAGTCACGGCAAGGGCTATGCAACTGTGTGAAGGCTGCACCAGACCATACACGTGCGCTTGACGCAGAAGTGTAAATCAGCCTTTTAAAGTGACCTAATAAAGTTGTCTAACCCTAAACCTTATCTCTAAGGTAACAGATTTACTCACTTATTTTAGGTTAAGCCAACTAACTACTTTTTATAATGCACACATACAAAAGGAAAATCAATAAGCCATACAGGGGTGGCACAACATTAGGGTGCATGAGTAAATAACAAAATGTCAATTTATCTGTGGATAATTTTTTTCTTAGTCTTCTATGCTAAATATAAGCACCAAAATATTAAAATGACTTAAGTCTAATGTAATAAATCACTTTTTGTTTTTATATTCTGCTGAGTTTTTGACCTATAGATCTGTGATGGCTCAGCTGGGTGATGCTGGACTTTGGCAGGCTTGCTCGTGTAATATAAGGAGGACATTGTGTGAGCATATATGGAATTTTTAGGAGAAATTGATTTAGTCGGCCATGTCTGCCAGAAAGGTGCCTGAATAAACTGCCAGGATGCCATTGGCTCAGCTGTAAAATTGAATCTGGATGACCTGCTAAGAATGTGAAGAGTTTTCATGATAAATACAGAGTGTTACGCAAAGAATCCAGAGCTCTTGAATGCGACCCACTTAACTTGAACCACATCGAATATTCACCCAGCTATCAGAGATCTATTACTAACTAGAGAGATGGCTGAACAGTCATTATAGTGTCTCTGATACTCTGCACATTTCTGTGGCTGTTCTTCAGTATGTATGTATGTATGTATATACTGTATATGGATCTATACAGCATTGAATCACATTAACATTCTCCGTTTGGTCTGTTTTATCGTTTATGCAAACCTCACAGCCATCACTTCTGGGAAAGCAAGGGCTTGTCTCTGGCCTTATGTTACATGTCTGTTTAAAGAGCAGATGAATGATCATGTGCTGTATCTGTCACTTCAGATGTCTGAAGGTGTTTCATATGGAGCCTTTCGTGACTTTGGATGAGATTGTGGTAGTGTAAATCCATAAAACACACACAGACACTGTTTTGCAAGCATAGCATGAAATTAAAGTTTCACATTTTTTGTGAATGTGCCTTCACAAAAAAAAAAAGGTTTATGCAGCAATATAACTGGTTGGGTTTCATAAATAACCAACACAGGCTCATTGGAAATATGTGGTTCATCCTAAATGCTTGTAAAAACTTTAAAAACTTACTTCAACACACTCTGTAAAAATGCTGGGTTCCACACAAAGCTTTTATGGCATCCCAACGCAAACCGATTAAGGTAATCTATTTTTTTTTATATATATATATATATATTTATATAGTTTTAAGTTGATAGAACGTAAAACAATCAAGCTGTCCCAAAAAGTTGTTTCAGTTCATTTTAAATAGGTAGTTTTAACAGGCAGTAAACATAATTCCTTTGAATTTATTATTTTCAATGTTTTACTGCAGTTTCAAGGTCATATTGACATCAAATACTGACATTTATTTGTCAGGTATGGCAACCAAAATCCAACATCTAATACATGTCATAGTGGTAACATCCACACAACGTCAAGCTGTAACATCATTGCACATTGATATTGGGTTGGTTTTAGGTTGGACGTTGGACTTAGATGTTGGCCTGGCGTTGAGTTCTGACGTCAACCTGATTTTCATTTCCAAACAAAATGAAGCGTCCCCATTATGTTATGTTTCAACGTCAATCTGACATCGCACATGTCTTAAGGTAGTTCATTATGATGCAAATTACCTTCTATGTGCGATTTGATTGGACAGGAATCACAGGACTGATTTTTCTAATCCCCATAGACAAGAAAAAATAGTAGTGACTGCAGGTTGAAGGAAAGTAGTGGAGTAAAAGTACCAATACTGTACAAAAAAAGTACTCAAGTGAGAGTAAAAGTACACATTTTTAAAACTACTTAAATTACAATTTCTGAGAAAAACTACTCAATTACATTAGTTTGAGTATTTGTTACTTTACACCACTGCAAATCATGCACCTTTCTCTTATGTTTGCTTTTGAAAACACTATTGGTTGGGTTTAGGGAAGGTTTTAGTTCAGTGGTTAACTAGAGGATCTGAATGACAAGCCCTGCCTTCTCATGGCTGTGTACAAAAAGTCAAATTTCAGTATTTGAAACTTGTTGAACACATTTTAGATTTGCAAAAATGTAGGCAGCATCATATAGTACAGGGGTGCTCAACCCTGGTCCTGGCGATCGACCTTCCTGCTGATTTCAGCTCCAGCCCTGATCAACCACACCTAAACCAATCAATTAGAACATGAGGAGAGCTTGATAATTACAGGCAGGTGTGTTTGATATGGGCTGCAACTAAAAACTGCAGGAAGGTTGATCGCCAGGAATAGGGTTGAGCACCCCTGATCTAGTAGATTTCTCATTTGAAACATGTAACAAAAGTACCTGGATCAACAAGGGCTAAGGGACATATTGTCAATGAGGCTGGGTTGCAGATAGCTTCTTAAAAGAATAATTTTTATATGTTTTTACATTATAGTGAACCTTTTGATTTACTGAGCACTTTTATAGATGTTAAATGTTCTTTGTTGTGCCTTTTGTACCTTGAAATAATGGTAATTATTAATTTTGAAGGAAATACTGTAAACTATTTAAAGCAATCTATTATGTAAAATGACTAAGGCCCCATTTACACTAGTATGTTTTAGTTTTAAACCAGCGTTTTAGAACGAACATGATCCACGTCCACACTGCTGTTTCACCTAGTGTTTCTGAAAAGATCTTCATCCACACTACATCGCTGAAAACGCACATCAAGTGACCACACACACACACACACACACACACACACACACACACACACACACACTCTTGTCATGTACTGCAGCGTATGCGGAGGTCTGAGCTCCTGGCAGTCAGTGGGTGCTTTGAGCACACCTCTCCAGATGAGAGCTACACACGTCTGACAGTTCATCAAGGATCTACTGCTGGATCTCATCTCATCTCACTGTAGTTGTTAAATGTGATATTTAATTCATCTTGTCTCCATCTAATAGTCTTTTGAATCTTTCACTTGTTCTCAGGTAACGTGTTTTAGCTGAGCGCAAAGCACCTCATACATTTTGGAAAAAATTGTGCAGTGCTGAGTGTGCTCCACACAGGTGAGTGGGCTTAACAAACCACCCGCAATGACGCACTCTCTCCATATGCTCTGAGAAAAAAATACTTAACTATAGCTTAGATTTGTCATAGCGTTTATATATTGCTGCTCTTTGATAAATTGAAGTGCTGAATGATTAAAAAAAAAACTTAAAAACATGGCACACATTTTTACAGATTCATCAACCCCGCTCTTAGCAGCATGGATATGATTTGACTGCCTCCTCTTTTAATGTGGCTTATATGCTGTAAAACAGATGATTCTGAACATAAATATCAATAGAATGAATTGTTATAAAAAACTGTAGCTATGATGAGTAATTCTAACAGTGATACTGAAGTGGCGAGAGTATATGATATATTGTGGTTACTGTGGTTTGAGTGGCATGTGCTGTGCTGCCTTTGTTTATGAAAATATGAGGAAGTTTTTATTGATGTCTTCCAGTCACAGGGGCTCCACACTGTACTGCTGCATGAAATCACATTGTTTTCCTGCACAGAGAGATCTGGCTGGGTGACAGTTTGTCTAATGCTAATGAATGAGGTCAGAAAGGCATGTTGGCCTATTACTGATTTAGAGCCTTGATTTGCAAAAGGGAAAGAGAACTGAACGACTTATCAACTCCAATTTGGGGTTTATAACAGACCTTATTACAATCCACAGTGCCAGTGTTTTGAAAATATAATCTCATCATAAAATCTAAAAGCTTTTATGCAAAAATAAAAAGGATGTTATTTGCTCAAGTGTTGCTCCAAAACCTGATTTTTTTTTTTATTTAGTGAGACATGAAAAGATGTTTTTCAGATGTTTTCAGTCATTTTTACGCACTAAAATACTAATATTTTATTTTCAGATCAGTTTTTTGGTGGAACAACCTTGCCATATTTAGAATAGAAATAATTTTATGACATATTAAAAGACAATTTTTAGATCACAGGACAACCCAAAAATACTAATTAGTTAAAATTTTAAATCTTTATATTTTGCCACTGTCTGAAAAATATATATAAAAAAATTGTCAGAATTATTAGCCTCTAAGATTGATTTTCTATCTATCTATCTGTCTGTCCGTCCGTCCGTCCGTCCATCCATCTATCCATTTCTCTGTCTGTCTGTCTGTCTGTCTGTCTGTCTGTCTGTCTGTCTGTCCATCTATCCATTTCTCTGTCTGTCTGTCTCTCTGTCTGTCTGTCTGTCTGTCTGTCTGTCTGTCTGTCTGTCTGTCTGTCTGTCTGTCTGTCCGTCCATCTATCCATTTCTCTGTCTGTCTGTCTCTCTGTCTGTCTGTCTGTCTGTCTATTTCTTTACTTATTTATATATTTATTCATTCATTCATACATTTTTTCATTCATTTATAATTAACATAGTTTAAGCACTTAAATTGCACTTGCATCTGAATACTAGTAAAATAAATGAGTTATTAGAATAAATGAGTTATTAGAATAAATGAGTTATTAGAAATGTTTTATTAAAACTCATGTTTAAAAATGTGTTGAAATAAGTATATCTATAAAGCACCACAGATAAACCAGCTACCAACAAAAGTACAATCTGAATTACAGATGAAGAGCAACATGTTAGCCTCAATATTAAATGATGTAAATATTTTTAAAGAAAAAGAAAATATACAAAATATACATTTAATTAAATATTTTAAATATTTACATCATTTACAGTTTTTCTCAGTTGCTTTGGTGCATTTCTCACAACACTATTTACATTTGCAAAACAGTTAATGCATGTCTCAAAACAATTAGTACAAACTGCAAAACCTAGTGGATAACCTGCAAAAGCGTGTCACTTGCTCAAAATGGATAGCTCATTCCTCAAAAGCAAGTATTCATGTCAATGAAAGTGTCAGTGTCATCAAAATGCAAAGTCCTGCCACCATTGTTTATGAACAAGATAGTCAAATGGCTTTGTCATGTTTTCATTAAGACCAATGCATAAAAGTCAGATTTTGGTGACACTTTCTGAAAATGCTCAAGACAGCACTATACACTATTTGCACGGCCATTTGAAAACTACAGTAAAGTTAGACATTACTGCATTTAGTGAGGTATCTGAGTACAAGACACTGAATATGTTTCACATTTTTACTGCAGATGCTCTTTACAATTCAAATGTATTCACAGCATTGTGCAAAAGAATAAATACACGCTTTTTTTTTACAACAAACAAGCTTCCTTTGGGTAGAGCTGTGCACAACTGTAAACAATATTGCAGTACATATTGGAACTGAACCTACAACATACACAGGTCTGTAAATCATTTATGAAATGGTTCGATTTAGAAGACTTTTTCAGAAGAAAAAAGATTTAAAGTTTTTTTAATAAAATGAGCTTAATAGATTTTGACAACTAGTTCAACATTTTTGTATGTAATGACTCAAGTAATGAAATGAGGACTATTAGTTTTATATGGAATGACTAATCAGCATCCACAAGTTTAGTTAATTTTGACTGACATGACATAAGCAAATGATAATGTTACAACCAGCAGAGAGGTGTATGAAAGGAAAGCAGTTGATGCATGTCCAAAAGCATTTGCAATTTGCTGGAAGGAATGAGAAAGTGCTACTATGATGTGCACAATTGACTAATTGTTTTGAGAAATGCATTAACTGTTGTGAAAAACTGTAATATTGAGGCTAACATGTTGGTCTTCATCTGTAAATTCAGATTTTAAATTTTTGGGAGGTCTTATTTTTGACCCTTTATATTATTTATCTTTGCAGATAAATATTAAACATTCAAAATCTCTTAACTATAGACTGTTTCAATGTGGTCATGTCATTGGCCTGTGAACATGCTGGTTATCAAACTATTTCATAAATGTAACAAGAGGCAATTCAATCATAACTTAATGTTTAAACAGCTATCAGAACATTATTTGTCAATATGTGGCTTTTTTTTTGGATTCTTGGAAGTTATAAAAAGTCAAAAATGTAAAACAGGAAATACGTTGGGACCATTGTTTTTGTTTACATTCCTCAAAATGGTCTATAGACTAACTTAACTCTTGTCAGCATGAATAACTTTCAAATGTTTTTGAAGCATTAAACACGAGCTGCTTGTTAGTAGCTGGTTTATCTGCGCTCTTCTGAATACAGCAGATCTACTGTCATGTCACACACAAAACAACACCATTACAACAGTCAAGAATGTGTCATCATTACACACTCCTTCTCTCATGTATGAAATCATCACAGCGCAGAGTAGCCGTTTTGTCATGAATTACATCAGTAGAGCAACAGAAGAGGTCAAAGATCAGGGTGAGGCGTCAATAAGTTATAAACAGACATCATAAAGTTTATATGCACTGTTTTAGTCTCATATAATAATACTGATTTACTAATATGTCATACTTTCTTTTTCTCTTTGTTTCACACACACACACAAACTAAAATGCAATGTGTCCTCTTAGAAAGGTTGGCGACGAGCTGTAAATGTAAAGGAAATGAAGAGTAATGGCCTTAATTTGGTTTTGGTTTTGAAGGTCTTCTACTGTCCTTCAGACGGCTGTGGCTCATTATCCTGAAGCTGCTCTGGGTCAGGCTCATCTGCCCACTTTTAATGCATTTTAAGATTAACTGCTTATAGTCACTTTTGGTATCTAATTGGTGTTACAAATATTGAAGTTTCTATAATAAGCGGTTTTATTTTATCAAGGTTGTCAATGGTGGGTTGTTTTTTATAATACATTGAACACCCTAGGAACTGCCTAGCAACACAATTTTTATGCAGCCAAACATCACTCATATTTACTTTAGATCACGGGTTCTCCGAATTCAGGAGGCTCGGGGAAATTTCCTTAAGACCGCTGATGATAACTGATTAAGCCTGTACATGCTATACTCTAATATGCCAAAGAAGTTCTGTTTGAATCAGTCAATCTTTTTTTTTTTTTTTTTTAATTATTAAAATGATGAATAGCATCTTTTTGAAGCTGTTTGGACAGAACTGTGTGTAGGTATCGTGTGTCTACAGTCATATTGGAGTGATATAAAGACATTAAGTTTCTTTTTTTTTTTAATTTCCTGACGTTAAAATGGGATCCAAATCCATCCCATTTTGAGGCCCACCACAACGTGACGTAGGAGTGCATTTTCCCCACCCACCAAATTGATTGACAACCGCATATTAACATGTCTCCGTAGTAACCCGCATAATCATATCAACAAGACAGGATGTGCGCAAAGCAAATAGGATTAAAAGATCTGTTCAGCTCTCTGTGATCATCAATCATCATCAAATGTGATCAAGAATGCTTTCTACAAATTTAAAGCGTTTTTAAATCGGTGCATGTTTGTGATGAATTACAGCGATTTTACCGTCTTTATCACTACAGCCGCATGTCAGTACAATTATAAAAGAAGACGATTCAATCCCGGTTTGTGGATGTTAAATCAGGTTTATTTTGTACATTAACATAACGGATATCCATACAGCAGTGGATATTAACCTGTATCCAGTCACATTTGCTGTGCAAAAACATTGCAAAGTTAAATGCGCGTGCTGTGTGTGTGTGTTTCTGCTGTGTATGTGTGTGCGTGCATGAACATTGTAGCGACACTATGTGTAACTCATCAATGCAACTCCACAACAAATGAAATAATCATATTTCTCACAAACGTTACATGAGATCTGCATCATGTCTGTCACTGTGCTGTTTATCTGACGCATCTGAGGCGGAGATTGAGGCACACTCTGACAAGCACGTGGGAATGGTGAGCGGGAAGAACAAGCATTAAAGGCACAGGCAACAAAAACAGCATAATGTTCAGCCCTTTAAGTTAAAATGTTAAAAAGCCAAAAAGGTATTAACTGATATTGAAATATAATTCAATAACAATTTATTAAAAGTTTGCCCTATTTGACACTACTAATCTGATTCATTATTTTTCAAAAAATATTTTTTTTATTCTGTTTTTAATTAAAACATTTTCTATATTCAAATTTAGTGGTCACAATTTATTTGTCACAATTTAATAACATAAAAAGCATTCTGTATTTACTCAGTATTTGATTCGTTTATTAAAAGTGTTGTGATAATTTGAACATACAGTATTGTATTTTATTTATTTAGTTTTACTTTAATCCAAATTTATTAACAAAATGTGGTTATCAAATGAAGGCCTAAAACACTTAAAATGCAATTTTGTAAATTTAATAAAAAAAAGTTCTGTAGAATTTAAGTGTGATTGCCCCTTTAAATATACATTTATAATAACATTAGAATTATAATTTTATATAAAATGTATATGGCATGGAAGTACTGTACACTAACGGTCAAAAGTTTAGGGTCAGGTTTTTTTTATGTTTTTAGAAAAAAAAAATGGTTAAATTGTTAAATATTTATTACAATTTTAAATAACTGCTTTCTTATTGTGTGTAGCTTCAAATAAAATTATTACTCCAGTAATTATTGCTTTTATTAGTATTAACATTAATAATAATAATATTAATAAATAATAATAATTTATATTAGAGTAATTTCTGAAGGATCATGTGACTCTAAGACTGGAGTAATGAAGCTAAAAATTCATCTTTAATATCACTGGAATAAATGATTAAAATTAAAGGATAAACTACTTTTGAACAGTTATGTTATAGTGCAATATCATTTTACAATTTTACATTAGTACTGAATTTTTGATTAAATAAATGCAGCCTTGGTGAGCAAGAGAAGCTTTCATTCATTCATTCATTCATTTTCTTTTCGGCTTAGTCCCTTTATTAATCCGGGGTCGCCACAGCGGAATGAACCGCCAACTTATTCAGCTTATAGGTGCGTTCGACATGAAGCACAGCTGCAGCCGATGATCAATGAGATTAGCCGAGCACAGGCAGGGGCGGAGTTGAAAACAGAGTTAGATTATTTACTAAAATATATCATTTAAATCGTTTATTTAGCTGAATACAATAGTCTGTATAAAAAAGGCAGAATAAACCAATGCAAACAATCTAGTCTTTAAGAACAAATTATTTAACAAAAGATGATATTGCAGTAAAATATTTGTAGTCTTTTAATAAGCATGATGTGTACAAGATAGAGATGGTATGAAAAGTAAATTGTTTTAAAATTTGTGAGACGGAATTTGTCCAATAATAAACACGAAACACACGTGGTTGTTGTCATGCGGTGACCTCGGCCAATCGTGTTATATTGGTGTCATCATCTTAGCTCCAGCAGGCCCTCTTCTGATGCTGCGCGGGCTGAGTCGTCTGATCTCGGAGTGCTGTCGCGGTACTTTGATGCCACATGTGACACTCACATGTTGTCGGCGCAGCATCAATCCAGCCAAAATTTCTAACCGGCATGCACCACTTTAAGACAGATTTCGATCGATCTGCGCAGCGCTGCATGAAGTCGAACGCACCTTCTGTTTTACGCAGCGGATGCCCTTCCAGCCACAACCCATCCCTGGGAAACATCATACACACTCATACACTATGGACAATTTAGCCTACCCAATTCACCTGTACCGCATGTCTTTGGACTGTAGGGGAAACCGGAGCACCCGGAGGAAACCCACGCAAATGGAGGGAGAACATGCAAACTCCACACAGAAATGCCAACTGACCCAGCCGAGACTCGAACCAGCAACCTTCTTGCTGTGAGGCGACAGCACTACCTACTGCGCCACTGTGTTTCCCAAGAAGCTTATTTTAATACATTTAAAAATCTTACTTACCCCAAACTTGACCAGTAGTGTACATTCTATAATTGTAATGTCTACATTTCTGTCACAGTAAAACAAAATTTGCATTTTGAATTGTATTTTTTGTATTTAAGAAGATTGTATATTTTCTGTGTGTGCATGACAGTGTTTTCTCAGATTAAAATGAAAATACTTGACAATACAGTATGTTTTTTTCAAACATTTACATTTCAACATTTAATACATTTGATTTAACAATTTTTTTCCATTTAAAATGAAGCTATATTCTCCAGAGATTTTTCTTTACAGAGTTTATTGTTGTTTAGAGGAGACGCTCGACTGGAATTCTGATGTCTATGACCAAAGTCAGAAAACAAAAACCCTGGCTTTCCTCTCCAAGCCCTCTCCAGTACACAAAAGATGTTTTTGTTTTTCCAGCAAATTCCAAAGAATGTCAATCTCATAACCCAAAACAAACAGTTGTTGCGTGAAGCCAAATTGCACAAGAAACTAGAGCCTTTGCAAACCTGTATAATAAGTACCTTCCACATCCGGAGGAAAGCCAGTGAGGAGCTGCTGTTTTTGCGAGCAGATTTGCATAAAGAGATTAAAAACACCAGGAGACCACAAGATATGGCTCAGATAAGATCGGGATCAAGTCTGTTAGGTGAAATGAGATATCATTAATGAAGTTAGGGATTCATAATCAACATATGTGAAATGAAAACAACAGAAAGTAGCCAACCCGAGGATTTCTTATGAAATTTGACTGCTATGGCAAATACTGTAAATGATAAAAAAATTCCCATGAAGTATGCATAATCCTGTTTACTTTGACAAAAGCTGTCTATAGATCTGTGGCCAGACTGCTTATTTTTATTTTTATTGTGTGTGTGCAAAGATATGGTCAAATCCCACACATAATTGCATCTGGAAAGCATTGCATGCTTATTATGGTGTACAAGCATCTGATAAACATCTTAATAAGAGCTAATTTAAAAGCATTCTGAGAGATTTGGGACATTGGTTTTTGGTTGCTACGGTGTTGCTAAATAGGTTAAGGCTAAGTTTATATGATATAGTCAAAAAAGAAAATGTTTATTTTTTATTTTTATAAAGCTTTACATTTAGTGATACAGGTTTGCACATTTGCACATTTGATTTCAGATATATGCAGTTTCAGTCCCAAAAGAGCATATTGTAAAACAGGCAACAAAAAAATCATTAAAATTTCAAATTTTTGGCTGAAAACATTCATTCATTCATTCATTCATTCGTTCATTTATTTTCTTTTTGGCTTAGTCCCTTTATTAATCTGGGGTCGCCACAGCGGAATGAACCACCAACTTAACCAGCATATGTTTTACGCAGCGAATGCCCTTCCAGCTGCAACCCATAAGCGGCAAACCACACCCGTTCACACACATACACTAAGGACAATTTAGCCTACTCAATTCACCTATACGTACCACATGTCTTTGGACTTTTAGGGAAAACTGGAGCGCCCGAAGGAAACCCACACGAACTTGGGGAGAGCATGCAAACTCCACACAGAAATGTCAACTGACCCAGCTGAGGCTCAAACCAGCGACCTTCTTGCTGTGAGGCAACGTGCTACCCACTGCGCCACCGTGCAAGCCTGGCTGAAAACAATGTTGTGTAAATGGCTCCTAAGTGTCCATGTTATTAGCACATTTCTTTGCAGTCTAATAATTATTTAATAGTTAAATTATAATAAATAATAATTTATTAAAAGTTCACCATATATACACACAATATATATATATATTGAG
>CAIGQZ010004625.1:13697789-13709840 GCA_903798205.1 Danio tinwini | reverse complement strand
ATATATATATATATATATATATATATATGTATGTATATTATCATGCTTTCACACTTTTTTGTATCCGCCCAATATAACCAAACATCTGCAATTAAGTAGTATAAAATCTAAGTGTAAAAAAAGTAAAACCTCTTTCATACTGCTTGTTTTGTGCTCTCGAGAACTGTCAAAACTCCCACAGATAGTCTCACGTGCTCTGCAGACCCACAGACACACCTTTTTGCATCCGGTTGGGGTTTCTAAATCTACTAAAATGTCCAGGATTTGGCTTTTGCTTTTGTTTTCTAAAGCTGTCGTTAATTGTATGCGCACATTCGCAAGAGCAAGAAAAACATTAAATAATTAATTCTTTAATCTAAACTGCACTGTTGGTTACAGTTTTACTTTAGTTTTTTATGACATGTCTCTCTGGAATATATGTCTCTCTGGAAATCATTCTGAGGTGTTTTATATTCTGATTACAATCTTTTAAAACTGATAAGGCTTATTCAGGTAACGAAGGTCACCACTATAATTTTCAAATATTTAAGAATATCAATATTTAGTTTGCAATTATTTAATTATGCCCCTAGGTATCACAGACTCCCTCTCTTTGTTTCATTCAAAAGCAGCTGTCAAGTATCTTGCATTTCTCTTATAGATCCTATAGACTATTGATTGCACTTTTAAATCCCATCTGGTCAGAATGCTTTAACAGGACGCCCGAAGGTCAGTAGTCAAAGAGTAGCAGCTCTTTTGTTTTGACCACATGAGTATTTAAACTATGAAAGCAACTGAATTGAATGCATTTCGACTGCCTTTGAATGTGGTCAAAAGTGGACACGCTTAAAATATTTTGATAACCACTACAAGGTGCATTTGAACATACTAGTTCACGTTGAACATGCTTGTTGAACATATTAGTTCAACAAATCAGTTCACGGTTCCTGAAAGTCTGACACAATTATGCTCTTCTTATGTGCATGCGTATTGTTATGCAGCAAAGACATGTTCACAACTTCCTCAACATTGTCTCGGGCTATGTTTACCTCGCAAGTCTTAATGCACAGATCTGATCTTTTGTCTATATCTAATTTCTGGCCTGTCTGTTTACACTTTACCTCCCATCCGATGTCTGTGTTTACATTAATCTTCCACTAAACAAGTCCAGTCATTCATTATGATTGCAATGATTGATCGAATTGTAGATGGATTCATGGGCCCAATTTTAGATAGGCTACCTACTCCCAGGGCTGTTTATAGTGAAGTTGATATTTAGCTGCAACATATTGGTGTTTCGTAACATCTAATTTTTACGAGGTAATTCGTTAGCCCAATGCTCAACCCACAACCTGAAGGACCAGGGCATACACACCCACACTACGAACTTTCTTTGGACTTGTGGGGAAAACCAGATCACCCAGAGGAAACCCACGCAAACACTGGGAAAACATGCAAACTCCACATAGAAATGCCAACTGACCCAGCCGGGGCTCAAACCTGTGACCTTCTTGCTTCTTGCTAGCCACTGCACCACCATGCCGCCTAGCAAAAGTACATCAAACATTAATAATTAGACAAATTAGACAATCTTAATGCTTTGCACATCATTGACATGACTACTGCAGTGTGCCAGACCTTGAAGACAAGAGCAAGAGTCAACAATTTAAACAAGAAGCAATGGCTACAAAATTTCTGTCCAAACAAAACCAACGTTAACTTATAGGTCTTACACACTTTCACATCTGATTAGATGCAGGTCAGATGTCTGACTATATGATATGTATTCCATTAGAATCTACATATATGAGTGGCTCAGAATGTATAATTAAAAATCTTATCTTGTGCGGCTTTTTGTCATTGCCTGTGAAAAATTTCCAATCTGTGCCAGATCAGATCAGATTTTCTGAAGTTTTGTATATCCAGTGATCCTCCTATATTCTCTGTTTTATTATTCTTTCAGGTTACTGTAACAGCATGACACCACTGCATTGACTAAAAGGCTTTTCCTCACTGCAGTGCAGCTCTGTATTCTAGTCCTGAGGGATGATATACTCTTATGATTTTATTATCTCTCTTTTTGTCCACAGCAAAAGTCTGACATTTCGTTCATAATTTTAAATAATAATATTATTAAAAATAATATTTTCACAGAGTTCACTTCTTCTACTTCTTAAAATGCTGATTAGAAAATGTTTTAATGTCAACATTGTAAAAATGTGGGATAAAAAGAATACTTCTGAGAATCATTTATGCTATTGAGCTATAAATCACAGACCTTTGAGTGATAAAACTTCCTCTGTACACACTAATTTAGAGTAAAATTCTTAAAAAACACACTTTGGAGTTAAATTACACTCCCTCGCAATAACTGAACCTCTGATCCTATTAAAATCCACACTTAGCTCAATATGGATATAACAAATCGGGTCTTGTGTGGATTTTTTTGTGTTTACATGTGTACAACAAATTCTAATATGTGGATCAAAAATGTTTGTGTGTGTGTGTGTGTGTGTGTGTGTGTGTGTGTGTGTGTGTGCGTGTGCGTGTGTGTGTGTGTGTGTGTGTGTCAGAGTAAATGCAGCCTTAGTGTTTGCTTTGACATTATAGATGATTCAAAACACATAAAGAACATGTAGCATACAAACAATATAACAATAAGCATAAAGCATAATAACAAAACAATTTCTTATTTTCAATTTATTTACGCTTATGAATTGCATTATGGGACCATTATTTCTGTCATGTTGACTTTTGATGTTGAAAATTCAACTCTGCAGTTTAACCAACATAGGCTCATTCTGAAAACATAGCCCTATATACATTTCTGGAGAATGTGAAATATGTAGCCAGAAGTACGTATGGCTGCATTTCATCTTTCCTGCTGTTACCAGTTTGTCTAGTAGCTTGCCATGTATGTCGGCGGACTTGAGACACAGAGAGAAGTTGAGCAGGATGACGGGGTTTGAGAACGGTTCCAGAAAGACAAACAACAGAAGCCAAGAAATTATAATAATTTACAATTAAATGACAGTGTGAGAATGTGGTAAAAATCTGAAAATATGGTAAAAATCAGGCGAGTTTTTTTTTTTTCCCCTTGAAAACACTGTCGGTTGGGTTTACGGAAGTGGGTGGGCGGGTCAATCGGCGCTTTTGAAAACACTATTAGTTGGGTTTAGGGAAGGAGGAGACTAAGTCAGTCATTCGGTTGACAGCAGCCTCTGGTAGATTTAGCAGGCGGGAATGGCACTCGCGTGACAAATTTAAGATCTAAAAAATCATACACAGTGGCCTTTGGTGGATTCGTGAAAACAAAAACTGCAAAAAAAAAAGTTCCTCCTGGGACGTATTTGGTGCTCTTCAGATATGTATATAGTGGTATGCTTTCAGAATAAGCCTGGGTTGAGTTTAATATGTGACTTTTATTAACATTTTAGTAGTTTGAAACTATATATTGTTTAAGAAATAATATAAAGAAAGTTAACTCTGTAAAATAACAGAAAAAGTGCTGGTAATTTAATAATGTAAATTACAAAACCACCCAAGGCAATTTATCACTTTAAACTATTAAAAGTATGACTAAAACACACCTCAACTTTTCAACGTCAAATGATGTTGGAGGAAAGATTAAAGCCCCATAATCCGATAGGAAATAAATTTAAAAAAATACGGAACTGTTAATTAACAATTTTTTTTTTTTACAGTAAACAATAGTATTTCCAGTGATTCTCCTAGTATTTTCTCTATTTCACCAGTCTAACAGGTTATTGTAGCAGCACCAGACCATTGGATTGTCTAAAAGACTTGTCCTCACCGCAGTGCAGCTCTGCATTATAGCCCTGAGGGATGATATATATCCGGAGAAAGCGGTGACAGAGTTTGATTTGAAACCAGGCTCAACAAGTTGCAGTGAGCACTGAAACATTGATGAAGCACCTAAAAATGCCTAAATAATTCAAAAGCGATTAGACAACGATGGAGCGCTTGTAGGTGCGAACCAGGACATCCAAATTACTGTAGGTTTTAGGGTGGAGTTTTATAACCAGTGTTAATTGTACAAGCTCGATGAACAGGGACTGCATTAACATTACACTACTGCTAGACTCTGATTATTATGAAGGTGTTATCTGATCTGCCAGACGTGCAATATAGCAGTGTGAGTGTGTGAGATTCATTCAGTAGATCTCATGTAGTAACCTGAATATCACACTCGCGTCTCCTTCTACAACAACTGCAGCGTATAAACAACTGTGCTTTTTCGCAGCAGTCGTTTGGCAGAGCTGACAGACATATTTGAGCGGGAGACAGAAGCCGTGTTTTGGCATGTGTTTTGGCTCAGTTGTCACAGTCACTGCAGGCTTGACTGTTTTCTGAATAATGGACGGTCAGTTAAAGAGAGATTGTTTTTGCTCCTGGACCTGCTGGATAGTGAATCACCGGTTAGATCTCTGTTATGTCTCAGTTGTTTCTCCAAGAGAGCGATAAAGCTGAGAGAAAAAAAGAAATTAGCTGCTAAAGGAATACTTTAGTGTAAATATGAATACTTTAGAATAAATGTGTTTGCTCACTGAAATCTGACATTTCTGTATGCTTTTTTCCCTCCATATTGGTATATTAATATTCATCATTCAACTTTGTCTGATTCATAACATTAATCCACTGCAAAATAAAAAAAAATAAAAAATCTGAGTCAAATCAAACAGTAATGCTTTGTTCTTCTCTCTCTTCTTAAAAAAAAATAAATAAATATTGTGTTCATCAAGCCCATTGCATAGAGAGGAAGGAGAGTTCACCTCCTTATCAAAGAGCTGCGTGGGATTATTCCAAAATGCAAAGTTTATTTCAGGAAATCGGGGGCATTTTGATACTTTGCTTGTGATACTGCAGCCACAAAACACACATTTCCGAAAATGAATCGTGAACAGAGATTGGCAGTATGTCAAGGACATGATCACACACACTCATATGCCAAACAACAGCTTGGGAAAGGTGAGCAGTAGACACTGAAATCAGAATTATGTAGTCTTGAGCAGTGGTCCTCAATCATCTATCACATTCTGCCTTTATAATAAACACACCTGCAGCTTCTCTATGATAGATGTCCAGCTTTGTCCAGCCTCTTGAGCATAGACTGCAGCTCTGCACAAGACGTTTGACCAAAAGAGAAATGGTCGTACCCAACTAAGCCTGGTTTCTCTGAAGGTTTTTTCCTTCATTTTTGTCAATCGGTGTTGGTTTGGGACTTGCGGAGCTGCACATCAATGAATTCGCTCCTCAGTGTTTGGACTTTTAGCAGTGAAATGTAAACCACACTGAGCTGAACTCTGAAAACTAGACTGATACAGTTTAAATTTACTAGAACTTCTATGTTAAGCTACTTTGACACAATCTTCATGGTAAAAGTGTTATACAAATAAAGATGAATTAAATTGAATGATATGCACTTTGTGCTCTGTGCGCAGAGTGACGACATTCTGGATTTGGCTTTTGCTTGTATGGTGGCTCTGGTGAACTGTTAAAAATGTCCTTTTTATGGATGCCAAAAATCTTCAAACCCAATCAAAAAAAAAAATTATGATAGATAAATGTTTCGGAATCAGTGTGTAAATGCTATTGATGCAACAAAAGGTCAAATAAATTTTAAATGTTTTTTATTATTATTATTAAATGTATAGATTTAGTGAGCAATGGCCTTCAGAATATTTTTTTTTCTACAGTGAAAAATGACCCTAGTATCTTATAAGGCAAATTTGATTTAATATCTGTCACCTAAAGTGAGATTTCCTTTTTACCTTATTTTATTTCTGACTATTTTACAGTAAACATAGAGACAAATTAGTTTAAAACCTTGCACTTTAGATACAGTGTCAGAGAGTGCTCTCTAATATATATATACAGTATATAGAGTGTCATGGTGGCGCAGTGGGTAGCACAATCGCTTCACAGCAAAAAGGTTGCTCATTTGAGCCTCGGCTGGGTCAGTTGGCATTTCTGTGTGGAGTTTGCATGTACTCCCCGTGTTTGCTTGGGTTTCCTCCGGGTGCTCCGGTTTCTCCCACAAGTCCAAAGACATGCGGTATAGGTAAATTGGGTAAGTTAAATTGTCCGTAGTGTATGTGTGTGAATGAGTGTGTGTGGATGTTTCCCAGTGATGGGTTGCAGCTGGAAGGGCATTTGCTATGTAAAACATATGCTGGATAAGTTGGCGGTTCATTCCGCTGTGGTGACCCCAGTTTAATAAAGGGACTAAGCCTAAAAAATATATGAATAGAAAATTAATTCATTATAAAATCTGATTTTTAACAACTATATTGTATTTAATATAATATAATAAAACCCTCATTTAATATATAATAATATTTTAGATTTTTATGTTGTTTTTAGACCTTGTTGACAATGTTGATCCAAAAATAAGACCGTGAACCATATTAAGTGAAGGTTATTTATAAACTAATTTCGAGAGGATCACGTGCTTATGATTGCTTGCAGAGAGCCCCGCATTATTCAATTCGTGATTCACCAATCAGACGATTCCTAAGCCACTATAAATACCCTAGGTTCCAAATCACAGCTATCTTCGTTTTGAAGAATCCCCCATTCCACCCCTACTCTTCATCCTTTCCACTGTTGCCTCACAGCAAGAACGTCACTGGTTCTAGTCCTTACCAAGCCAGCCAACGTTTCTGTGTGGAGTTTACATGTTCTCCCCATGCTCACGTGGGTTTCCTCCGGGTTCCCCGGTTTCCTCCCACCGTCCGAAAACATGCAACTTAAGTTAATTGACTTATCTAAATTGGCAGCATAGACATGCTCCTAGTAAGAAGTTATATCTTATAAGCAATCACTATCTGTTCATTAGCTACTACAGCAGGGGAGTTCTCGAGATCTACTTGAGCTCAAACTCCCCTCTCGCCTTGCAAACGGGAGGGAGCCCCTGGCTCGAGGATCTTATGAGTTCAGGGCTCTCTCCCGGGACAGCATGCCAAACAAGCTTTATAATCAATCATCAGCTAAGTGTGAACTCTTGAACTTTATTGAGCTATAAGAATACACAACTTTGAGCAATAAAACTTCCTCTGAGTCTGTATACACCAATTTAGTTTCAGTCTCTTAAAAACACACTTTGCAGTTAAATTACACTTCCTCATAATCACTGAACCTTTGCCCGCCTGATTTAGTCAGCTTAGCTCCTGATTAAAACCACAAACACAAACAACTTTCTCATCGCTGTCTTCTTAAGCTCAAAGCGACAGTCCAACCAAACATGAAAATTCTGTCATCGTTTACTCACGCTCTCTCCAGTTTTTTTTTTCCTGATGAACTCAAAATAATACATATATTTTATGTTGGTATCCAAAGAGCTGGTTTCCAAAGAGTTGATGTCCATCATTGACTTCCATAGTAGTATCGTTTCCCTACTATGATAGTTAATGGGGACCTTCAACTTTTTGTTTACCAACATTCTTCAAAATATCTTCTTTTGTGTTCAGCATGACAAAAAGTAACTCAAGTTTCTTTAAGTTTGGAATAACTTAATGGAGAGTCAATAGTCAGACGACTTACATTTTGGGGTGAATTGTCTTTTTTGTTTTAACCCTCCAGAGCAGATTTTGCTGGATTGTTGTTATGCAGTTTTTCAAGTGTCCACCATTTGACTTGTGTTTTTGGTGAGTGAGGGTGTGTGTGTGAGTATAAGTGTGTGTGAAGTGTTCTCCTCCCTCCCTGCAGGCCTGAAGCTCAGCACCTGTTTGACATCAGCAGCTGTCATTGTTCTTCTCCCGGATGTAAGCGATATGCAAGATCACCTTCTCCATCTCTCCATCTCCAGCCTCGGGTCTTGATCACTCTATCTGGGAGAGAGGAGGGGAACAGGAGAGAGGCGGCCAAATGAGGAGAGGAAATTGAAAAAGGAAGAGCACGTAGCAGACAAAATGAAAGAAAAGCAAACTAAGTAGTGGCACATACAGTACTGGGATCTGAAAAGAAGCCTATTCTGCTTTACAAAGCTGCATTTTTTTATCAAAATACACTAAATGCTAGGGCTGGAAAATTAATCAAAATAATATCGCAAAGATGATTGGGCAAAGCTGTGATTAGCTATTTTTCCATTCATCTATTTTTTTTGTGTGTTTTAGATATGCGCATAAAAACGGTGGAAACACCATTTATTAAATAAGAAAAAAGATTCAAACAGCTTCACACAAATTCCGTTTTTACTGTTGTTATTTGTTAAACAGTTAATCAGGAAGTGACTTTAGGAAGAAATGAGGAAGGTCTTTTGTGCAATATTCCAGTTTTTAGCATAAAGTTAATTCGCATTTTTGGATGGAAACATAGCTATAGAGTAGAGGAACTATGACGTCACCTTGTGGGCCAATCGGCTGCTAGCATAAAACTGGTTCCCTCGATAAAATCCCCATAGTATTTTCCCATAGGCTTTTCGAAGATTGCAAATAATAAGCTCTGTGTTCAAACACTGTTCATTACACTTACACGTTTTGTCCAACCGGATAATCCTCACACGAAAACATAACTTTTAGCACTTTTGGATCTTAAATGCAAACACAAGAATGGAAAAGCTAACATTAGGCTATAAACGGACTACAGCTCGCCTGTGATGTCAGCACCATTCTGCTAACGACAACTTTTCAAGCTTTTTTTTTTTTTTTATTTGGTCCATGACAAAGATTTAATCTCTCGGTTTATCATACGATAATCCACGCTAAATATTATAAACACATGAATACGCAAAAACACATATACCTACGCGCCTTTTAGATAGTTTTTTACGTGGGAAATGCATTTTGTTTTGCTTTACGGTTGTAAAAAGTTTTAAAACTGTACATATAAATGTGCCTACATAGTATTATTATAAGACATATTTAAATAAGTGTATCGCTTGCGTGCATACAGCCCGCTTAGTAACAGACGACATTAATGAGGCGTGAGGGACAAGTCTGTCAAATGCCTGCCATCATGGACACAGAACAACATTCAATATTCTTTTTTTGTCACGAAGTACAGCGAAAAGCAGCCCATTACTGTCACATATGCTATACATTTTAAGGAGTGTAAATATTGCCGTTATGACAGCGTTAAACGTGTTCAGATGAAGAAAAAAACTGACGAAAAATCCTTTGATCAAATGAAATGACAGTTAATATGTATGTATTTTTTTACACATTTATTCACACGTTTGCATTACTGAGAGCAGGAAAGAGACAGGCTGCACTGGTAAGCAGTATCTTCATAATATCGTTTAATTAAAATAAATGATCAACAAATGAATCTGTCTTGACAGTCTTTACAAGTGAAGGCATTATCTACACAACATCAATTCCTACTTAGAAAAATATTACAAACAATAAAATACTATTCATGAAAATACTTAAATAACAGACAAATCCAAATGTCCAACGCAAGCGAGCTGCGTTCCAGACCAGACCAGCTCGATGACGTGTAATATCTCAGACACCTGCTGTAGTCCCGTTTAGCAACTTGATAGCAACCGTTTTTTTAAAGAAGCGTAACCGATTTAAAAAATCATGAGTGTGATGTAACTGATGTGTTTTATGTTGTAAAATAAAACGTGAAAGTATATTGAGTTTGTGTTAGCCACAAACCTTATTTAAGCTATTTAACTGAAATCCCATTCAAAAAACCCATTGACTTTGGGACGAAGCAACCGGAACTGCTAAAATGCTAACTCGCTTCCGGGTTTTTGCATACAAATTGACGTCATAGTTCCTCCACTCTATTTTCATGACATATTGTCAGGGAAGCAGTGTAATCTGTAATAAATGTCCTCCGAAAGCTAGAGGGCGCTCTTGAGCCAAAACACCAAATAACCATAAAGAAACCCAGCAAATCCCCATAGCGTTTCATTATAAACAGATGTTTTGGCTGCTTTATTTGATTCAGCGTGACTAATAATCCCATGACTATGGCTTCATCTCACAGAAGGATTTATTTCAAACACTTAAACTGTGATTGAACTGAGCGTGGAGTAAAAATGGGTTATTATATGTGGTACTTTCACATGTAGCATTTTCTTCACAGAGCCGTAGTTTATTGAGAAGTTATGCAAACAGCATAATTGCATTGCATAATGTCATTTTTGCTGAGCGACTATCTCAATTTTGCTGTAATTCAATTACATCAGTTTCATTATTGTCTGATTACATCAAATCTGATTTTGAACACGATTTTGCTTAGTTTTTGTGTAGTAAATGCTAGTCCATAGCATATGCTGGAGGTTTATTAGAACCGACTTTGCTGACAAAATGTGCAAAAAATTGCATTTAATAAAAAACACAGCACTATTAAAAATGGTACAATTGTGAAATATTATTACAGTTTAAAATAACTATTTTCTTATTGAGAGTAGTTTAAATTGCATGCATTCAGGTATGTTCATATTTGTTGTTTTATTAAGGGTTATTATTTTAAATATTAATAAATATATTGTAACATTATGATAGTATGTGTATATTAATATTCAATATTTATTTTGGAACTTTAATAAATATTTACAATTCTCTTTATATTAATTGTTATACAATATATTGTTTAAAATGTCAATAAAAGTCACTTTTGTTGAACCGCAGAGTTGAATTTTCAAAATCAAAAGTCAACATGAGAGAAATAATGGACCCATCATTTATTCTGCATTATTTCTCTTGTCTTCAGTGTCACGTGATCCTTCGAAAATCATTATTATTATTATTATTATTATTATTATTATTATTATTATTATTACTATTATTATTATTATTATTACAGTGTTGAAAACTGTTGGGCTGCTTCATATTTTTACAGAAAACTCTGATATAGTCAATCAAAAGTTTCATTAATAATGTTAACTTTTATTAATCATGAAAGCCTAAAATTGTTCAACTGAAAGATATTCATAATCGAAAAAGTGAAAATATTTGATTTCAAATAATGCTGTTATTCTGAACTTTGTTTTCAAAAAAGAATCTGAAAAAGTCAATTGGATCCCAGTTTTAACAGAACTACAAAGCAGGATTTTGTTTTGCAACATTGATAATTTAACACAGGCTCATTCTGAAAACATAGCCCTATATGCATTTTTGGAGATCGCGAATTATGTAGAGCTACATATAGCTGCATTTCATCTTTAAAACGAATGCTACAGGGCGGTATGAGGCCGTTCCTTTTACTAGCTGACCACTTACCTGTGTATGGACGGCTTTCCCGCTGTTACCAGTTTGTATGGTAGTTGGACACGTACATCAGCGGACTTGAGACTCAGAGCGGAGTTGACCACAACAACGGGGTCGAGTCCAGTGAAGAACAGTTCCAGAAAGCAGGTAAAACTAAAACTAAAGCTAAAATATAATGAGAATGTGGTAAAATCTGAAAACGTGGTAAAAATCAGGGGGCTTTTTCTGGATTGCTTTTTAAAATACTATCGGTTGGGTTTAGGGAAGGGGGAGGGTGGGGGATCGGTCGGTTGGTCAGTCAGTGAGTCAGTCACCCGACAGCATCCTCTGGTTGATTTATTCAAGAACAGCAGGCGTGAATGTACACAGCAGGCTCTGGTGGATTCGCAAAAAACAAAAATTGCAAAAATTGTAGCTCCTGGCGCATGTTTTGCTCTCTCCAGAAATGTATATAGGGGTACATAATCAGAATGAGCCTGGGTTATGATAATTCTATGAATAATTATTAATAATTAACTACCAATAACTCATACTAAAACAGCTAAATCAGTATGTTGTAATGATTTCTGAAGGATTATGTGTCACTGGGGCCTGGAATAAAAAAAGCTTTGAATCACAGAAAAAGAAAACATTATAAAACATATGAAAACCAAAAGCAGTTATTTTAAATGTAAATAATAATTCAGATTTGTACAGTTTTTTTTTTTGTTTTTGATCAAATAAATGCAGTCTAGCAGAGAAGATGTTAATGTGTGACTGTGTTTAGTGGCCTCCTTGTGCTGAGTGAAAGCTGGGTCACAGCTCATGCTCCAGATGGCGAAGAGACACGTGTGTGTGTTTGTGTGTGTGTGTGTGTGTGTGTGTGTGTGTGTGTGTGTGTGTGTGT
>CAIGQZ010004625.1:13666105-13687483 GCA_903798205.1 Danio tinwini | reverse complement strand
GTCCATCTAAATTAACAAATAAAATGCATTTAAAATACAAAAACAAATGATAATCAAATAAAAAAAAATCTCAAGACTTCTTGAAAAATCTTCAGTGTGACTTGCATAACATAATGTACAAAATAAATCTGTTAATATTAATACAAATCCACCTCTGGGACGTTAAAGTGCCTGAAGTAAAAAAAAAACACCCATTCCTTATTTTTGTACATCCAGCTCTCCACTTTTCCTTGTCCCTCACCCAATTTCACGTCATTATGGTTTAAATTATTCGTTCGTCTGTCTCTCACTCATATCCACCAAGGCCCAGCAGAGTGTATTCCTCCTCTCCATCTTTCCTCATTCATATGTATTTCTTTGCTAACTCAGGGATATCTCTCCCTCTCTCATTTTCTCGACATATATCATTCACATTTCCATCTGTCTGCCCTTATGTTTTATAATTTTCCATCCCAACCCCCCCACCCCCTCCCCCCTCTCTCTCTTCTTCATTCATTCTCTCCTTCACTCTCTCTTTCTCTTGTTGTACAGCCAGCTTGACACTTTTGTCTGGGGAATGATGGATGACCTTCTCCTCTGAGCTCCAGCCACTGTAAACTAATCACTTACTAACTAAACAAAAACACACACACACAAACAAACACACACACAGAAACACACACACACACACACACACACACACACACACACACACACACACATATATTGCTCTATATAGCAGTCTGTTTATAAGCTTATGTTTGTTGTCATGTTTTACTGTGAACTATAGATGATTTGAGTTGTTTGTCTAGTAGAGGAATGAGTGGTGAACTTGTGGACAGAATAACTGTGGTTGTGCTGTGGAGACAAGGGTGAGGACATCAGCATCTTTCAAATATTTGCATGTAAAGACATTTAAGGGGTCCTGTTATGCTTTTAACGACTTGTAGTATAAATTTGGAAGGTTTTGCTCAAAATATTTGTTAATTTGGGCTTTTATTGCAGTTTTGAGTGGAAAGAAAAACGATCTGTGTTTGTCTCTTTAAATGTAAATGAGTGAATGAATCTCCACCCCTGTTTCCAAAAGACGGTGGAGCTTTTTACAGCTCCTACCTCGGTTACTCCAAGCACAATGAACAAAACATCCATGTGTGTTTTAAAAGTCTTATCAGTTAAAACTCAGTCAGCTGTTTTATGAGTGTTAGTCTAACTGCTCTTTCAAATAAAGTCAAATACACACAAGTTTATGTAAAGAATGGGTGTTTCTTTTCTCAATTTTTTTAACAAATTTATAACAATTCTTGGGGATTTCGGATGAATTCTTGGTTGTTTTCACTATTCTGCAAGTTGTCAAAGTTGTTCCTTATTTGTAAAAACAAACCTTATTAGGCAACACAATGTAAAATAAAAATAACTGTGCGAAGATAAGTTTTTAATGACAAAAATAAAACAAAGAACAAAGATTCTGATTACAAATACGCATAATATGCAAATTAGGCAAAACGGTGGCTTAGTGATTTGCACTGTCACCTCACAGCAAGAATGTCGCCGGTTGCAGTCCCGGCTGGGTCAGTTGGCATTTCTGTGTGGAGTTTGCATGTTCTCTCCGTGTTCGCCCGGGTGCTTCGGTTTCCACCACAGTCCAAAGACATGTGGTATAGATTGAATAAACTAAATTGGCCGTTGTGTATGTGTGAATGTAAGAGTGTATGGGTGTTTCCCAGTACTGGGTTGCAGCCGGAAGGGCATCTGCTGTGTAACACATATGCTGGATAATTTAGTGGTTCATTCTGCTTTGGCGACCCCTGATGAATTAATAGCCCTTTTCCACTGAGTGGTTTGGTATGTTACGGTTTGGTTGGGTATGCTTTTATGGTCGTTTCCACTGTCAAGGGGTACCTAAAAGTGAACCGTACCATACCACTTTGTGGTCACCCTTTGCAAAGAGTACCAACAGGCCCAAAGGGTACCATAAGGCAGAGCTTAATGCACAGCTAACCGCTATTGGTTTACAGAGATACATCACTCGCAGAAGCATGAGAATGAAAACAAAGGAAGCACCATTTTTAAAAACAAAGCTGAGACATTACACTGTAATAATATATACATATAATAACAAGCCATGGTCAACCCGAGCTCAAACAAACCTTGTTGTTGTCTTGATGTACAGCCACAAAGCCAAGAAGAACTAAATTTTCTGTGTCCTGTTGTTGTTTTACGAGCCCGTCTAAAAGTGCGAGAGGTTACCTTATCTTATTTTGACACATATTTTAAGAAAATGCTTTGAATTAAAAAAAAACCTCAATGATACACACTGGCCAATTTTACTACCCTTTTGTTATGCTCAGGATGTAAACATCCACTAAAGGTTACCTTTTGGCAGTGGAAACGCAAGCTTGATAAAGGTGACCCATACCGACCCATACTGTACCGTACTGAACCTTTCAGTGGAAACGGGCCATAAAGGGACTACGCTGAAGGAAAATGAATGAATTAATAATTGGTTTGTTTTTCAGGTACATCAGGAGTAAAAAAATTTAACAAACAAATATTACAATAAATATTTTTATTTCATTTTAAAGGGATACTTGTCCCAAAAATGAAAATATTGTCATTATTATTTACTCTCTCTCAAGCTCTCAGTGGTCCCACAACATCAACAGCACTATCAACAACAATATCGTTGTGTTCAGAAAAAGAAAGATAGCAATAAAGATTTGAGGATCATCAGAGTGAGCAAATATTGACAGAATTCAAATTTTGGGTGAATTATCCCTTAATGAAAAAAGGCAGCATGTTTAGTTTATTAGTATATCATCCAGGGTTCATGCAAAATCTGGAAGTCATAGAATTCTGACATGGCATTTTCCAGGCCTGGAAGTTTCAGAAAAGTCATGGAAACTTGTTTAACAAATGAGGTCTCATTCACTTTCATTCATTTTCAGATGTTAAAAACAGATGTTATGCTCCTCGATGTTGCAACCTGATATTTTCTAATTAATTTATTCTGCTTTGTCTGTATAGTCATGCAAAAACTTGTAGAGCAAGTAGTTTCCTAGTCATTTCTCCCATATGCAGCTGAATCAGAAGTTCTAAAACAATCGCAAAAACGAGTACACTTCCACATTGAAGAATAAGATCAATAGGTTAGTTGTCTTTATTTCTTTTCTGTCCTGGGCCAATCACATGCTCTCAGATTAGTAGTGCTGTGAAAGCATTATCTAAATAAATTTGACATTGATTAAAAAAATTTATTTAAACTAAATAGAGTGCAGCGTGTTTCATGATACGCTGTAATAAATTTGAATGTGCATTGTTTTTTTTTTCAAATTATATTTTTATCATTTACCACATACATATATATATATATACATATATACATTAAATGACACATTAGCTCATGAAAATTTACTTGAAAGTCATGGAATGTTTTGTAGTAAAAATGTGCATCACCCTGACTGTCCCTTTAAGACAATCACGATTTACTTTCACTTTAGACTCAATAACCAAATGTATTTACATGTAAATCTTGTGTGATTTTTATAGTTTTAGCATGATCAGATGTAAAAGATAAACTAGGACTGGTAAGAGGTGTTATTTGGTGGTCTTTGTAGTGTGGACATGCATATCGCATCGTGAATTGTTAACCCAGCAAGCTTTTTAAGCACATGCAACTGACATACTTTGGTAATTATGAACAAGTGCAGTGACCCATACATGTAACTCTACCACGGGACTAATATTTGTTAATCTAGGTAATATCTGACCTGAATGTAAATATTCCCTGGAAGATCTTGTATCTCAGTGAGACTGTCCTGGTCAAATAAAGGATAAATATACAATATATTGAGGCACCAGAATTGCAACTTACACAATGAGCTGTATGAAATTTCTTCAAAAGTAGATTGAGGAGACATTTTAATCGTCCACGATCAAAGAAAATGTTACATCGCACACCCATAATGTCAACAAAAGTTAGCATAATGTTGTTTATGTGTGTGAGACTGTAAACGGTTGGGTACAAATTGCATGTGTATCATTATGTTAGATCTGTGAAACGGCGTCTCTTGGACATGGCAACGCAAGTCAACCAGACATCACGTCCATTGGCAGTAATTACTTAAAACCGGGAAATTGTGTACATTACTGTAAGAAAACTGAAACAGTGCTTAGTGATCTAGAGAATAACCCTTTTTAGTAGAGGATCTGCAAGCACAAACACCAATGTTATGTATTAAAGGAAGCTGAAAGTGTGAAAATCATAATAGGGCTCCTTTAAATGGCTGCATGCTTGGCTTGGTTATAACTACAGGTTCTCTTTTGTTTCATTATGTCCTGTGCTGACCACCCAACAGCTGCACTAGGCCCATCTGCCCAAGTCTATCTATCACACACACACACACACACACACACGCACACACACACACACACGCACACACACACACAGTGTAATAATGCTATACAATAACATACTGTACATGCATTGAGTGTGCATGTGTCTAACAAAAGGCCAGTGTTTAAGATCTTGGGAATCATGCACAGCCGGAAAATAATGTTTCACGCTGGCTTTAGGAAAACAGCAGCAAAGTGACAGGAACTACTACTGTATGAATACACATGTGTTTGTATTTTATATTCAAGAGCATATTTTAGGATTATCCACATCTTCATGCATATAAAAAAGACAGTTTTAAATAGTTTCATAAAACAAAAAATAAAAAAAAAAACTCTTAAGTATTAATAAAAATATCCCGGGGGTATTAAAGTGTTGAAAAACAATCCTTATTTTTACATTTACATCTTGATAAAAAAGTTTATTATTATTATTGACAATGTTACTACTTGATTGTGCTGTTTCATATTTTTGTGACTTTTCTTTTAGATTCTTTTTTTGTGGAGAGGATTTCTTTATTTTATTTAACAGGGACAATGCTCATTAATCAACAGTAAAACTGTAAACAAGCCAGAGTTAGCCACAAGGGCTAATTTTTTATCTGTTGCCCCCTGCCAGATTTTAAAAGACAACCAAAAATCAAAAAGCACATCATCACACATGCAATAACAGTAAAGTTACATACGACAAAAGAATAAAACATATAATGAGAATTTCATAAAATGTTAGACAAAAGAAGTACACATGATTACAAACTTGTTTTGCTTTTAGCCATTTCTTTAACTCGTATTTAAATGTTAAATAATTTTTAACACCCTTTAAATTGATAGGAAGTGTGTTCCAGAAATAACTGGCTCTAATTGAGAAAACTGATGCAAAAGTTGTAGGCCTAAACTGCACAGCACAGTCTCCTCTAGTAACAGATCGTGTTGCTTGACCATTATTATTCTTGTGTGTTACAAACTCACATAATGGGGTGGAGCATATCCATTTAAAATCTTAAAAATTATACAAGCATTAGCCAAATATTGCATATTATCAAAGCTCAATGAATAATGTTTTTGTATCATATTACAATGATGATACCTAATAGACTTCTGATCAGATACTTTAAGTGCCTGTTTATAAAATGATTCAGCTGATTTTAAAACTGCTTTACTGGTGTGTGACCAACTAGTAAGACAATATGTAATATGAGAAAAAAATCATAGAGTGCATAAAAGGTTTTGCTGCTTCATTGGTCAAGTAAGGTCATATATGCTTGAAGTTGGCTAGATTAACTTAAAGCGTAAGCGTAATAACTATATTATATTATCCCTTATGTACTGTTGGGGATATTTTTATCCACTCTGGGGTGATTTTATATCTTAATTTGGCCATAACTTTTTCTGTGTTTCAGCTAGCAGAATGATTTTGGTGACAAATCTTATTTTGACACATATTTTGAGATTTTTTTTTTTTATAAAAAAAAAAAAAAAGTATTTTTGCATAAATCTGTTAATCAACCTTAGTCCTGATCAAAACTACTAAATGTTTTTAAAAGTTACAGAATTTAAACTCTTCAATTGCTGAATTCATAAATGATGTCACTGATTTGGTGAAAAAAAATGCACAAAATGACAAATTTAAATATAAAAAGACTGGATTCTTTTTACCTTTTATAAAAGTCTTGGACATGTGAAACAACTTTACCTATGAAGCATTGTTTTCATTAATTTTCTTTTTTTTCTCCCTAATTTACTGTTGGTGGCTGTTTTTGCCTTATGGACTTCTATTATAACCACATTTTTATTCCTTTTTTGATTGCAAAACCATGACACCATATAATCATGCATTTTTGGCTTTCCCTGCTGGGAAGAAGTCAAATTTGTCATTTTTACAGTTGATCATCATTAAATCTTTAGATAGGCCTGTGCAAAAAAAGTCTAGTTTATGGATTTTATATGGTGTATAACAACAAATTAAACCGTGTGTATGTGTGTCTGTGTGTGTGAGATTAACCTTTGCATGCCTACCTTGATGGGAAAATCAAAATATGCATCTCAGCTCTCAGAACTACATGGAGTAAACAAAAACAAAGACTGTGTGTTTATGCACCATCAAATGTGGTTATAATTGAAAAATCTACGAGGGAAAAACAGCCACCAACAGAAAAAAATGGAAATCTAACAAGTATCAAAGCCAGTGTTACTGATTGTTCACATGTCCAATATTGTGATAAAAGGAAACAAATCCAGTGCACAACTACTTTTTATATTGAAAATGACTAAATGAAAAAAATGACTTTTGCTGCTGTAGTTTAAACTACTTATTTTAAATGTTGAAACAACCCAAATCTTAAATTAATTGTTTTATGCTTAAACCACTTATTTAAATTTGTAAAACAATTAAGTTAACTTATTATATTTGTGTTGGGACAACATGAAGGAATTATATGGAACCCAGCATTTCTTTACAGTGTAATACAACAGCACAAGCAGAAACCTTTATAAATAGTTGACATTTGCAAGCTATTTCTAAGTAAAAACTCTCTACACATTATTTTTATTATTAATTTTTTGCATAGCTCAGAAAAGTGAACTTAATTCTGAGAAAAGCTCAAATGCTATTTATGTTCAAATAGTGCAATGATGTTTATAATTCACTGACGTTTCATATTATCCGGAAGTTTTTTTGAGTTCAACATATGTGTATTTGTGACATTCAAAAAGTTGTGAAAGCAATTTCGGTTTTCCCAGTACTGGGGTGCATCTGGAATGGCATTCGCTGTGTAAAACAGATGCCAGATTAGTTGGCGATTCATTCTGCTGTGGGGACCTCTGATAAATAAGGGACTAAGCTGAAGGAAAATAAATGACAGAACTAACAGAGATGGTTAGAGGACAAAAGAAAGAGTCTCAGCACCGAGCATATGCAGCACATCAGACTGTAAAAATAAAGCCTTCAATAATTCACCCACTTAAGGAGCATATTATATGTGTGGATGAAGGGCTGCCAGACGTTATTTAACATTTGCAGATGTGAGTGTGTGTGTATGTGAGGTCAGGCTGTCGATGACCCTGACAATTCCCCAGCTGAGAGGGCTGAAACTGTAGTTTTCTTTCCTGTTTACCCTACAGGAACTGAGAACTGTGTTCCTCATTCATCAAATACAGGGTCTCTGACACCTTCTCTGAATCTAATCGCCACATGCGCAGTCGCGTTCATGTCCAGACGGCAGACAAGGACAGAAACCAGAGTGTGTCCTCAAATTCGCTGCACCTGTGGTTATTCATAGAGCCCATACAGATGTGATTCATAAATCTAGACTTGCCAGAAAGAAGCGTCTAACATTTTTTAGGCAATATTTAGTAACACTTTTCAGTAAGGTTCATTAGTTAACTTTATTTAGCACAAGCTAAGAATGAACAATGCTTCTAAGGCATTTATTAAACTTAGTTAATGTTAGTTTCAACATTTATGAATGCTATATTAAAATCAATGCATATTGATTTGCATTGACAACAACGATCAACTTTATTTTCAACAAGTAACTAACAAAAATGATTAAATACTGTAATAAATGTATTGTTGGTTGTTTGGTCATGCTAGCTGATAGATTAACTAACATTAACAAATGGAACCTTGTTGTAAAGTGTTACCCAATATTTTAGATCATTTTTTAAAGTATTCAATCAGATACTGTCGAATTTTACATAAATTTAGTATATAGCTTTGAAAAAAAGCTTGTGTTATCAATGACTGTAGGCTTTTGAGAAGCTCATTACTCATGTCTGAGTCTCTGCTTTTACTATGAAATCAGCCGTGACAACTTTTATTTGTTGAGGAATTATTAGAAACGATCTGTGTAAAAGAGGCCAGCTAGTCGAAGCTGTGGAAGTAAACATTTATCCCGTGGACTTGAGAAGCACACAAGCAGCCAACACTAGAGGCTGTGATCTTTAGTGTTCTTGTTAATGCCCCCAAATTGCTAGGTTGAGTGGGAGTGTAGACCCGAAGTGAGTAACAAAGGCTTACTAGTAGAAAATATACAAAAGAAGCGCACTAATGCAGTTTTTACTGTCCTTGTTAAGGCCTTGGTATACTTCAAAGTAATTTTTCGTTCTTCATTTGAGGGCAAAAAAGAGGTTCGACCTTTTTGATTTTGATCTTTTCGACACTCCCACACTGTAGTAGGCAGGGTTGTAAATGTGTTACACTGCTTGGATGTACCCCTAAATACTACATTGAATGCACCAAATGAAACAGTGTTTTGAAATTTTAAAGGTCCCTAAACTTTACAAGACAGGGTGGTGTTTCTCATCCAAGCGATTGTACAGATGTGTTAAATGTTGTTCTTTTGTCTGACCTCTCTGGATGCGATATGCATCCAATGCACATCAAGGAAGGCCAGAACACACCTACCAATTGTGTAATTTTTCACAGACCAAATGTAGCTCAAAGGTATTTTGGAGCCAAAACTCATACATTTGAGTTTGGTGAGTGGTTTCAGCTGCCTAAAACGTGTTTTGGCCAGATTTAGTTTGAAATAGTGTCCTTACAGTTCAGTCGTCTATTTCAGTTCTAGTATACCTTTATGGAATTCAAAGCCCGTTTAAAACCTAGTTGGTGCGGGCTTGAGTAGAGCCAGAATGGTTATATTGGTGCTATGACCCAGGTCAGAGTGCCACTCATTAATGTCAGTTCCAAAGCAGTGAGCTAATTAGAAGATCTCAGAGGAGAGACAAGTGTTGCAAGCTACTGTTTACAGGCACATAAAGAAGCTGTATCTAAATACTATTTGTGCTGCACTTGTTTTATACTCAAATATGCATTCTGTGTGAATGCCCCTTAGCGTATCAAAACAGCGAAGTGAAACCTAGAAATGCAATATTTATATTACTTTCCACGGTTACTAGCCACAAGGCTGGTTCATGAGAACCAAATTTTCCAATTGGTCCATGGTTCTTTGGTTGTATTCTGGCTTGCAGTGGCATCAAACACAGCTTTTATTGAAAGCAACAACTAGTGGTGGGAGGACACTATCATCAACACTGTTTTTGTTGTACCAGTAAACCAGTAAATAAAAATAAATTAATAAATAAATGCTGTTCACACAGCAGATTTCTAGCAAATTACTGTACCATCTATTAATGTTACAACTCATTCCAGTAAACTGCTGTTTTTTTAAAGGGTCTGTTAAAACATGATTTCTTCATGCCAATTTACCTGTGCTTTTTCTGAAAACTCTGTATGTATGAAAAAGGCTCACAATAAAAGAGAAATGCTTACTACAACCTTTGTTTCATGCCTTGACTTTAGTAGTGCAGCTCTCTCAGTTCTGGACAAATATCCTTTAGGTCCTCTGTGCTGTTTGGTTTCCCAGAATCCTCAGCACATCTAAATTCTCTCAAACCACTATTCAATATTGTTTAGATCCAGCCATTCAGTACACTTCAGGGACTCGGGCTGTAACCACCATAGACATGCAGTCTAGCACTCAAACAATATGGGCTCTTCAATGACCAGTTCTTCAACTTTCACAATTGAGCCTCCAATGTGAAATATTTCATTCCATGCATGTTTTGAACTATTACAAAAGACTATATGCAGTTTGTGGTATTTTAGCAAGAAACACACAATATTATATATTTTATATGTTGTTGTTTTTTTCTTGTGACATTTACATTCAGCAATATTCATGTTGAAGTCAGAATTATTAGCCCCCTTTGTATTTTTTTGCTTTTTTAAATATTTCCCAAATTGTTTAATAGAGCAAGGAAATTTTCACAGTATGTCTGATAATATTTTTTCTTCTGAAGAAAGTCTTATTTGTTTTATTCCAGCTAGAATAAAAGTGTTTTTTTATTTTTTAAAAAACATTTTAAGGTCAAAATTATTAGCCCCTTTAAGCTATATCTTTTTTTCGATAGTCTACAGAACAAACCATCGTTGTACAATAACTTGCCTAATTACCCTAACCTGCCCAGTTAACCTAATTAACCTAGTTAAACATTTAAATGTCACTTTAAGCTGTATAGAAGTGTCTTGAAATATAAAATCAAATCAAATAAATCAAATATTATTTACTGTCATCATGTCAAAGATAAAATAAAAATCAGTTATTAGAGATGAGTTATTAAGACTATTATGATTTGAAATGTGTTGAAAAAATCTTATTTTCCTTAAACAGAAATTGGGAAAAAATAATAAACAGGGGAGGGGGGAGGGTAATAATTCAGGAGGGCTAATAACATTTAATCAATCATTCAGTAGATGCAAAAAAAAGTGTGAAAATGAGAGTAGAGACATTTATCATTTTGTAATAGATTTGTTTAAAATTCCTATTTATTTAAGATTATAAAAAACTCAGTTTCATAAAAATAATATATTAAAGCACAAACATAGGAAGCACATTTTTACATTTGGTCTTTCAAAATATCAGTTTTATGTCACAATCTATCTTTGTTTGTAATATTAAAGTTATGTAATATTAAATATTATTAAAGATGGTTCAAAAAACAAAATAAATATTCATAAACTGTGTAACATATATTTAGTTTTATCATTAGTTAGTAATATATTATTTATAATGAATTTATTTATTTTTATCAATTTTAGTGTGGTTTAATTTTTAGTGCAGTTGTAATATGGTAAATACTACGACTGTTGCTAATAATAATAATAATGATGATGATGATGATGATGATGATTATTATTATTATTGTTTTTATTGTTGTTATTAAAATAATAATAATTTTTATTATTAATACTATTAATATTATTATTTATTGTTGACTAGAAATTTATATATTTTTTTTGTTTATTTTGTTATGCATAGCCTATATAATCTCTATTGCATACCACTTAAAAACATGTCACAAATTTACTTATACTGTATATTCACTTATGTATTATTGTTCATCACATTACTAGTTCATACAACTTTTGTTAATAATAATAATAATAATAATAATAAATTAAGTATAAAGTGCATTGATACACATTCATTCATTCATTTTCCTTCGGCTTAGTCCCTTTATTCGTCAGGGGTTGCCACAACTGAATGAACTGCCAACTTATCCAGCATATGTTTTACACAGCAGATGCCTTTCCGGTCGCAACCCAGTACTAGGAAACACCCATACAATCTCACATTCACACTCATACACTATGGCCAATTTAGCTTATTCAATTCAAATCAGAATCAGAATCAGTTTTATTGCCAAGTGTGCTTCACACACACAAGGAATTTGTTTTGGCAACAGAAGCTTTCAGTGTACATAAAGTGACGAGTGACAACACAAAATTAAATACAAGAAAAGAAAAGGCAATAAACATTAAACATTAAACAGAGATGCAGTCAGTCAAAAAGATCAGATGTTGAGTTGTATGTACAGATATGCTGTAAATATACAGGTTATAAGGTGCTGTGTACAAGTGCGTATGAGAAAGTATTGCATGTTTATTGCACAGTAGGGGAATATTTAACTGTTCATGAGGTAGATGGCCTGAGGAAAGAAACTTTTCCTGTGTCTATCTGTTTTTGTGCTTGGTGCTCTGTAGCGCCGACCAGACGGTAACAGTTCGAACAGGTAGTGTGCTGGGTGTGAGGCGTCCAGAGTGATTTTACGAGCCCTTTTACTCACTCTGGAAGAGTACAGTTCTTGAAGTGTGGGAAGGGTAGTGCCAGTGATTCGTTCAGCAGTCCGGACTATTCGCTGTAGTCTATGGAGGTCAGTTTTGGCAGCTGAGCTGAACCAGACGGTGATTGAAGTGCAGAGGATGGATTGGATGACAGCTGAGTAGAACTGTACGAGCAGCTCCTGTGGCAGGTTGAACTTCCTCAGCTGACGAAGGAAGTACAGTCTCTGCTGGGCTTTCTTTACAATGGAGTCTATGTGAATGTCCCACTTCAGATCCTGAGAGATGGTGGTGCCCAGGAACCTGAATGACTCTACTGCAGCCACAGTGCTGTTCATGATGGTGAGTGGGGGGAGTGCAGGGGGGTTTCTCCTAAAGTCCACTATCATCTCCACAGTTTTGAGCGTGTTTAGCTCCAGGTTGTTGTATCTGCACCATAAAGCCAGCCGCTCCACCTCCTGTCTGTATGCAGACTCGTCACCGTTCCGGATGAGGCCGATAACAGTAGTGTCATCCGCAAACTTCAAGAGCTTAATGGAGGGGTCTTTTGCAGTGCAGTCGTTTGTGTACAGGGAGAAAAGCAGTGGGGAGAGAACACATCCCTGGGGGGCACCAGTGCTGATGGTGCGGCTGTCGGATGTGATTTTGCCCATTCTGACTAGCTGTTGTCTATCTGTCAGAAAGCTGGTGATCCATTGACAGACAGAGCTAGGGACAGACAGCTGGGTCAGTTTGTTCTCGAGCAGTGATGGGACGATGGTGTTAAAGGCAGAACTGAAGTCCACAAACAGTATCCTTGCGTAGTTTCCTGGTTTGTCCAGATGTTCTAGGATATAATGCAGTCCCATGTTGACTGCATCATCCACAGTCCGGTTTGCTCTATAGGCAAACTGCAGGGGGTCCAGCAAAGGTCCAGTGATGTCCTTCAGATAAGCTAGCACCAGTCTTTCAAATGACTTCATGGCCACAGATGTTAAGGCAACAGGTCTGTAGTCATTGAGTCCTGTGATCTTTGGTTTCTTTGGTATTGGGATGATCGTGGAGCATTTGAAGCAGGATGGAACTTTGCGCTGTTCCAGTGATCTGTTGAAGATCTGTGTGAAAATGGGAGCCAGTTGGTCCGCACAAGTTTTCAGACAGGCTGGTGAAACACCATCTGGACCTGGTGCTTTTCGTCTCCTCTGTTTACTGAAGATCTGACGCACATTATCTTCACTGATCTGAAGTGCCGGGGTGGAGAAGGAGATGGCTGGAGGTGTTGATGGCTGTTTACTGAGGATCTGATGCCCATTATCCTCACTGATCTGAAGTGCAGGGGGTGAGAGGGAGATGGCTGGAGGTGTTGATGGCTGTGTAGGGAGATGATCCGGGTGGGTGTGAGGTGTCTGGTCAGAGGTGTCAAATCTACAATAGAAAATATTCAGCTCATTTGCAAGATGTTTGTTGCAGTCGATACTGGGGGATGGCGTTTTATAATATATCTCCTTTGTCAGTGTGTTCCTGGCCTGATTGTATAAAATCCTGTCCCCGCTCCTGTAGGCATCCTCTTTTTCATGACGAAGCTGTCTAAGTTTTGGTGTAAACCATGGTTTATCATTGTTAAATGATAAGTAGGTCCTGGTAGGGATGCATAACTCCTCACAGAAACTGATGTATGATGTTACAGTCTCTGTGAACTCATCTAGGTCGGTGGCTGCAGCTTCAAAAACACTCCAATCAGTGCATTCAAAACAGGCTTGTAAGACCTGCTCTGTGTCGTTGGTCCATCTCTTAACAGTCCTTAATACTGGCTTAGTAGTTTTAAGTTTTTGCCTGTAAGTTGGTATAAGATGAACCAGGCAGTGGTCGGAGAGTCCTAGAGCTGCTCTGGCGACGGAGCGATATGCATCTTTTATTGTGGTGTAGCAATGATCCAAAATGTTATTGTCTCTGGTGGGGCATGTGATGTGCTGTTTGAATTTAGGCAGCTCATGTGTGAGTTTTGCATGGTTAAAGTCACCGAGAATGATAAAAGCAGAGTCCGGGTGTCGTTGTTCAGTCTCTGTGATCAGATCAGACAGCTGTTGTAACGCAGTCCTCACGTGTGCTTGTGGTGGAATGTAAACACAGACAAGAACGAACGAGGAAAACTCCCGCGGTGCACAAAACGGCTTACAGTTAATGAAAAGCGCTTCCACATCAGGACAGCACATCTTCTTTAACACAGTTACATCCGTACACCATCTCCTGTTGATGTAAAAGCATGTCCCACCACCGCGTGTTTTGCCCGTTGACTCCGTATCGCGATCTGCTCTGTACAGCTGAAAGTCCGGTAAGTGTAATGCGCTGTCCGGAATGGCTTTGTTCAGCCAGGTTTCTGTGAAACACAGCGCAGCAGAGTTGTTAAAGTTCTTGTTTTCGCGTGAGAGCAGAAGTAGTTCGTCCATTTTGTTAGGAAGCGAGCGGAGATTCGCTAGATGGATGCTAGGCAGCGCTGTTCTGAAGCCGCGCTGTCTCAGCCTGACGAGCGCGCCGGCTCTTTTTTCACGCCGCCGGGTCTTGTATTTCTTCCACAAAGCAGCTGCTCCGCCGATGACAATGTTCCGCACAACGCCAGAGAAATCAAAATCCAGTTGGTGATTAGTTGGTGTGCACTGCCAAATGTTCAGCAGCTCATCCCTGGTATAACTGATCGTGTTTGATAAACATAAAACAGGACAGACTAACAGAAATAGTGCAAACACTGAAGAGCTCCACACCGAGGCAGCCATCCGCGGCGCCATCCTGAGATGCACGTCTCTATATATAGCACGTCTTTGGACTGTGTGGGAAAACCAGAGCACCTGGAGAAAACCCACGAGAACACAGGGAGTACATGCAATCGCCACACAGAAATGCCAACTGGTCCAGCTGGGACTCGAACCAGTAACCTTCTAGCTGTGAGGTGATGGTGCTAACCACTATGCCACCGTGCCACCCCTATTGTTATAAATACATTTCCCCATTAATATTTTTACTCTGTACCTGTTCTTTTATTCTGTTATTTGACTTTTTAAAAAATTCAATAGGCCTGGCCTATGTAATTTCCATTTTATCCTCCAAAGAATATTTGAATTTATGAGTCCAACTGTACCTAATAAATAACAAATATCCCTACTTGCTGTCGCGTGCCATGTGTGTGATCTAGCGTGTTATTATTTACTGATCCTCGCTGGGATTTGATGGAACGCACATCATAATATCACATCTCTCCAGTTCCACTCGATGACCTTTCTGAGCAGGTATGATTTGTGTGTCTGTGTGCGTTTGTTAAAATGCCTCTGTCCCCTTCATTGATCTATTAATAGTCGTCCCCAGCAGGAAGCAGTAAATTGTGTCCAAACTGTGATATAATGAATATTCTGAACTCTGTTGTGTAGTTTTTCGAGGGCATTAACACAAGGTTACAGCTGTCCACGGGCCTCCACAAGCAGCTTAATGGACCAGAATAAAGCTCCTATTCAATATGACTTGCAACAGCATTAACCAAATTAAATCGCCTTTATTCACTAAACTTTGATCTATGATTGAGAAACCCAATTTTCTCCTGGACTGGTCAGCGCGGGATGTCTGGTTTATGTTAGCGAATGATAGACGGAGGCCTTTGCTTTTCTTTGGGGGAATGGAGATTATAGACTTAAAATATATTGTTGAGATGTAATTGCTGTGATATAAATTCTGTAGCTCCCGATGCGATATCAGGGTGCCTGGTCAAATTGCATTGTTAAGAGTCTGATATAGAAAAAGCTGTGTGATTGGTTGGTGATTTTAGTCTTTGTTCCTTATCTGGTGATTGAAAGTGTCCAGGGATATATATTGTGTTTTGGTGGGTCTCTAACAGCGAGGTTCTTTCTTTACAAAGGCAAACTCCCTTTAAAACAAGTAATTTCACTCAGCAGCCATCTTTAAAATGCATCTCAGGCAGTATGCTCAGGCATTCTGTCTGAATGGGGAAACATCAAATCCTCTAAAACTGTTAGCCAAGCTTACGATTGCATTACATATTTACCAATCATCAATAAAATTAAACAACAACTGTCTCAGAAGTTTCATTTCTAAACGTTCAAATCAAACAAAATCTGCATATTTTAAGGTTGCCCGAGCTAATGCGCATGCACAGTCGAAAGGAATGAGATCACGACACAAACCTCATTTATGGCCATTCTACACATTATCATTCTCTGAATAATGATCGTCTGATCATGCTGGTCTTCTGAAGTGATTCCCAACTTGGTCTTGATGGCAAGTCTCCTCCAGAAATGACAGCGGCTCTTTGTTTACAAGTTTGTGGGCGTTTGAGTAGTTGCTGTCATGTGATGTGCGTTTGACAGGACGAACTATACTTTGTGTTTATTTCATACAGATTACAAAACCAAAAAATGTTTGTTTTCAAGTGTAGTTGGTTCATTTAAAAGTACAGATTTCAAGATTTATGTGGATATATTTCTTATGTCTGTGAAGGAAGTATATCCCATTTATATAGTGTTTTTGTTTTAAAAAGACGTAGATGTAAATGCTCCTCAACCGGATTGGCATTTTTATATTGTGTTTCAGAAAAACAATGCCCATCCTAAACTAAATAGTGTAGCCTGCATGACATTTGAAGTGACATAATATCCACATATTTTGCCAGCATTTGTAATGACGCCTCCTTTTTCAAAAGTTTGCATTTCATTCCGTCTGTACTGAAAAAGGTGAAATTCAAAATGAAATCGGGTCTTGCACATTTTTTTAAAACACTTAAAAAAAAAACACTTTTTGATAGGTTGAAGATGCTGGAGTAGTGTGGATGTAAGCGTACCCATATCAAAACTTACGCATTTTAAAACAAAAGCTCAGTGTAAATGACACCTATTGGCTGAAAAAATACCCCAAGGTTACTGTAATAGCATAAGCCAGCTTAAATCAATAAGAACAAAAGCAACCTAAAAAATGTTGTACATTTCTATTCACAAGCTGAATTATTTTTAAAATCGTATATGTGCCCGGCGACGCAGTGGCGCAGTATGTAGTGCTGTCGCCTCACAGCAAGAACGTCGCTGGGTCCCAGGTTTGAACCTCGGCTGGGCTGGGTCAGTTGACGTTTCTGTGTGGAGTTTGCATGTTCTCCCTGCGTTCGCGTGGGTTTCCTCCGGGTGCTCTAGTTTCCCCCACAGTCCAAAGACATGCGGTACAGGTGAATTGGGTAAGCTAAATTGTCCGTAGTGTATGAGTGTGTGGATGTTTCCCAGAGATGGGTTGCGGCTAGAAGGGCATCTGCTGTGTAAAATCGTGCTGGATAAGTTGGCGGTTCATTCCGCTGTGGCGACCCCAGCTTAATAAAGGGACTAAGCCGACAAGAAAATGAATGAATGAATATTTGCCCGGTAAGTACCTGGATGGGAGACCACGTGGGAAAGCTAGGTTGCTGCTGGAAGTGGTGTTAGTGAGACCAGCAGGGGGCGCTCAACCTGCGGTCTGTGTGGGTCCTAATGCCCCAGTATATTAAAGGGGACTCTATACTGCTCATTAGGCACTGTCTTTCGAATGAGACGTTAAACCGCACTCCTGACTCTCTGTGGTTGTTAAAAATCTCAGGATGTCCTTCAAAAAAGAGTAGGGTTTTAAACCCCGTATTTTTTTAATAAAAGCAAAGCACAAAATGAAAGTTTTTTCCTAAAGAAATTGAATTGAAAATGCAAATACCTAAAAAGATTAAATAACAAAATCAAACTCTCAAAACACTACCCAAATGATAAATCAAATGCTCAAACCAGCACTCACTGAAAAAAAAAATGTTGGGTTCCACACAATACATTCATGTTGACCCAACACAAATTAAGTTAACCTAACACTTTTAACAAATTTATGTGGATTGAACATAAAAAAATGAAATATCAAATACATTTAGAATGCATTTTGATTTATTTGACAGTTTGAGCATTTGATTTCTCAGTTGGGTAGTTGTTTTAAGAGTTTATTAATTGATCTTTTTAGACATTTGAATTAGAATTTTGTTAGGAAAAAGCTTCCATACTGTTAGTCATTTTAAAAGAAGTAAACACAACCCTAAAAATTAATTGCACAATATATTTAGTCTTTGCTATTTGGTCATTTAAATTAACTGAAAATCTGATTACAAAGACTAAATACACTCTTTTAAAGGGACTAATAGTGCTTTGCTTGTATTTGCTTGTTTCGTTTACATCACACATTGCTGACTTCATAAAGCAGAGGACAGACTCCATTGGGCCACACACTGCCATATGCATACAGCACTCTGGGTGTTTGATATTGAGCCTTGTTGTTTTTGCCATCTCTCTTTCACTCCAGCTCCTCATGTTTCTGTCCCGCTTCAGGACAGCCCTCCACTAGCTTTGGCTCAGCTGCGGAAGCCAGTAGAAAACCAAAATACCCACAATCCCTGACCAGTCAGACCAGTACTGCCAGCTGCCAAAGTGCCTCAGTTAACACACACACACACACACACACACACAGAATGTAACACTGAATGACCAAATAATACAGAGTGGGAGTTTGTTGCTTTTGAGTATGAATAAAGCTAGTTGCGATGCCAAAGGCCTAATACCCTCTCTGGTATTGAGATGAATTTTCTAACTACAGGTGGTTCGGCACAGTGACTCTGTGTTTAACGCTGTCACCTCACAGCAAGAAGCTTTGAGTTGTTGCAGGTTTGAGTCCCTCTGGACCAGTTGGCATTTCTGTGTGGAGTTTGCATGTCACATGGGTTTCCTCTGGGTGCTCCGGTTTTCCCCACAGTCGAAAGACATGCAGTGCAGTATAGGTGAACTGGGTAAACAAAATTGGATATTGTGTGTGTGTGTGTGTGTGTGTGTGTGTGAGTGTGAGTGTGAGTGTGAGTGTGAGTGTGAGTGTGAGTGAGTGAGTGAGTGAGTGAGTGAGTGAGTGAGTGAGTGAGTGAGTGAGTGAGTGAGTGAGTGAGTGAGTGAGTGAGTGAGTGAGTGAGTGAGTGAGTGAGTGAGTGTATGGGTGTCTCCCAGTACTGGGTTAAGGCTGGAAGGGCATCCGCTGTGTAAAACATGCCAGTGTGATTGGCAATTCATACTGCTGTGCCGACCCCTAATAAATCAGTGACTAAGCTGTCGGATAATGAGTGACTGAGTGCAAAGATGTGCAAACAGGGTCTCAAATGTTTTGAGGTTGGCAAATTTTGAATAATTTCAGATGTTAAAAACACATTTGTGTTAATTTTTATAGTGTAGACCAGGAGAGTCAAACTCAGTTCCGTAACCTCCAACCCAACTATTCTTGATCTACATAGTATTTCCAGCCTGACTAACTATTTTACAATTTAATTCATATAAAAACAGACAATTTTTTTAAAGGAGAAGTGCCTCCAAAACCCACAACCATGATTGAGTACATTTACATGAGCTGCGTTTGAAATCACCTAGTACTCAGTAGGTACTGCATTTGTATTTAAATGTACTACTAGCCATTGGAAAAGTACGTTCTATCCAGTATAAATGTGAGCAGTATGAATGGAACTCGGATGTACTACATCCAACATTTTGTCATGATCACATGACCTACCCAGTCAGTTGCGTCACTTCACTCCCAATCATAAATTCTCTCGCTGGTCATCATGGGATAGAATAGCGTGCGCACCTCAGAATCTTGCCGGAAGTAGTAGGTCATCCAGGTACTTCTCACATACTGTTTTTAGAATTCTATGAATTGGGACATACTGCTCAACTCGCATACTGTTTTTAGCATACATATGAAAGTATGCAATTTCGGATGCAGCCATAGACATCAATAATCTGATTTCAATATGATTAAGACAATACTCTGACTAAGAGTCTACCATGTAAACAATGATTTTTGACCCGACTAAAGTCATAATCAAACTAAATAGAATCAAATTAATTAATGTGGAGTATGCCGATTTTAGTGCAGTACGGCCATGTAAACTCCGCAATCAAACTATTTTTGTAGTGACAGGATAGTCTGTACACACATGGCTGTTTGACACTATTCTCTGCACCTATCGAGTCAGTAAAGGACCACAGACACATATATCGCAAAATGTGTGTGTGGGGGGGGGAGTTCTATTCTGATTGTGGTATGAAATTCAGTCCCACTTTATATTAAGTGGCCTTAACAAAAATGTACTTACACTGAAATTAATAATTGATTACAATGTTCTTATTGTATAAATACACATATTTACATTGTATTTATGCTTGATTATATACCTACATGTAACTACATATGTAAATAATTTCTGTAATTACATTTATAGTATATATATTACATTGTTGACCATACCTTACACCTTAACTCACCCTTAAAACTACCCAGACCACTAAATCTGTCCCTAACCTTACCCATACCCCACCTCAAGAGGACCAGAAGAGTTCTGCAGTACATTTATGAACACGTTAGGTACATTGTATTCATCTTTTAACGTAAGTGCATAGTAGTTAAAGGCACTTAATATAAAGTGGGACCCAAATTCTATTAAAACACCAGTCCTTACTTCATACTCGCATCCAATACCTCAGTTTGTCACGGGAGCATGAATAAAACGTTCCTGAAGAAAAGTGAAAGTGCCGAACTGCAGTTAAAGTTGAAAAATAAAAAATGAAACTCCCAAAATTACTTGTAACTCTGGTGGAAATGTGCATAGCATGGTGACGCAATGATGTTAATCAATCTGTGCTATAACATGTAAAATGGCATCATGAAAGGAACTTCAAAAAGCAACTTATGTTAACCATATTATTAATCATAATAAAGTTTAAGGCAAAATATTCGATTACTGATGTAGATGTAAACATATTCACAACTTGGGGATGAGCAAATCATATGTATTGTGTATGAATGAGATCACACAAATGAACACCATTAAAAAACTACAAAAAAAAAAACAGATTGCAGAGAAATTGAATTGGCTCTTTCCTAAATGTACTGTAGTATTAAGTGCTCTAGATGAGGTTTGAACTTTTCTATTTGACAATACAAGTGGTACAAGGCAAATAAATTAATAAATAAATAAAGTCAGAAGCACAATGTTCTCTACCAATCCTGATTGTATAACACAGACCAGAACTCAGTTTAGTTGTGTGTCTTTTAATGCAAAATTGAAAGCTGCTGTTCTCTTTAGTGTTCATATGTAAATTGCTTGAGCTTGATACAATATTTTATTGAAAGATCAGGTAAACGCTCATGTGTATTCCCGTCCATAGACTCTCACCTCATAAAACTCAGTAAAGTGGTTGAACATGCACAAAAGAGACGGATTAAAACAGCAGGTGTATATATTATATTATATTATATTATATTATATTATATTATATTATATTATATTATATTATATTATATTATATTATATTATATTA
>CAIGQZ010004625.1:13633701-13649931 GCA_903798205.1 Danio tinwini | reverse complement strand
TATATATATATATATATATATAAGAAATAACAATAATACCAAAATTAAAACATTTTTTGCATACAGCTTTGAAATATATATCGTATTGTGAGTTGAAATGTGATTGAGATACGTATCAAATCATGACTTGAGTGTATAATATACACTTGATGTCAATTAAGCTTGTATAATTGTTTGTTAATTCTTCAGTGACTTTGTTCAAGATATCATGGACCTTTTTTAGGTCAATAAAATATCTTTTTGGATAGGTCTTTAAAAAGGTTGATCTAAAGTGTAAATGAGTGGTCACTGACTTTATATGAGCATTGACTGTGGGTTGTCTGAAGTGAGGGTTGTGATCATGTTGTGAGAGTGTCATTGTGACATGGACAGGTCTCACCTCAGCTGGACAGAGAGCCGGCCAGCAGGATGCATTATATTTAAGAGCCATATGGAAGAGAGTGGACATCTGTCACAGGTCTAAAGTTACAGCAAATCCCTGCGCCTTCTTGAGGCCATTTTAATCACTTTTTAGGCTGGGTTCAGTTGATTTGTATACATTTTCGGGTCAATAGACTGGATGACAGGCATGTACACTGGCCCATGCCGATTGACAGCTTGTCCAACCAATCAAATGAGACACGAAATCGATTTTGGTGGAAAATAAGAAAAATACTGCATATTACAAATGACAAGTAAGAGTAAAATCCTGGTAATGAGCTTCTGTTTTGTGGTAATGCAGGATCTGATGATTTGAGTGATAAATCCAATCCAAGCACAAATCTTGCTCTTAAACAATAGCAGACTCGTCTTTACTTATCATACCTATACCTATACCATACTTCACTATATCTAAAATCCACTATGTATTGGTTGAATATTTTCAGATGATTTTACTGTGACATGAGTTTCACAAAATAATTAGGGTGCTTTTACACTTGGTTCAAATGCCTGGACCGTACCCAAGTTCGATTGTCCCTCCTTGCCACCTTCTCAGTTGGTTTGTGTTCACACTGTCTTTTTCCTTCTGAACCCCGGTATGCTTGTGTCATCTAGCTGCTGTTGTGTGTATGGCTGTTGCTAGTTAACGGACACAAAAGCAAAGTGCTAAAATATAAAGACGTACGCACATAGCAGACGTTCTGCTTTTACTGAATCTTTTGGTTTTGGACATACAGAAAGTGACTCACGTCCATCTACCGCAAAAATATATAAACAAACAGAACATCACATGATGTCTGCAAAAGCTGTTTTTGGAGGAGATAAGCAGACATTATCACTGTGTTTGCCCTGGCTCAGTTTCGTTTGTCACCCAGGTGCAATACGTGATACACAGACACACGCACACAAATGAACGTTATGAAAATTATAGTTTGTTGTAATGTTGGCAGTTCACTTCCGCATTCACACCAGAAGTGAGCCGCACCAGAGTTTGTGTGAACCATACCCCAGACCATCTCTTTTAGGCAGACTTGTGTACGGTTCATGGGTGCACACCTGAGTTCAGAAGACACGTTCACACTAGCTAAACATACCATACTCCGACGTCAAACGAACCCGGGTGTGTACCAAAAGTGTTAGTGTGAAAGCACGTTTAGAGAGGAGAACGTGATATGATCCCATCCGTGATCATTAGCAAACTAATCGGATTATTCTAAACTCACTATTAATATCCCATCTAGCATTACTCCCTTATCTTTGTTTTGATTCCTCCCCCTCCACCCCATATCCCCCTTTTCTCCTTTACCAGGGGATCTCTCGAGAACTACCTGACCTTGTACACCCTTACATGCTCACATGCCTTGGGCTCAATTATCTCTGAGCTTAGGACTCATGAAAGCCACCTAAAAGTCATTCTTTTTTCATTTCTTTTGAATTTTTCTATGCACTCTTTTTGTTTTGGTCTCTACCTGACAATGTTGAAGCTTTTTCTCAAATCTATTTCTAGATTATGCGTATGTTACCATGGGCCACAAAACCATGTAATGTAAATTTTTAAATGTAAATTTTTGGAAATTGATATTCATACATCATCAGAATAAATAAGCTTTCCATTAATGTTTAGTTTGTTGTGATAGGATAGTATTTGGCCAAGAGACACTGGTTGACTGTTCAAAAAATCAAAACGGTCAGAACATTGTTAAAGTTAAGGTTTTGCACTGTATATTACTTATTAAAAGTTACATTTTGACATGTTTACAGAAGGAAATTGAAAACATTTATTGACTGAAGATGAAGTAAGTTTTTCATTTTTGGGTGAACTATCAATTTAATATTCTAATAGTTTTGGCATAAACTTAAAATGGATAATATTGACTCAAAATGATTTTTTCCACAAATACACCCTTGCAAAAGAAGAAAATTTTTGTAAATTACAGTGTTTAACTGTAATATTAACGGTATTTTACTAGAACAGCTATGCAGTATGTTACTGTATTTGAATGTTTCTTTGTGACAATGACTTAAGATTAAGAGTAAACTTAACTTAAGAGTAAAGATAGGCATACAATTCAGTAAATACATGTACAGCCAGATAAATGGTACTGTAAATAAAAAATACAGTTCTTTTGCTGTAATTGATTTACAGTAAGTTACTGACAAACTGCTGCCAGTAAGTTACTGTAGATTTTACAGGAAATTGTTAACAGTGTGGTTTTGTGGTCGAAAGGTTGCATGTATTTCCTGTTCATAACCTTTTTCTCTTTCAGCCCAAAACCAGTAATGACATTTTTCTATGGCCCAATCTTGCATTTATTTTTATTAATGCACATGTTTCAGGACTGACTGTAAACAATTGCATATTTTTGCTTTGATGATTACAAAAAGCATTCACAGACCTAACATTAACAGAAATCTTTCAGAAAAAATGTAAGTAATTATTTATATTTTCACTTCAAATTCAAATGCCTTTTTCATTTCATGAAACAGAACTGACAAATGCTGCAAACCTTTAAACACTATAGTGTATTTTTGCCATGTCAACAGCTTATTGAGAATGTGGAAGAATAAAGCTTCAGCCTCAGCAAGACTCAAATTTCTGAATTATATGTACATGACAAAAGTTCAGCTCTCAGTATGAGATTTGCATGTGTGTATGTGCGCAAGTGTGCGTGTCCGAAACATTCTTTGGGGAAATGAAAGTTTAAGTAGGATAAACAGAGTCCATGACCCAACCCAGAAACAAGGAGACGGGGAGAAGAAAAATAGAGAGAAGACAGAAGACTCACCAAATTATAGGAGGAAAAGAAAATAGAAAGAGCCAGAGCGAGGACTGTCCTTTGACATTGGTGCCCAGTGTAGCGTATCATGACAGCCGGCATCCATACTGTCATTCCCAAAGGAAGTGGATGTGTGTAAATATAATCCGTTTCCCTTCTATACATGAGGCCTGAAATCGCATCAGCTCGAAAACACGCGCTGCACATTTTGTGTCATATTAACCAACAAATTTCCTTTCTTCCAGGCTAATCACGCCTTATGTGGGTCAGTGCACTTTGTGTTGTTTTTTGTAATAATGATTATGTAATTCCCATCAGCCCAGGAGATTTTTGATATATTTAGCTGCCAGACTGCTAACGTCTGTGGACTTTGCAACCATGGGCCAAAACACCAGGGGATTTTGATCAACCAAACGCTGGTCATTTATGAATTCAGAAAGGAGCCTTATTCTGCAGGGAACATTTGGGTAATCCCAGACAGACCTACTTGTTGGGCATGGAACTATGGGGTGGTATTATTTAAAGCGCCCATTTTGGCAGGACCAACCTTTAGGTGGATTACAGCTGCAATGCTGTACCAACTTGGCCGAGATGGACATCTCAAGCTTTGCGGTTGTTGACCTCGGAAAAGAGTCTTAAGTTGATGCTGTGCCATTTGGAGATTGTAATGATCGGCTTCATCAGACTATGTTTCTTCAGCGGTTACACTGATATTTAGAAAATTACTTCTGGGGACCTCAATGTCTTGCCATATTGTAAAGTCAGCTATTTTTTGTTACTATTTAGTCACTTTCGTTTCATTCTAAACATGTATGGCTTTTTATCTTTTTAGTAGAAAACAATGGGTGGAGTTTTAAAGAAGTGATGGTGGATAAATACTGGATTTCCCAGTACAATGACAAAGTACAGAAATGCACAGAGAAATGTCTATATGAAGCCATATTATAGTTTTGAGTACAATCAGCTCATTTATAACAATTTTGACATGAAGTCATGTTTGATTTTATGTTCCATTCGTTAATAAACAGTTGAAATGAATCAATTAATTCAGTTCACAAACAGTTCTCAGATCTAAACGTGTTAATCTGGGTTATGCTTACGTAATGACAATAAGTTAACAAGATATGACCACAAGTAATTCTAGTTCACACTAGAAGATAATAGTGTCGTGTTTAAACCAGTTTTCTAAGGTTTGTGTTTTTTAGGCCTAAAGATGTAATTAATGCAAATAAATTGGCAATATTCAAAAATTGTCCTATTTTTGGTTCTCAGTTAGCAACTAATTCCTAACTGAGTTTCTTACATAATTTTTCATAAAACTATATATAAATACTGCATGAGTCATCATTCGGAAAAGTCTTATTATTCTTAGTCTTACTATTTTTCTGTGAAAAAAAAAAAGTCATGCAGGTTTGGAATGAAATTAAGGTAAATGATGGTTCATATTTCAGTGAATTATCCTCTTAAGGCAGTGGTTCTGGTGTACCAGCGCTTTGCACATTTTGTATGTTTCTCTTTCTGCTTTATGGCCCATTTCCGCTGAGAGGTATATGGTACGGTTCAGTATGCTTTTATGGCAGTTTCCACTGTCATAAGGTACCAAAAAGCGAACTGTACCATACCACTTTTTGGGTACCCTTTCGAAAGGGTAGCTAACACAACAAAAGTGTACCAAAAGGCGAAGTTAGGCATGCAGCTGAACACTATTGGTTTACAGAAAAACGTCATTAGCGTGTACACAAGCCAGGAAAATGAAAACATCGTTTTTAAAAACACAGCCTAGAAATCACACCATAATAATATATACATATACAACCCAGGCTCATTCTGAAAACGTAGTCCCGTGGACATTTCTGGAGGCTGTGAATTATGTAGCCGGAGGTACGTACAGCTTCATTTCATTTTTTAAACGAATGCTATGGGGGCGGTATGACGCTGTTCCTTTTTGCGCTCACCAGCTGACTGCTCACCTCCATGTGGAGGGTTTTCCGCCGCAACCAGTTTGTCCCGTTAGCTTGTCATGTTATGTCGGCGGACTTGAGACGCAGAGAAGAGTTGACCACAACGACAGGGTTCGAGTCTGGGAAAGAGCAGATCTAGAAATCAGGTAAGACAAAAACAGAATCCAAAAAATAAAATGAACAAGTAAATAACAGGGTGAGAATGCGGTAAAATCTGAAAACGTGGTACAAAACGTGGGTTTAGGGAAGGAGGAATGTGGGTCAGTCAGTCGATTGGCCGGCCAGACATTCAGTCAGACAGTAAGACAATCAGCCGACAGCGGTCTCTGGTGGGTTTACGCGAGAACATTGGGCGCGAACAGCACTCGCGAAAGAAATTTGAGATGTGAAAAAGTGCACACAGCAGCCTCTTGCGGATTCTCAAAAACAAAAACTGAAAATATACGTACCTCCCGGGACGTATTTCGCGATCTCCAGAAATGTCCATAGTACTACGTTTTCAGAATGAGCCTGGGTTGTACATATAATAACGGTCATGGTCAACCCAAGCTTAAACAAACCTTCTCTGTAGGTGTGTCCCAAATCGCATACTTATGCACTATTCTACGCCATTTTGTAGTATAAATAGTGTAAGTAGTGCATTTACACAGAAAACTCTAAAAATAATAAGTGCACTTAATTACCCAGATGATGCACTCATTTAGCCGGTAAAATGAAGTGTGTAATGATGGCCACTTCACACACTCAACGACTGCAGCTTTGCACACATAGCGGAAGGAGTGGAGCTATCGAGCGCACATGTTGGATAACTTTATTTATTTTGGATGGTGAAAGCAAAATTCTCCTACGAGAGTGATTATAGTGCCTCCCGATGGAGAATGCCGTTATACTCATTGGCAGGTATTATTTGATAGTTTGCTCATTTATTTCACTCATTTAACAACCGTCAAACGTCATCAGGGAAACGGTTTGAACTTCTGCTTAGTAAAAAAAACATTAGTGTTCCATTTGGGAAGACACTACATACATATACTATGCTGTTGAGTGTGTAAGTGCATAAGAACATAGTGCATAAGGGCATCGTGCATAGTGTGCCATTTGGGACGCAGCTATTGTCTTGATGAACAGCCACAAAGCCACGAAGAAGAGCAGAATCTACCCTGTGGCTCATAGTTGTTTACAATGCCGACTAAAGCATGAGCAGTTTTGCTTTATCGCGTGAGCTCGCCATGCGTCTATATTTGAAATAACAAACTTCTTAAGCTGATGATAATAACGTGCGTGTGATTATTGAAATGCTTCTGACATCCGATCCTTTCAGAAACAGACGAGCTCGAGAGTGAAGCACGAAAAAACAAAGGAAAAGCCTGAAAAAAACAAAGGAGCGAAGTATTTTTTTTAGCAACCTAAAACATGAACAAACTGCCATGTTTAACTATTATCATCACCTTTTGGACTATTAATAACTCAGAATGTTTAAAAGTACTTTCCAACAGAGGTAACATGTGCTGGTGAAGAGTAAAGATGCAGATGAGAGGTTTGCACTGACTGGGCTATGTTGCGTGTTGTTTTTGAACCCGAATAAGGACTAAATTAATTCTATGTGTTTTTCTGTAATTGGTAACATATCGGAGACTGCAAGGGGCTGTATGTGTTCATATATGTTGCATTTATTTATTTATTTTATATAATTGCAGATGTTACAGGAGGTTATTTCGTCCTATTATTGATCTGCAGTTATAATCAAATCATGTTGACAGAAAGGTTAGTCATGAACATTTTACACAAGTATTTATGTGTATAAAGCATTTGTTTTGTGGGAAGTGCTTCTCATATGATATGTGAACAACCCGTACAGCTTTATTTTGCCATTTTAGCGAGAATAACATCGACTGAAACATTGTCGTACACCACATCATTGGTACCCTTTTGGCAGTGGAAACACAAGCCTGATAAAGGTGACCCATACTGACCTGTACCATAGCATACTGTGCTACTCAATGGAAACAGGCCATTAGAGGTTTGTTCCATTCAACTATAAGTGCCCTGCGAAGTAGACATCAAGGGATATTCTGCCATGACTTCAGTTCAAGTTGTGTTCAATTCAAATGGTATAAAATCGTGGGAGATGTGGCTTGTATGCAAATGTGATGATTACACTTAAATAACCCATCACACTTCTGTAATACACTTCATCTGACGATGCAGCAAACCGTGCAATGCAAATCCTTGAGTTTTAAGTTCAGCCGATTTCCCATGTACAAGGGGTAGAGAGCAATGAACACTACACTACCTGACAAAAGTCTTGTCATCAATTCCAGTTGTAAGAGCAACACATAATAGCTTGACTTCTAGTTGATCATTTGGAAAAGTGTCAGAAGGTAGATTTTTCCAATGAATCATTGGTTGAACTGCATTCCAATCATCACAAATAGTACAGAAGACCTATTGGAACCCACATGGACCCAAGACTCTCACAGAAATCAGTCAAGTTTGGTGAAGGAAAAATCATGGTTTGGGGTTATGTTCAGGGAGCATGTGAGAGATCTGCAGAGTGGATGGCAACACCAACAGCCTGAGGTATCAAGACATTTGTGCTGCTCATTACATTACAAACCACAGGAGAGAACAAATTCTTCAGCAGGATAGCGCTCCTTCTCATACTTCAGCCTCCACATCAAAGTTCCTGATAGCAAAGAAGGTCAAGGTGCTTCAGGATTGGCCAGCCCAGTCACCAGACATGTCATTGTTGAACATTTCTGGGGTAGGATGAAGGAGGAGGCATTGAAGATGGAGGTCCTGCAAAAAAAAAGCTTATATGACTATTAATAAGTTATTTGAGTCAATGCAGAGATGTATGGATGCAGTCATCTAAGCTCATGGGAGTCATACACAATATTAATTCCTTTTCCACTACACCATGACTTTATATTCTATACTGTACATTATTTCTGTTGACAATACTTTTTGTCTAAGCAAAGTCAGACCTTACTTCCTAATTAAATTATCCTAATTAAATAATTAAAAATCAAGGCATGATCATATTTTATTTTGGTAAAATAAGCATAATCTAGAGGCCTTTGCCTTTCATATAAGCCACTTCTGATACCAAATGATCAACTAGAAGTCAAGTTATTATTTGTTGTTCCTAATACTTGGATAAGCGACAAGACTTTTGTCAGATAGTGTATGTAGGGAACCTATCGACCTGAATGCAATTCCATCTTTGTGCGCTCATCTAATGAGCTGGTTATCAAAATCAAGTGTGTTAAAGGGCACCTATGGTGAAAAATCTACTTTTCAAGCTGTTTGGACAGACATATGTGTAGGTATAGTGTATATACTGTCATATTGGGGTGATATAAACACACTCAGTCCTTTTTTTTCAATTTAACAACATAAAAACGGTGGACCAATTGGAGCCGTTTTGAGGCCGACCGCAACTTGACGTAGGAGTGCGATCCCCCCGCCCACCAATATTGATTGACAGCTGCGTATTAACATGTCTCCGTAGTAACGTTTCATATCCACAAGACAGGACGTGCACAAATCAACCTTAGATAAAAGGTCTGTTCAGTTTAGGATCATCAATCAACATCAAATGTGATCAAGAGTGAGTTTGACAAGTTTAAAATGTTTTAAAACAGTGCATGTGTGTAATGAATTACAGCGGTTTACTTCAGCTTTACTTCATCACCACAGCCGCGTGTCAGAACAATAATAAAAGACGCTTCAATCCCGGTTTGTGGACTTTAAATCGGGTTTATTTTGTACATTATCGTAACAGATATCCATACAGCAGTGGATATTAACCTGTATCCTGTCACATTTGCGTGCAAAGCTAAACGCGCGCGCTGTATGTATGTGCGTGTGTGTCTGCGCTGTGTGTGTCTGTGTGTGTGCGTGAACTTTGTAACAACATCGTGTGTGACTCATCCTGCAGCTCCACACAACAAATGCAACAAATAATCATTGATAAAGCTCTTACTGTAGTTTTTGTCACAAACGTTACATGAGATCTGCTTCCTTCATGTCTGTCTGTTGTCTGAGGCAGCTGAGGGCAGAGACTGAGGCACGCGATGGGCGGGGAGGACTAGCCTTAAAGGCGCAGTACACAAAAACAGCAAAAATCTATTGAGACCTATAAAAAAACATCTAGTGAAAGCTATAATAAATAATCTGATGGGTGTTTTGAGCTGAAACTTTACAGACACATTCTGGGGACACAAAAGACTTATATTAAATCTGGAAAAAGGGGTAACCTAGGTGCCCTTTAAACAAGAGAGACATACAAAATATGCAGAGCTTTGAGAACCGCTGTTTTTTCATAGATTTTTATTATATATTCTGTATATTTTTCCTTTACTATAGTCTCTGAATGCAATCAGCATAATAAAGTTATTTCTGAAAACACATGCGACATCGAACACTGGACCTAAAGGGCTATAAATTGAATTTAACAAATGTAACCCAGTAGTAGAGTCTGTCCAAGTCAACAAATCAGGCCATTACCACTTACTAATGAAGGCATTTCACAGCAATTAGCAACCTGCTCTGTAAATGACTTGTCTGGCAGCTTTAAGAGAATATATTCCCATGCCAGTAAACCCTGAAAGCCGATGGGACAGAGACGTCAGTTGATTTGGCACCGTGAATCAGGCATCCTGCCTCTTTTCCACACATTCCTCTGAAGAAAAAAAGGACGGACCGGCAGACACAAAAGCAGAGGCTGCTGCATCTTAAGGCTAACATTTGTGGGTATTTTCTCCTTTTTTTTTCCTGTAGATGTCCTTTTTCTACAACTAAACATCTGGTGCTACATAAATAGAATCAACTCAAATAAAGTATTTTAAGTCTTAGGAGCATAATGAAATTTTCATGTAATATATCAGTTTTAAAAAGGAATAGTTTTCATTAATTGCATGAACAAGGCACAACAATAAAAATTTCAAAAAAGATATAACCAAAAGCAGCATAAACAGATGTCTCGGGTACATATTCAAGATTAGCTCACCAGTGACATTTTATCTCTTTTTCAAATAGATTTTTTAATAGTATTTCATATTATATTTTCCTTCTGGAGAAAGTCTGTTTATTTCAGTTTGGCTGAAATTAAAATTAAATTAAATAATTAGGTCAATGTTATTAGTTTTGTTGTTTTTGTTTTTGTTGTTGTTGTTGTTGTTGTTTCGATTGGCTACAGAATAAACTTTTATCCAATAGCTTGTCTAATTATCCTGCATCAACAAATAAAATTTCTTGGGGATATTTTGAAAAAGAATTAAAATTCTGCAGGAGGACTTATATTTGTCTTTAGCTTTATTTAGCAAACTGGTCGACGGTGTGCAAAAGTTTGGAAACCCCTATAGTATAAATATAATTGACTCCATTAAAACTGCAAAAATAATAAAATACTTATATATTTACATGCTCATACAATGACAAATCCAGAAAAATCTGTCCATGGTTTGATAATCATCTGCTGGTAGAAACGTCAATCTCCTGAAAACCATCTTCCACTGTCAGGCTTATATTTGCCCTGCCAAAGACTCTGAGGAATGTTAGAGACGACAGACCTCCTGCAGACCCCCTATCCCCACCCCTCACTGTCATCTGAGCTATTTGTGTTGTAGATGCGCTCTGACTGTTTACTGTATGTATTAGTCTAAAAGTCTTTTCACTCTCTTTTCCGCCTTATCAGCTTTTGTCTCTGCACTGATTGTTTAAACAGAGATTTACTTCATTCTTCTGTTCCGCTCGACTGGAAATAGACCTGTTTTCAGACATTGAAACCTTTAGGGTCATTTACCCAAATACGCATAGCAGGTTTCTGGAGGGCGATTGACTATCAACTGGTTTTCCTTTAGCATCTAAATTGTGGATATAGTTCCTGTTCACACTAATGATATTTACAGGGACGTTTTATTGAGGAATAAAAGATAATTTGCATGCAGTTCTTTCCTCAAATCCAAATACATATTATAAAAATATCTTAACAATGATCATAATTTAAATATATTTGCCTCACCTCCACATGGGAAATTTTTCTGGTGTTTTGTCGATTTGTCCTACCTTGTCAGATTGTCCTACCTCCCATTCAAAAAGTAGGTAGCACATTTGATGACGCAATATGCTACCCATCAGATTTTGCTACCAATGTGAATTTTAATCTAGAGTAGTGTGATATGAAGCTGTAATATCGTCCTAACCTCCCTAATTCTCACTCCCTAACTCCCATGAAGCACAGTTCTGCAAAAGACATTAAAGCTATATAAAAACAAGATAAAACTATGCGAACATTTCTAATAAGTTTGCGTATCTGAAACACACAATAAACATATTCTAAGTAATTTATTTCAGATTTAAAACATGTAGAGAGTACCCTCTAGTGAATTTGTCATCTGAAACGTGCAACTAATGTACCTGGAGCAACTTGTTGTTGTTTTACTTTTTCACAAAAATGTAGATTGAGGCATGTATTCCCAAAGAGCCTTGGCTATATAAGTTACAAGGCTTAGCGCTTACATACAAAAATAGATAGTAACACTTTAGAGTAATGGTCCATTAGGTAATTTTAGTTAATGTACTTAGTAACATTAACTAAGTATGAATAATCTTTTAAAGCATTTATTAATCATAGTTCAACATTAACTTGTTAGTTAGGATTTGTTAGTGCCAAGCCATTTGTGCTACTGGAAGCCTGAATATGCTTGCTATGTTTGTTAATCCATTAATTATGGCTGAAGTTGATGATTATGCAGTGGACACCTTGATGTCAAAAATGCTAATTGATTAGATGTCAATGTTAAAACGACACCAAATTGATATCTGATATTGCCATCAAAAACCATGTCAACAATGTATTATAGGACTGTCCTGTAATTGACTTTGATGTGGTTTTTGACACCAATGTTAGATGTCAGTACTTTTTTCTCTTTACGTTATTAGTCAAATGGGCATCAATATGTGTTTTTTATTATTTTTAATGTTGTATTGACATATATTGGCTATTGGTCATAATAGTAAATACAGATGATGCTAATATAATATATATATATATATATATATATATATATATATATATATATATATCATTGCTTTAGTTGTTTTAGTGATGTATAATAACAATTATAACAATTAATAATATTATTATTTCTAGGGAGTTGTAGGTGGTTGCTTAGGCGTTGCTAGGTGGTTGCTAGGGTGTTCTAGGAAGTTATTAAGGTGTTGCTAGAATGTGTTAAGGATTTCTGAATGGTTGCTAGGTGGTTGCTAAGGTGTTGCTAGGTGGTTGCTAAGGTGTTCTAGGTCGTTCCTAAGGTGTTGTTGGGTAGTTGCTAAAGCCTGCTTAATACTTCTGCGTCAAGTGATCACCGTAACCCACGGCGTATTTCTCGCGCGTAGCTGTGCATTTATACTTCTGCATGCTGTTTCTGTTTTTTCTGCAATACACTTCCGAAACACTAGCTGGCAGTAGGTGTTTATGTTTCTCTGTGTCGAGTTTCAACGCTGGTGTTCTGTTATTGCTGAACACTTACTTAATGTACAAGTCGCTCAAATTCGCTCATTTTGAGGCGTGAACCGGTGGACGTGCAACAACTTTAATCATAAAATCGTAAACACAAAACAGCAGTCTCCATCAGGAGCTCCTTCACAGGACTCCACACTTGTAAACACTCGCTGCATCGGGCGCGCGGCTCTCACCTCCGCTCACACTCGTCAGCGCTACCAAGCTGACCAATCACAGAGCTTGCGCTACGCGTATGCGTTCTATTTTTGAGAGGTGCGCGTCAATGTCGTGGATGGTTACGGCGAGGGGCTTTGCGTCCACACATAGGCTGCGCCGTAGCATACGCGTGCGCTTGACGCAGAAGTATAAATCGGCCTTAAGGCATTGCTAGATGGTTGCTAAGGTATTGCTAAGTGGTTGCTATGGTGTTCTGGGTGTTTGCTAGGCAGCTGCTAAGATATTGCTAAGGTGTTGCTAGGTGGTTGCTAAGATGTTTCTAGACTGTTGCTAAGGTGTTACTAGGTGGTTGCTAGGGTGCTCTGAGTGGTTGCTAAGGTGTTGCTAGGTGGTTGCTAAGGTGTAGCTAGGCAGTTGCTAAGGTATTCTAGGACATTGCTAAGATGTTACTAGGCGGTTGCTATGGTGTTTTGAGTGGTTGCTAGGCATTTGCTAAGGCATTCCTGGCATGTTGCTGGGCAGTGCTAACACAAACTAGCATGGTTCTAGTATGAATTAGCATGTTGCTAGTATGTTTGTTAGTATGTTTCTAGTATGGATTCGTATTTTGTTAGTATGAATTGGTATATTGTTATTATGGTTCTAGTATGAATAAGCATGTTGCTAGTATGTTTGTTAGTATGTTTCTAGCATGAACTTGTATGTTGTTAGTATGTCCAATGTAAAGTCAATGGCAGTTTTTTTACAATGGAAGTCTAAGGGACAGTTGCTAGGGTGCCGTAAGTGGTTGCTAGGGTGTGGCTAGTAAGTTGAAAGGTCATCAATGATTGGCAGATTGGTAGTCTGAGTTTAATGTGCATAACCGTAGGTCTGTAAGACAGTCTGGTGAAAAGTTATGAGGTCATAAATTTGGGTCCAATGTTAAGTCAATGGGACTTTTCCGAATTTCCCACGAAAGTTTTTGAAAAACCATTAGTCGGATCAGTTGGAAAAGATATAGCAAACCGAGTCAGTTGGAGTTAGTTTGGTGTTTGTAGTATGAACAGTCTAAAAGGAGATGCATATAGAAATTAGTCTCAGAAAAAGACGGAAGAAGAAGAAGACGAATATTAAGTTTATGTAGTATAACAGTATGTTGGCTTTCTCAAGCTACCATAATGAGACAAATTGTGATCATTCGATTTATGTACTTGAATACTGTTAGACTCTACAGTAAACTGTCAAATAGTGATATTCAATCCATCTGGTGAAACTATATTCATATCGCTATTGTTATCGCAGAAAAATAAATTATCATATTATCCAATTTTTTTAATATTGTGCAGTTCGAATTATAGTCTAGTGATAATTAATCTGATTAAATAATAGTATGCAATAATTAAAATAATAAAATATTTCTCTTCAATACATAAACCATAGACAAACATAAACTTCTTTATAGAAAATTCCAAGTACAGTAAATTCATAGTCAATAAAAACCAAGTGAACAAACACAACAAAACTGCATCATTTAAATGACTTAGCGCCTCACTAAATGAATGCAGCATCTCATCTGTGAAACAATTAATTGAGCACTTATGATATGGGCTGTTGTGTCTGGCAATGACGTACTTCTTCACAAGGCTGAAAATAGCTGGCATTTCACTCTGACCGCAATGGGGCAAAAATCACACCCCCTCCCTAAACCCATTCTGGAAGAAGCAGAGAAGATGAACAGCAGCTCCAATGCAACATATTCTCCCTCTAAAAGTGCAATCCATTACAGCTATTCGATCCATGAGCCTCCGCATAGCAACCGGTGCACTCGCTGTTGCCTCCAGTCACCTTTTGTAAGCATTTCGGGGAGCGAAGGAGGGGTGACCGCGACTCGGAAGAGTTCAAAACACTAGATTATGGGAAGAAAAATGGGTCACAGTAACAATAGGAGCACACAAGTGACTGACAGCTGTTTTAAAGCTTGTCTGCGTGTCATGCAAATAGCGTTTGGGGGGCCGAATGAACCACCCCGGGTCTCATCTCCTCCATATTGTGCGAGCAGGAAGCAGACTATGATTTGGGGGCTGAATGGGTGCAGTCAGATGAAGAGAATGAGGCTGATGTGAATGGCATCCGTTCTGGGAAGGCACACACAAGTTTGACTCCACATTCTCTGGACCCCCATCATGCCTTTCTGAGGATGAATGTAAGCAAGACTCCCGACTGTAAATAACCAATCCCTTGGCCAATCGGAGGCTGGCTAGCTCAGGCCTGCATGTTTAATTCATGAAGAGGCTTCTTATTTTAGGATGTATGGAAAGCAACAGAACTTTTCGCCTGAGCAGGCAAAACAGCTTGTGATACATGGGTGAATCATGAACACGACTACATTCAGGATACATATAACTACTAATAAAAATAATTAAGAATTATATTACTTATTATATTACTTATTTTGTATATACACTCACCAGCCACTTTATTTGGTACAACTGCTGTCCAACTGCTTATTAACGTAAATTTCTAATCAGCCTACCACATGGCAGCAACTCAATGCATTTAGGCATGAGGACATGGTCAAGACGATCTGCTGCAGTTCAAACTGAGCATCAGAATGGAGAAGAAAAGTGATTTAAGTGACTTAGAATGTGGCATGGTTGTTGGTGCCAGACAGGCTGGTCTAAGTGTTTCAGAAACTGGTGATCTACTGGGATTTTCATACACAACCATCACTAGGGTTTACAGAGAATGGTCCAAAGAAAAAGTCAGAGGTCAGAGGAGAATGGCAAGACAGTAGGCAACAGTAGACAACAGTAACTCAAATAACCTTTACAACCAAGCTATGCAAAAGAGCATCTCTAAACACACAACACGTCGAACCGTGAGGCCTCTGGGCTACAGCAGCAGAAGACCACACCGGGTGCCAATTCTGTCAGCTAAAAACAGGATACTAAGGCTACAATTTACATTGGCTCACGAAAATTGGACAATAGAAGATTGGAAAAACTTTGGCTGGTCTGATGAGTTTCGATTTCTGCTGCGACATTTGGATAGTAGGGACAGAATTTGGTATCAGCACCATAAAAGCATGGATCCATCCTTCCTTGTATCAATGGTTCAGGTTGGTGGTGGTGGTGTAATAGTGTGGGGGATATTTTCTTTGCACACTTTGGGCCAATTAGTACCAACTGAAGATTGTGTCAACACCACAGCCTACCTGAGTATTATTGCTGAACATGTCTAACCCTTTATGACCACAGTGTACCCATCATCATGGCTACTTCCAGCAGGATAACTCGCCATTTCATAAAGCTTGAATCATCTCAGACTGGTTTTCTGAACATGACATTGAGTTCACTGTACTCAAATGGCCTCCACAGTCACCAGTTCTCAATCCAATAGAGCACAT
>CAIGQZ010004625.1:13607856-13633301 GCA_903798205.1 Danio tinwini | reverse complement strand
AAAAAAAAAACACAATAATAACGATCACTTTTTCCCATTGCAGTGAAATTTTTTTCAGATATATATAAAAAAAAATATATATATATTTTATATATATATAAAATACTACTAAAAATAATTTCTTTATTTGTCATTCATTAATAATGTCAATATATTTGCCTTACAGTAATGACATCTGGAGTAAATGTGTTTGCTATAAAATAATGTCAAATGTTTTCTTTCTTTTGTTTTGGGGGTAAAATATGACCCTCAGAATTTTCATGAGGTTCATCCATGCATACATTTTCTCTAATGTGCATATCTGCATCTTTAACAAACGTTACTGTTTCTTTCCTGGCTCTCATAAGAAAACCCACACTCCCCAATCCACGTGCACATTCTGTCACACTGAGAGGTAGAGGCACATAAACATGAATATTTCAGCTTGTTTCAGATCACTCTGCATGTGCTCTCTCACTCTTTCTTCAGTCTGGTCCCAATGCAGAGGACCATGTTCTACTGTATGTGTCTACATTTACCTTCATAAATATATTTATGCATGCGTTGTGCCGCCTCACATAAAAGCGTCTTCAATAAAAGAAGGAAAAACAAATATCACAAATATTGTTTAGCTTATCACATTACCATAACATAACTAAAAGTCTGATGATGTGGGTAAAAGATAAAAAAAGATTGCGATAAAACTATTAGTGTTTGTGTGCATTATGTGTGAGCGTTCTGGAATTTAGGTTCAGTAAGTGTGTGATGCAAGCTGATGAAAAAGCTGATGAAAAATCGCAGCGATGAAGCCTCTTTAGCCAATCAGACGTCTCATTCTCTGTGATGTCACCACAGATCTGTCACTTGAAGATTGCACTTGAGCGCTCTTCATGTAACTGCGGTTCAGAATATTTTATTCATCTCCTCAAGAGTCTGTGCAGAACTAAAATTTTCCATGACATCTGCATCTTAAGACGCTGGAATCATGTTTACATTAGGCGTTTGGCATACACTTTTATCCAAAGCTACTTACGTTGCATTGAATGTACACATACTATTTACAAGTTTTCGCTTTTCCTGGAAATCGAACACACAATCTTAGAGTTGTTGGTGCCGAGCTAGTATTTGTGCTACAGGAAGCCTGCATATGCTTGCTATGTTTGCTAATCCATTAGTTATGGCTGATATTGATGACAATACAGTGGACACCTTGATGTCAAAAATGCAAATTGATTTGATGTCAATGTGAAAACGACACCAAATTGATATCTGATATTGCCATCAAAAACAGAGCAAAAAAATTATCATAGGACTGTCCTGTAATTGACTTTAATGTGGTTCTTGACACCAATGTTAGATCAAGGTAGTTTATATGCAATGCGGGGATACATAATCTAATGTAAATTTGTCATTTGGAATTGAATTGAACTTTTTATGTCTTTATTTTATTAGTCAAACAGGCATCATGTGTGGTTTTTATGATTTTTTTTATGTTGTTTTGATGTCTAAGTGTCCATTGGCTGTAACTGTTAATACAGATGATACTGATATTATATGTACCTCATTACATTTGTTGTTTTAGTGATAATAACTCTATACAAATATTTCTCATTCACTATTTGTGAAGGGTTTGTCAGGGGCTGCATTTTTGCCAGTGGTGTTGACAATATTGTCTGAATTGAAGGGACTGTGAATGCTGAAAAGAACAGACAGGTCTTAATCCAATATGCCATTCCTGCTAGAAAGCACATAATTAGTTATGGTTTTATTTTTTAAAATGACAATGATTAGAAACAAACTGCTAATACAGAGAAATCGCAGACACTCATGAAATGGCCAGTCCAGACCTGAATATAATTGAGTTAGTATGGGATCACCTGGACAGAAAAAAAAATATGACAGTCTAAATCTAAAGAAGGACCCTGTGAAGTGATGATACTGCATGGCACATTATTATTGTCCACTTGATGTAATTTTGTTTAGAAAAAAATCATTTTTTCCTTAATTTTATGGACACATTTTGCATATTTTCTGTTTGAATGGTAATAAAACCCTCAAAGTTAATATGAACATACTGTTTGAAAGTCTAAAGGTTATTGCACATTGAATAATTGAATCCAAAATTGTCATCTGAAATCTTTCTACGTTAAAAAAATAAAAATGGACCAGATGTTGTGTGATTCATATTGAAACACTGCCTCCGAAACCTTCGTCCGTCATAAAAAAAAAAAAATTCAAACTAGGTTCGATTTCTTCCACTTTTCGCATCCGAAAAATGGGTTTAAGGGGTGTTTTGACCATTCAGAGCCACAGTACAAGCAAAAAGCTAATGACAGAATTCGATCACTTGAGCTACAGATAACTTTATGACAAACACAGCCCATAAAATTAAGGAAGAATGTGACGGATAGTTGAGAACCCCTAAATGCTGGATTCAGTGACTGGTGCACTTCTGTGGCCATTGATCAGATGCACAGTATTGTGCAATAGTGGCCCAAGACTATTGCACAATACTGTGCATCTGATCAATGGCCACTCATTCTCACTGGGATGTTGTTCTAGCGAACACACTTTGTATCCTGGGCCTCAGAGCCACCAACAGCGGATATGGCTTATTATGGGAGCACACACACTCTCACTCTATCACCATCTCTGTCTATCCGCTCACACACATTCATCCAACCCCCATTTGCGACCACTACGGGTCACTTCCTCTTCCTGTGCCAGAGAGGTCAGAGGTCATTCCGAATCCACCCCTGTCACTTTCAAAGCAAACACAACTGGGGTTCCTCTTCAACATTCATCTGTGCACGTGTGTGTATGTTTATACTGAAAAAACAAGGACACTTACACCACACCTAGAAATGCATGATAGAACTATAGCTGGAAGTTCGTCATGGTTACATTAGCAAAATTTCAAATTTAGAGATATATTATTGCCAAAGACGGCCCCGTTTTCATTAAATAGGTCATTTTGAGCTCCATGCATAATATTATGAATAGTTTTACATCAAAAATATCATTATTTTGAAGTAATAGGTTATTTTGTGTCCTTTGAATAGGCATTGGTGATTTTGGACTAGAATTAAACACCCAATTGTATGATTGGCTGACAGTTTTGCATACTTAAAATAATTTTTAAACAATTTTTTTTAAAGAAAATCGAAATAACAAATTTGAAAGAGCCCACCGATGAAAACTTCAGCTCATATGTTTGAATGTTTTGAGTTCTGAAACTTACAGGAAGCTTTTATAATCTCTTATATGACAAAATATCAAGGGAAAAGTGATTTGCTCATGACCTCTTTCAAATTTAGTGACTGTCCAATAATCCGGTGATACGTGAAGCTTGAAGGCCCCATGGATGCTTATACAGGGCTCGAAATTGCGACCATTTTGGTCACATATGCACCCGAAATTTAATCTATGCGACTTCATAATATATTTGGGAACATTTGTGCGACTGCATATAATGGTTGTAGTGCGACTTGTTTCGATTTTTTCTAAAAACGTGCTGAATCGGACTTCCCTGCTGCTATATTGGTTCATAAAAGCTGTCAATCACTCAAGGCTTTCCTAAAACAGGGAGCTTTTAAGGGTACCAGCCGAGATCAATCAAGTGTTTTCTGAGAAGGTGCCTGAATCTCGGTGCGTTGCATTCACTGCGTGTTCAGTGCAAATGTCCGCTAAATGTAAAATCTAACACTGTACACATCATCACCAAAGAAGCTCGCCTTTACTAAGTTTAAACTGAATCTGCGGCTCATAACAAAGAACGGTATTTGCGCCGGTGGTCATCACAAGAATCCTGCTCTGCCTGCTCTTATATTGGGTCGGCTGACTTTTCCACAAACACAGAAAAATGAAAATCACAGCATAATGAAACTGTGCATTTACAATGACACAAACCCAAAACCAAAACTTTTAAAGAGTGGTAGAAGTGAGACTTTTCTTACTTTCTTTGGTCCATTCTTTCTTGAGATGTATATTAGTTTTCTATTTACTGATGACTGCTTTGCAGCTTTCAGCCTTGGATTGAATGATTTATTTTAATCTTACGTTTGTTTTGTAGCAGAAATATTATTTATTAAACTGACATGCATATAAAACAATAGTACAAAATAAATATTACTTACTGCAATGATTCATTTTTGTTTGATGCAAACCATAAATTTATTTTTTATCAAGTAACAGCAGAACCTTTTACATTACATAACTCGCACATTCAGGGCAGCATGATAATGACAAATGTAATTCATTTTAAGTATTATTGACATCATCATCATTAATAATATTTTAATATTATTAGACATTCATTTTGGAATTATTACACATATATCAATAAGTCATCACAGCATTAGGTAGTTGTTTCTGGTTTTTGTTAGTCCTGATTGATGTTGTTTTCAAATACAATAAATCCCTTAATATACAATTTGCAGTGGTGCTCATTCATTTTTAATGGGTGCTCCTAAATTTTTTCTAGTGCTCCTAAATTTTTGAAGTTGGGAGCACCGGTGCTACCAAGTAAAAAAGTTAATTTTGAGCCCTGTCATGCAGTACTTTTAAACCAAATCCTTGAAAATAAAGGTTTCTCATGGGCATTCATGGTTCAATAAATAATATTTAACGCTCATGAAACTTTTATATCAAACTAATGATTCTTTATATTGTAAATAAAAAGGTTTTTCAGATTGCTAAAATGCTTTCCAACAAATGGTTCTTTTAAGAACTGTTCTCTAAAAATGGTTCTTCTATGATACCACTGCGAACACATCATTTAGGAAGCTTTGTTTTTAAAAGCACAGGAGTGTCCATTGCTGCTCCTGGAGGGCCAGTGTCCTGCAGAGTTTAGCTTCAACCCCAATTAAACACATCTGATCCCACTGCTCATTTCTTAGAATTACTTGAAACTTCCAAGCAAATATGTTGGAGATAAACTCTACAGAAAAGGTGGCCTCTATTCTAAACTAAGCAGATTTTTTTCTGATTAATATATCTGTTCAGAATTTACAAACATTACTTTTATATTGCTAAAGTCTCATTTTAAAGACAATTGTTGTACAAACCAGTTATTTATTTAAGATTGTGTTTTTGTTGTACTTTGTAATGTATGAAAAGCAAACAACAAAGTATTGAACTTTCATGGAAAATATGGGGGGGGTGGGGTTAACTAAATTAAAATGCATGAATTTGAACTAGAGCAAGTATAGCTATGATTTAGTTTCATTGGTTTCTTGTTTTAGTTAAATCAGTAATATTGTATTTCCGTGTGCAGAAGCTGATCTGGGATCAGTTTATCATACGGAGCGCTTCTGTCGGTCAGCGCTTATACCACTCATTGGCTCATACATGCATTCGCTGATACTGAATGATATGATAATGATATCAGGATAGAATTGTAAAATATGGGATAATCCAGGCAAAAACGGGAGGGTTGACATGTATGAAGTGAACAGGAAGTGTTTGTGGAAAAACAGTTTTGCGAGGGAACGCAAAACATCTTTGCGAGGGAACGAAATCTTTGCGAGGGAACGCAAAAACTTAAAAAATATATATATTTTCCTATCACTGTTTTTTCTCCCACCCATTTTTTTTTTCTCCCACTCAGTTTTTTTTCCACCATCACGTCCCTTCCGGGTCTCCGTAACAAACCTTAGTAACACAAGATAGAGAATAAAGTGTCATTTATCAGTCTCATCCAATAAGCATTCAGTTGTGTCGTCAGCCGGTCGTTTCCCATCATGCTTTTAGTAAGCGCAGTCTTTGGAGAGCAACTGCTGCCGACTGCTCAATCCGAGGCCTCGATCGCGAGAGTTTTTTGGCGTGACATCAGAGCGAGGCGGACGCAACTCGGACACATTTCTAACCAGCATGCATTTTGCGGTGATCACCGGTGATCGATTCTGCGCAGATTTTTGGCCGTCTCGAACGAGCCTATAGTGTCCGTTCAGCTGATAGAGCTGAACCAACCCCGTGACTTCAGACACAGCGACATTCCCAGATGGCGGCGCCCTAGGTCTAAAATCTATAGTAAAACAGGCTGTTTTTTGCTAAATGGTTACATTAATGGAGTTTGTTTAATATATTTTCATTAAAGTGGAATCCAGTGTACAAAATAAGGTAAACTTGACTGAGTGCTTCATTTCCCCTTTAACTACGATGTACTTGCATGAACAAATATATACAATGTGCTTACTGTGTTCAAAATGTACTGCAGAACACTTTTGGTGGTCTTGAGCTGGAATACGGGTAGGACTAAGGACAGGTTTGGTTGTATGGGTAGGTTTTAGGGTGGGTTACGGTGTAAGAGATATAGTCAACTGTATAATTATAAATGTAATTACAGAAATTAATTACATATGTAAATACATGCAGGTATTTAGTCATTCAAAAGTACAATGTAAAAACATGTATTGACAATAAGTACATTGTAGCAAATTATTAATGTCAGTGTAAATACATATTAGTTAAAGCCACCTAACATAAAGTGGGACCCCAAAAAATATTGGTTTTGAAATTGTTGTATGTCACAGTAATGAGTGACAAATTCACATTAAAAACTCTGATTAAAATTACAGTTTAAACTTCCAAATTATGTTTTACGTTTGCATTTTTATTATTTTATTCATTACTATATAATATTATTATTATATTCCATAATGTGCATGAAAATCTGGCCTAGCATGGTTCTAGTCATTTTAGTGGATCCATGTGTACACGAATATTGATGAAAAACCTTTCCATTTGTAATGCATCATTATCATGTAAACGTTCCCATAATTAAACTAAGAGAACAAATTAGTGTAATTGTGGTAGTTATTTAACTAAGAAGAGAATAAATTAGTGAAATAGGGCAACAGCTGAGCTAAAATAAGGCTCAACAAAATCTGAGAATTTTTTCATTTGTGGCCACAATGTTCTTCTTCCATGTCAAGTAGTGTTTGTTATAATGTAAAAATGGTCAGTAATGATTAATTAATTCACTGTCAAAAGATGCTGTGTTCAAGCCTTCACTGTAAAAAATGCTGGGTTCCACACAACTCCTTCATGTTGTTCCAACACAAATCGATTAAGTTAATTTTTTTTACAATTTTAAGTGGATTAAACATAACACAATTAAGTTGTCCCCAAAATAGATCTCAAGAAATGTGTTTTTTTTAGCTCATTTTAAATAAGCAGCAGAAAACATTTATTGAGTGTTCTGTAATGTTCATACAGTATTTACGAGTGCATATGCATTCAAGTCGTTTTAGATAAAAAGAAAATGAAAGAGAACGAAAATTCCTGAAAATACCCCAAAAAATGACCTTGTAATGGCATTCATGTGTGTTCAGCTTCTGAATACGATTTATCTAACGAAAATTCACTGCACCATAAATCTGTACGTCATCTGTAGTTTATGACAGAATGTGCAGTTGGGAGTTGTAGTCCAAATGTCAGCACTTAACACCATTTCTCCCCCCCCCCCTTTGTCCAAATGTCAGCCCCCTCTCCAAACATCATAATCATCCCTTCCTTCAATCCATCACAAGATTTAGAGGCTCGCCGACCTCCTTTTTTTCAGCTTCTGTTCCCTGAAAAAAATCTCAATGCATAGCTAGCAAGACAGCGTGGCGCTGCTAATGCTACACAGGCTCAAGTGACCTCTGCGAGCCACCTAATCCAGATGAACACTGTCTAGACTGTTCATTACATTCTAATCACGGCCGCTACATGTGCCAGTCCGTCCTGAAGCGCTGCCTGCTGGGGTGAGAGAAGTGGGAGCGATTTGACCCCTTCAGATTGCACATAAACACACTTGCAAGCTTAACACTTGAAGTGTTTTGCATTGCTAAATAATGCTAATAGCCACACTGGATGAGTTAGTGCAGGCTAGGCTAACAATATGGCAGCTCAAACTCAGCTGAACTCAGTTTTTTTAGTTAAGTGTAAAGAAAGCATCCAAATTAAAGGTATGATTATTATTACATGTTTCTTTTGTCACATTTGATCAGTTTGGGTTTGTATTCAAATTGCAGGTTTTCTTAAAGAGCACCTATTTTACCCCTTTTTCCTGATTTAAGATAAGTCTTTTGTGTCTTTAGAATATGTCTGTAAAGTTACAGCTAAAAACACCCATCAGATTATTTATTATACCTTTCAGAATATTGGACTTTTTGCTCTGAACACTATGTAGCTGTTTTGCTAGTTATTCCCACCTACTGTTTCCACGTGCTTGTCAGAGTGTGCCTCTATCTCCGCCTCGGCTGCGTCAGATAAACAGCACAGTGACAGACATGAAGAAAGCAGATCTCATGTAACGTTAGTGAGAAATACTGCAGTAAGAACTTTCCCGATGATTATTTAATGTATTTATCAAGTCTTTCTGCAACGATGAGGGATTGAAGCATCTTCTTTTATAATTGTACTGACATGCGGCTGTGGTGATAAAGACGGTAAAATCGCTGTTATTCATTAGAAACACGCACTTTTGATCACATTTGATGATGATTGATGATCACAGAGAGCTGAACAGATCTTTTAATCCCAGTTGCTTTGTGCATGTCCTGTTTTGTTAATATGATTATACGCATTACTACGAAGATATGTTAATACATGGCTGTCAATCAATTTGGTGGGTGAGGAAGACCACACTTCTACGTCACGTTGTGATGGGCCTTAAAATGGGAGGGATTTGGATCCTATTTTAATGCCAGGAAATGTAAAAAAAAAAAAAAAAACTTATTGTCTTTATGTCACTCCAATATAATTGTGGACACACTATACCTACACACAGTTCTGTCTCAAAAGATGATTTCCATCATAGGTGCCCTTTAAACTTTTTTTTTTTTTTTGCAGCATTTATATACAACAAACGTTAGTTTATTCATATCTATATTCTGTTTTACAAAGGAATATTAAAATATAATTTGGTCAATGATATACACTTTGTTATTGATTTTTGTGCTAGAAATGTGCAAAATAGCTCATATCTGATGAAATAATGCCTCTTTTGCATATTTAAACATTTATTTTTTAAGAAAATGTAGAATTTTAATAAGGCTATTCTCCAGCAGTGTCTTACCTTAAGAACTTTATTGGCAAACTGCGTATTAGTTTATCAAAATAATCCCAAACTAGCATGCTAGTTATGTTTACATTTATCAAATGTTGTGCGTTTTTTATAAAGCTAAAGTTTCTAGAAGAATAAAGTTCAAAATTGGCATACTTTTTGTTTGATATATTTAATATATTTAAACATTGTTTTTAAGAAAACCTTGAATTTTATTAATGCTATTCTCCAGCAGTGTCTTACATTAAGGACTTTATTGGCAAATTAGGTATTAGTCACTAAAAAATATTCCCAAACTAGCACGCTAGTCATGTTAATAGATAGCAAATGTAGCATTTTGTGAAAAGCTAAAGGCTAAAAAGCTAAAAAAAAATTCAAAATTCACTTCAGTCACTTACATTTTGTTGTGACATTGTACATTTATTAAGTTTAAACTGTTTTTATGGTCTCTTCTAAAATATTTTAAGGTATAATTGTGTAGTTCTCCCCATGTTGCCGTGGGTTTCCTCCGGGTGCTCCGGTTTCCCCAAGTCCAAACACATGCGCTATAGGTGAATTAGGTAAGCTAAATTGTCTGTAGTGTGTGTGAATGAGCATGTATGGGTGTTTTGCAGTAATGGATTGCAGCTGCATAATACATCTGCTGGATAAGTTGGTGGTTCATTCCGCTGTGGCGACCCCAGATTAATAAAGGGACTAATCTGAAAAGAAAATGAATGAATGAATGAATAAATGAATGAATAATTGTGTAGCAGCTAGTTGAAAAATATTTTTATTATGTAGCTCTAATTCCACATGATATAATCTAACTGTAAAATATTGAGTACATTTAAATGAAAGCTTAGTGTAATAAATTTGTTTGTGTTATTTTGAGGAACAACACATACAGGAACACACTTCTAGATAATACACAGATTTGTTCCTATAGATAGCTATAAAAATGAAACTCATAAGAAGATACTGATGCAAGCACGTCAATCTATACCACCTCCTGGTGTGTACCAGCTCCTGCCATGTGTGTGTGTGTGTGTGTGTGTGTGTGACTGTTGTTGAATAAAATATTTATGCAGTCAGGCAGATGGGAGAAGCTCCCCCCCCTCCTTCCTCTCTTTCCTCCTTAGTGTATCTTCTTTTTTTCTTCCTTTTCTTCGCCTGCATTGCCCTAATCTCTGGTTTTCCTGCCGCCGTCAGTGTCAGCTGTCACATCAAATCACATTATTGGGAAGTGTGTGTAGGTGAGGCACCGTTTAGAGACGAGCTGTGAGCAGAAGTGCATATACACACAGCCGTATCTCTCACTCTCTCACACACACACTGCTTTTGTTGCTGCGAAGTTAATGAGGTTCTATAAATCTTAGGTATCGACTTTTCCTCTGGCTCAGTGGCTTGGAAAATGCTTACTTTAAGTAATAATGTTACAGTAATATTACTAATGAAAGCAATAATTATAATTATTAATATAATAACTATAATAATAATAATTATTATTATTTTTGTATGTGTACATTAATAATAAATCCTCATAATATCAATAATATATTATGTTAATCATTTATTATAATAATAATATAATTATATAATTCTAATAATATTATTATTGATATTATATTTTATTATGATTATTATTAATAAAAAATTAACATGAAGGTTTATTATAAAAGGATTATTAACATTTACATTTTATTATTAACATTAGTAACATTTATTTTGATATAATATACACATCTTTACATTAACATAAGCAACACTTAAAAATATGCATATAGTTAAATTCCATATTAATATTATACATAAAATATACTAATATTAGCCTGAACTTACCAAGTGTTTTAATAAGCTTTTTTGCTGTTATATGTTAATATAATATAATATAATAGTTAATAGTATAATATAATAGTTAATAATATAATATAATATAATAGTTAATAGTATAATATAATATAACAGCTAATAATATAATATAATATAACAGTTAATAATATAATATAATATAATATAATATAATAGTTAATAATATAATATAATAGTTAATAATATGATATAATAGTTAATAATATAATATAATAGTTAATAATATAATATAATAGTTAATAATATAATATAATAGTTAATAAGTCCAAAGACATGTGGTACAGGTGAATTGGGTAGGCTAAAATTGACCGTAGTGTATGTGTGTGAATGAGTGTGGATGTTTCACAGTGATGGGTTGAGGCTGGAAGAGCATCTGCTGTGTAAAACATATGATAAATAAAGTTAATATAATAATTAATAAAGTTAATATAATATAATATAATAATAAATAAAGATAATATAATAATAAATAAAGTTAATATAATAATATAATATAATAAAGTTAATATAATAATTAATAAAGTTAATATAATATAGTATAATATAATAGAATAGTAAATAAAGTTAATATAATATAATAATAAATAAAGTTAGTAGAATAGAATAAAATAGAATAGAATAGTAAATAAAGTTAATATAATCTATTATAATTTTTAATACATTTAAAAAAGGAATTTATTTCTTTGTTGACAGCTAAATTTTCAGAAGATATTACTTGGGGATAATGTGACAGTATCCAAAAGAATTTGAATATGCAGATTTAAATGTTCAAATATTTATTATAGACCCCATTTAGCATTTTTCAAATTAAATATACGTTTTATTATCAGACATTTTATCAGAACATGAGCTGCAAAAATAAGTTGCAAATTTAAACCCTCTATCAACAAAAAATCCCAACGAACATCAACTTTTTTCTAAATTATTACATTAATTTCCAGGTTTACTGTGCCAGAATGTGTTGAGAATGAAGAACACCCTTGAGCCTGAGTCAAATTTACTGCAACACATCTCATTGCTTTGTGTTAGTATATAAACACATAATTTTAGATATCCCCCGTGTCCTATATGGAAACACCTACAGTGCGAAATAGGCAGTGGATTATCATCTCTGTGTTTCTCCAGGTGAACAGCCTGCTATCAGTCCCCCTGTGGCTTTGATTTAAGAGCAATACTTAGCTTTATAATGTGGCCGTATGGTGGCCATATCTCCGTATCCTCCCCTAACATTTGCCCCACACAGGTTGCCAGTCACTCATCACGGTTCTTTGACCCTGTACTGATGAGATGTGACCACCCACTGCCGAAAGACCTCTCAGGAATCCAAACCCCCATCTTAGGCCAATGCTGTTTGTTTCTGATCAGCCGTCTTTATTGACAATTTGTCTGTGTTTGTTTGGAGTTGGCGTCTTCTCTGCATGCTCACTCAGCTGTTTGACTTTGGCGTTAAATGTTGTTTCGACATAAGTCAACGGCACTAAATCTAAATCGTTTTTCGCTACAGTCTTACATGCGTCTCTCTGCATAAGTGTGGAGTCTAAGTGCCTTCAATGTAAATGTTTTTTCTGAATGTGTGTGTGTGTGTGTGTGTGTGTGTGTGTGTGTGTGTGTGTGTGTTTGTATGGGATGTTTGCAGAGAGGAGAGACTTGTCTACATTTGATTGCTCCCAGGGGCAGTAATTATGGGCGTCAGGGGGTTCCTGATAGGGTAAGTACAATTCTATTGATCCAGCGTGATTTGCATCACAAAGCGTAATAAGGAGCCTAATTGGTGCTTGATAACAAACACATGGCTGAGAAAAGCTCTTTATCACATGGGTCTGTTTGTTTATTTCTTCTCCTTTATTTCTTCTTTACACAACTCCTTCAACCCAAAAGTGCTTTAGAGTCACTCTGGAATGCAAAGAGGCCATCTGCAGTAAAAAATACAACTGGCCTTTTTGTAGCACTGAGATTTTGTAATTAGCATGTTTGCTAAGACAAGCAGCTCTATTATTAAAGCTCATGGTTATAGGTTAATGATTTGAACAAAGCCATAACTTCAAGTTTTCATTTTTGCAAACTAGGTGAAAAAAAAACTCATAAAGCTATATTAGAAAGACTCCACACATGCCTAGGGAACCAGAACTTAGCACAGCATAAATACAAGCTAAAACACTGGAAATATTAGCAGCTGTGCAGAATACACACATTATAAAGCAAAGAAGAAGCCATGTAACAGAAATTTGGAAACCCACATAGCAAAATATCTCTGGCCCACACAATTAGCTTTTGCTTTGTCCAAATGCTGCAGTGAATTACGGTACATGACTGGACCAAGTCTGGCTTCCAGACAAGGGCAAAACATGGACCATATCTGAAGCCAAGTTAATAACCCATAATAACTGAGCCTGAACTGGGCCAGATATGTTGGTGTGTCACTACTGCAATTAAATTGATAAACATGTGAATCATTGCGCTTTAGGCGTGCTATGGGTGGGCTTTTTCTCGAAGTGACCTGATTGGTAGAATTTTTTTTCTTTATTTGAAAATAATAAAAATGTATTTTTAATGTGGGTCAAGATTAAACTTAAATGGCCCACATATCAGTTATTAACATCTGGGCCAAATACTACATTTTACATCTGGTTCAGGTATTCTGTGCCACCTTAAAGACGGGGCCAGCTCTGCCAAACCCGGGGCATGTTTGCCCCACATGCTGTATGCCAGTGCCGGATGAATGCCATGCTGGGCCAGATTTATGCCAAATCTGTGCTAGAATTCTTTGCTGCCTAGGAACATTCATAGAGAAACATTCATTGATAATCTTAAAAGTTTCATAGCAACACATTGGCAACTAAGTAGAAGATAACAGTCATCTAAGCTGCGTTCTGATTGAGCAGGGTCCCTACAAAGTGTTCACTGCCTCATATTCTCTGAGCACTGAATGTCTGTTGAAGTTTACGTCACTTGACCAAATGGTTTATTCTGAAGAGAAAACTTAATCAAGTCATGCATGTCTACTTTCAGGTTTTTACAACATAATATACTTCTGTAAATACATAATGTACTTCTGTTTATACATATAATGTCAATTCCTTGGTGAAATAATATGTCCATTAGTATTTTAGAATTTTAAAAAATGCAATTATTATTATTTTAAATAATTTGCATTATATAATATTTGTATTATTTTGATATAAGATAGCATTTAAAAGATCTATACGTGATAAATATCAGCTGTGGTGCTATATATAAAATAAACACATCACTCACTCACTGTCCTTCAGCTTATTCCCTGCTCTATCGGGAAACCCATGCAGACACAGGCAAACTCCACACAATAAGACCTCCTGGTCCAACCTGGACTTGAACTTCAACCTTCTTGCTGTGAGGACACCATGCTAACCACTTAGCCACGTGGCTAAACATAAACAAAATGTGATAATATGAAATGTGTCTTTTATCCTATTTAACTGTAATCGTATTTATAACTGTGAAAAGTTAAATACATCTCGTATCTGGTAGTAATTAAAATTAAATAATAACATTGGAGTATCAGTGCTGATATTTTATTCTAATTAGTTTGATAGATAATTACAAAGAAACCTGCAAAAAAAAATTGATTACAAAACAGCATGTCAATACCTTGATAGCCAACTAGAATGGGGTACATGCAGATTGCAGATGGACTTTTAATTTTCAGTAACCCACTGCCTGATTGATATATGATACGAAGTGGGTCTCAGAATGTACAAGAAGCACTGCAGTAAGTTTCATTGTTCCACACCATGTCTCATAAATATGAAAATGTATTTTACCAAAGTATTTTTAAAGGAGTTTCTGCGATCGCCTACTGCTCCTGATGGCTTTTGCGTTTAAATGGTTTTTCATCCCGTTTTATGCTTGAACAACTAAATGAATGCTCAAGTCTATTTAACTAATTATATTTTAATTACATTACAACATCGATGCTGTAAAAGGAACCGTATGAAATTGAAAATAGTCCCATTAACTTTTGAAATTTATCTGTATACTAGCTGGCTGTAATATACAGTGCATCCGGAAAGTATTCATAGCGCTTTCACATTTTTTCATGTTACAGCCTTATTCCAAAATGTATTAAATTCATTTATTTCCTCAAAGTTCTACACACAAATACCCCATAATGACAATGTGAAAAAAGAACTTGTTGAAATTGTTGCAAATTTATAAAACATTTAAAAACCCTGAAAAATCATGTAAGTATTCAAAGCCTTTGCTCAATACTTTGTTGATGCACATTTGGCAGCAATTACAGCTCTAAGTCTTTTTGAATATGATGCCACAAGCTTGGCACACCTGTCTTTGGGAATGTTTGCCCATTCCTCTTTGCAGTACCTCTCAAGCTCTCTCAGGTTGGATGGGAAGCGACAGTGTACAGCCATTTTCAGATCTCTCCAGAGATGTTCAATAGGATTTGGGTCTGGGCTCTGGCTGGGCCACTCAAGGACATTCACCAAGTTGTTGTGAAGCCAGTCCATTGATATTTTGTCGGTGTGCTTTGGGTCATTGTCCTGCTGAAAGATGAACCGTCGCCCCAGTCTGAGGTCTAGAGCACTCTGAAGCAGGTTTTCATTAAGGATGTCTCTGTACATTGCTGCATTCATCTTTCCCTCTATCCTGACTAGTCTTCCAGTTTCTGCTGCTGAAAAACATTCCCAGAGCATGATGCTGTCACCACCATGCTTCACTGTAGGGATGGTATTAGCCTGGTGATGAGCGCTGCCTGGTTTTCTCCAAACGTAACGCCTGGCATTCACTCCAAAGAGTTCAATTTTAGTCTCATCAAACCAGAGAATTTAGTTTTTTATGGTCTGAGAGTCCTTCAGATGCCTTTTGGCAAATTCCAGGTAAGAAGTGGCTTCTGTTTGGCCACTCTATCATACAGGCCTGATTGGTGGATTGCTGCACAGATGGTTGTCCTTCTATAAGTTTCTCCTCTCTCCACAGAAGAACGCTGGAGCTCAGACAGAGTGACCATCGGGTTATTGATCACCTCCCTGGCTCTTCTCCCCCGATCACTCAGCTTAGATGGCTGGCCAGCTCTAGGACGAGTCCAGGTGGTTCCAAACATCTTCCACTTACGGATGATGGAGGCCACTGTGCTCATTGGAACTTTCAGAGCAGCAGAAATTTTTCTGTAACCTTCCCCAGCCTTGTGCCTCGAGACAATCTACAGAGATCTACAGACGATTCCTTTGTCTTCATGCTTGGTTTGTGCTTTGACATGCACTGTCAACTCTGGGACCTTATATAGACAGGTGTATGCCTTTTCAAATCATGTCCAATTAACTGAATTTATCACAGGTGAACTCCAATTAAGCTGCTGAAACATCTCAAGAATGATCAGTGGAAACAGAATTTAACTGAGCTCAATTTAGAGCAAAGGCTGTGAATACTTATGTACATGTGATTTTTCAGGTTTTTGATTTTTAAGAAATTTGCTACAATTTGAAAAAAATCTTTTTTCACATTGTCATTAAGCGGTATCGTGTGAAGAATTGTGAGGAAATAAAAAAAATGTAGTCCATTTTGAAATAAGGCTGTAACATAAGAAAATGTGGAAAAAGTTAAGCGCTATGAATACTTTCCGGATGCACTGTACCTCATACACAATCATTAAAAATAATAAAAAATACATTTATTAAAAAACAATCTGCATAGCAACACTTTGGCAACCAGGTAGAACATAAAAAAAACATATGCATGGACACAAGTGTCTGGACATTTTACTAACCTATAAGGCCATGTGAGAGAATTTATGAATGGGCATGATGCATCACAACTGATGAAGTCGGGTCAGTATGTATGATAATGACAAATGGTTGATGTAGTACATCTGAATTACATTCGTAGTCCTCGTATTAATACTAGAATATTTTCTTTTATAACTGTTATAAAGTAAATTCAAATGTAGTACCTACTAGAGTAGTATGCCATTTCGGACACAGCTCAAATCTTAAGAAACCACATAGAAACCCCTTGGCAACCATAAACACAACAATCTTATAAAAATGTGCTAAAAGAAGAAACCATATAGCAATGCCTTGTCAAATCTGGTACCCAGCATGATGTAATGCAAAGCTTTTACATGACTGCACTGTTATATTTAATAAAACGTGTTATATTTAATAAAACGTGTAAAGCCGCGGTCACACTGCACTTTTCCACCCATAGACTTTCATTCATACGCAAGCGAAGGTGAAAGACTGGAAATGCAGGCTCGGAAAGTTTTGCAAGTGTTGCAAAGTTCAAGCTTGGAGAACTCTGCTCTGCAAAATCGCATCACATGATTTTGTGAGCACAATCAAAGAGCAAAACATGACCTCAGTGTACAGAAATTTAAAATATGGACCAATCGCTTGCTTTTTTTAATCCTGTGTAATCACACTTCTTTTTTCGCAGCTCCGTACGACAGAATTTCGCATGCTCAAAGTCAAGTGTGACCGCGGCATAAGAATTGACACAAAGTGGATCTACAGGTGATACCAATAATATCCAAAATATGTCAGTCTGTCTGCTGTTAATACTGCTTAATTCGATAACCGAAGGAATCTACGTTTGTCCTTTCAGAAAGTGTTGCTGCCGGCCTCGTCCTGCTGTGGTATCAGTGGCGGTCTGTGACAGAGGGGTAAGTGGTGTCTCCACTTTCAGGACTTGACCCTGTGCTGAGTAGCACTTTGATGGGAACCAATTACCCCCAGACAGCACCTGTCAACACACGGAGAGAGCGGACACAGATGAGGCAGATATTCACCTTTACACCCCACACACAACGGGAGCTGGTTTCCTGCTGCCTTGTGCTCTTTACTTTCAAGGGTCACATAGTGCACATCAAAAAAACAACATCTACTTCATTTAACTAATGTAAGAGCCCAAAGAAGCCCTTTACCTGATGAATGACAGGAAGCTATTTTTTACCTTTTTTTTCTTTCATTCTACTTATTTCTCTGTCTATTTAACTGTACATCTGCCTACATATCTGTCCTAGTATCTGACTATGTAACAGTCAGTGGTGGACAATAACTATTTTTTTTTACTTCACTACTGTGCATATCTGTACTTTAAAGGGGTATTTTTAGGAAAACACTTTTACTTCACTACATTCCAAAACAAAATATAGTGGTCCCTTGTTATTCGCAGGAGTTACATTCTAGAAATAAAGCTTGATATGAAAATTTTGCAAAGTAGTCCACTTTATTTTTTACAATTATTATAGATGTTTTAAGGCTGTAAAACCCCTCACTACACACTTTATACACTTTTCATAGACAGGCATTAACATTTTCACACATTTCTCTTGTTTAAACACTCTCAAAGTTCAAACCTTCTCAGAAAAATAAGTCCAGTATTGTAGAATGAAACCAAAGATCAAAACCCTTTAAACTTCATTTATTTATTCTGTATTGGCACCCTACAGCCACGTAACTTCTACCTTCTTTTAGCATGTCCGGAAGTTCAACTTTTTGTTCAAAGGTTCGCATCTTCCTCTGCCTTTTGGGTGCTCCCGTAGGTGCCTTTGACGGTGCAGAACATTTCGTCGACATTGTATGTCGAAAAGTTATATACAGCAGATATACAGTACAGCACTTCAGATTCACACTGCTAGCGATCAAAGATTTATGGAAATTTGGCAAACTGAAAACATTCTGTACTGTACAGGAGACACGGCATGGAGAAGACTGATTGACAATGGTCTACAGCAGTGGTGTAGTCGGGGCTATACGCATGTATACTCAGTATGCCTACTTTTTTCCATGAGCTGTTTGGGTATTACGATTTCTAAGGATCAATAATTGAGTATACCCTCGGTATACTCACTTGTTTTTCTGATTAGACTTCCTAAATTTACGTGTATTTGTGTCCCCTTTAACTGTATACCAAATGTTTTTTTTTTACTTGCATCTTATTTGTTGCAATCAGTGCATTTTTGTTTAATTTGCGCCATTCCCCGCTCCCTGACGACCGCAGCAGCTAGGAGAAAATTTCGGGAGTTTTTCGATAACGACAACAAGTTAACTAAATGATGTCTCGCTGAAACACTGAGGTAAATGATTTTTTAAAAGCATGGGCATCGCTTTAGCCCCCTATATTTCTATTCAGTGCCTCTAAATGTTTTGCGATTTCCTCATGAACTGTACACTACTAAATGATCACCTCAGTCCCCTTAAATTTGATATGAAAACGGCGGCAGACTTCCGCTCCTCCGTTTTCAACTCGTTTTTCGTTTAATCAGCAAACCACCGCTTTGCAGAGTAAGAGCAGAAGGTGCGTTTATCTATAGATTGTTATAATTTCTGCATATTTGCAGTTCTTTGCTATAGAAACACTTGTATCACATGTACCAATCGGGTTTCCCCATCTACTGTTTTCTCGGCACTCCCCTCATCATCACAGCTGTTCCTCCAACAAAAACGCAACTCTTAATTTAAAACTCATTTATTATCAATTAACTATGACTATAAAACACATTACAGTGCATGTGGCATTATATATCATACGTTCATGCACAGGATTAAACAGTGACAGAATTTTAACTGCATATTAGAGTGAGATCAGAGTGAAATATTGTGTTATATCTTTGCTAAAAATTATTTACTATTATGACTTATATTATTATAGTGAAATATGTAAATGAGCCTGTACATTTTTTTACATGTTTATATTTATGCCATTTTGAAAAAAGTGGTAGTTCTATTTAAAACATGGAAAAAATACTTAAGTAAAGGCTAGTATTTGAGTTTTTGAAGAAAAAAACTTTTTATTTTCCTGATAATTATATATATATACATATTAGCTAAGCATAAATCATTGAATAGGATTAGGCTATTAGCATCTCGCTTTAAAATGAACCAATTTGTTCAAATACTTATCCTTTTTTAATGGATAGTTCATTCAAAAAAAGTTAAATTGTCATCCTTTACTCAACTTTTACTTGTTTCGAACCGGTTTGTCATTTTTTTAAATTTTGTTTAACACAAAAGAAGATATTTTGAAGAAAGCTGGACACCTGTAACCATTACCTTCCTTAGTATTAGTTTTTTCTTTCAATAGTTACAGGTAATGTTTAAATATATATATATATATATATATATATTAATATATTTAGTGACACAATTTTTTTTACTATTATTAACATCCTTTAACATTTTTTTGCATCCACCTAATATAACATAATATATATATATTATAATATAATATAACATACACGATTGATTAAGTAGTGGAAATTTTTCTCTCTTGTTTACCTGTTTCGTTCTGTGCGCGAGACCTGTCAACACTTACACAGTCAGTCACGTGAACTGCAGACCCCACAGAGACATGCCTTTTTGGCACAAAATTTGTCCGGCCCAGATGTCTAAATTTCCTAAAATGTTAAGATGCAACTTTTGCTTTCTTTTTCTAAAGCTTGTATGCGTTTTTGCATTACTCTGTTATTAAAGACTTTCGACTTGCTTCACAGATGACAGCGCACACAGCCGCAAGACCGAGAGAAAAAGTAAATAATAGATTCTTTAATCTAAACGACTCAGAAAAACTTCACTATACTCGGAGAGGATGAAATAACTGGTCTAAACTGGCTGCAAAATATATTTACACAATTAGTGGTTAATCAACACATTTGCCTTATTTAAATCATCTAAAATGATTTTTTATCATGTAATTATGTTAATTATCTTGCCTTTATTCCTTTTTCTGTCATTTATTTCTCATTTGCTCATCATTTTATTAATTTGATTATGTTAATATATTACATAGGCTATATACATATCTAAAATGCTTTGGCATTCAAGTTTGCTTTGAAACTGAAAGATAGAGAGAAGCAGATTTGACCTGTCCGTGGGTGCACATGGCTCCTGAAAAGCATAAAAGTAACAGAAATAGTGTATTTCTTTATTTAAACAGTGTCATAATAAAAATATATATTGTTAAAAATTTAATTATGTTTTGTTTGTTGCATATAGTTAACTATTTATGTGATGTGGGTTAATGGTGTTTTAATCTGGCTACCACCGCAAGTATATTTCAAACCTGTGCACTCTCAGAAATAAAGGTACATAAGCTGTCACTGGGGTGGTACCTTTTCAAAAGGTACACCTTTGTACATATTGGTACCTCAAAACCTTTTTAAGTACTAATATGTACCCCTGAGGTACCAATATGGACCTTTTAAGTACAGACATGTACCTTTTGAAAGGTACCACCCCAGTGACAGCTTGCGTATCTTTATTTCTGAGACTGTGGGAATCACTGTTCACTATATATTTCCTTAAAGGTGCTGTATGTAAGTTTTTGACTCTTCTGAAGCATGAAAATACCATAATATGTGTGCAGATATTTAGGAACATCCCAAGTAAACATACTTGTTTAACTGAAAAACAATGCTGAAGTCAGATATTCTATGTTGAAAATGTTTTTTCCGTGCCGGAACGCTGTTTTTGTTTAGGTAAATTTCACCTGCACAATGCACGTTTAGCCAATTATAATTCAGCATCCCAGGTTGCCTTGTTGGAAAATAGCGTATTTCATTTATTCAGTCAGAAAGGCTCTGAAAGCTTGCGTCCGTGAACGAAAAAGACAGTATGGGAGACAGATTTAGTTCCACATGAGGTTATTAATTAGCAAATGACATAAATATTATGAACGTAAACATTAGGTGAGCAAATTACATTGTAACCGCGTGTCCTAACAACAAGCTTTGCGCAGTGATGAGAAATTTGGCTGTTTGCACCAGACGAAACACGACAGAAATTTAAATACAGCCATTCAGAAGCACAGAACATGCACTCACTCACGAAACGGTAAGGGTTATAATCTGTTTAATACATGTTAACGTCTTTAACACCATTAAATGTAAAATGGCATTCAAACTCACATTGTTAGCATTTAGCACTGAATAAAGCACACAAGGTTTACCTGAGGTGATCACTGTCATAGGATTCTGTTGTTCAGCTGTGAGAAATTGAAGCCGCTTCTAATATATCAATTTGAGGTGTTGGTTAGAACCAAAACTCCTTTTAATATGGAGAATACTCCCTCTATCGCGTGTCGTTGCTTTTATTTAGAACACGGTTTAAATCACTCGCTCCTGTACTCAATCTGGCAACCCGCGCTTGCATTTGTTTTGATTTAGGAGTGCAATACTTAGTTCAACCACTGGGTGTCAAACTTACATACTGCACTGTTAATGAAATTGAAGTTGAGAAATTGTCACCTGCTCAGAGACACAATAGTGGTGTTGAATTCATGAAAAAGCTGAATTTTATCAGTTAGCCTGTTAAGCTGGTTCACAAATTGCACTGGACAATTCATTTGTAAATTTGACTGACATCTGTTGCAACATCTTACTAAGTCAAATGATCCATTCAGAGGGAGTCTCTAAGTAAATTGTTCACTTATTTAAATGATTCACTCAGAGTGAGTCTCTGGTAAATGAATAATTGATTTAAAAAACTGATCGGAATGGGGTTCAGCATGTGAATGTGGTTTCACATAATTTCACTTGATATATCCTGAATTTTCAGTATGTTTATTAGAATATGATAAGCTTTAGTAATTAAAGGGCACCTATTTTACTCCTTTTTCAAGATTTAAGATAAGTCTTTTGTGTCTCCAGAATGTGTCTGTAAAGTTTCAGCTCAAAACAATCATCAGATTATTTATTATACCTTTTAGAATATTGGACTTTCTGCTCTGAACACAATGTAGTTGTTTTTATTGCCTGTACCTTTAATGCTTGTTCTTCCGCTTACCGTTCCCACGTGCCTGTCAGAGTGTGCCGCTACCTCTGCCTCGGTTGCGTCAGATAAACAGCACAGTGACAGACATGAAGGAAGCAGATATCATGTTATGTTTGTGAGAAATACAGTAAGAACTTTCCCAATGATTATTTGATGTATTTTTGTGGAGTTATTTCTGCGACGATGAGTGACGCACACAAACACACACAGCATGCGTGTTTAACTTTGCACAGTTTTTACATGGCAAATGTGACAGGATTCATGTTAATATCTGTTATGTTAACGTACAAAATAAACCTGATTTAACATCCACAAATCGGGATTGAAGCTTCTTCTTTTATAATTGTGCTGACATGTGGCTGTGGTAATGAATTACAGCGATATTACCGTCTTTAACTTGATTACAAACATGCACTGCTTTAAAAACGTTTTAAACTTGTAAAACTCATTCTGGATTACATTTGATGATGATTGATGATCACAGAGAGCTGAACAGATCTTTTAATCCCAGTTGCTTTGCACACAATCTGTCTTGTTGATATGATTATACACGTTACTGCGGAGACTTAGTACATGGCTGTCAATCAAGTCGGTGGGTGGGAAACTGCACTCCTATGTCACATTGTGGTCGGCCTCAAAATGGGAGGGATTTGGATCCTATTTTAACATCAGGAGATTAAAAAAAAGAGACTTATTGTCTTTATATCACCCCAATATGAGAGTGAACACACTAGACCTACACACAGTTCTGTCCAAACAGCTTACAAAAGATGATTTTCATCATAGGTGCCCTTTAAACTTTATTGCAAAATATACATTCATCGGTAAGTACTTCTCTTTCTCTATGCCTATATACAGTACTCAACATTTGAAGTGGATCGAACCTTTCATCACAGTTGTCCTAAAACTATTGAAAAACACACATTTTTGTTTTGGGACCATTTTAAAAAACTATTTTGGTCCACTTTAGCTGGTGACTACTGTATATACTCTTCTGTCTGTCTGTTTATCTAAATAATTAATCTGTAAATGTTTAATATTAAAATTAAGATATGCGACTATATGAAATGTCTTTATCTTAGCCGTCGTCACACTATTTTCTTTTTAATATCTCCATCTATATCTTCTCCATATCTATCTGGAAAATGAAAGAAGTCTAATGGGCTACATGTGGAAATGGGGCCGTGGGAAGTGAGTGGCTCTTTGCGGTGTGTTTACAAATGCTTTGTGCTCCGAAGACTCCTTATATTGAGAGTTCATGCCTTGACCTTCATTTTCACTAGGCACTGTGTAATCTTCTTCATTATTTAAACTTTTTCCTCAGCTTCCCCTGGAGACCACTCAAACACGCATTTGTGACCTTGTTTTAGATACTGTTGTATAATTATTGTTGTCAATCTGTTCTGAGCAAATGCCTAAGGTTGTGTATCTCTTTTCCAGTCTGAATTTCGATTCTCTTCTGATATGTAAGCATTGTTAAAAGTGCACATGCAGTTGTTTTTTTATTATTATTTATTTTAACACTGGCCTACTTTGTGGCATACATTGTGTGTTTTCATGTTTGTGTTGTATGAAAAATCCTCACATGCTTAGCATGCAGAAATGTAACGACAGCAGAGAAGCTTAAAGCCTTCAAGCAACACTGTTAGGAGAAGACCCAAGAGAAAGACTAGGCAGAAGCTCCATGCCTTCTGAAGTCTACTTTCGGGCATTAAATTTACAAAAGAGAGAGAGAGAGATAAAGAGAACGGTAGAGAGAGCTGCCTACCACAGCAGAGCAGAGCCGCCATTTGCACAGAATTAGGTCAACACTTTCTCCTCCACTCCTTCTCTTCCCTCCCTCTCTCTCGCTCCCGCTTCTCTTCGCTCGTCTCTTCTCCTCAGCCACCCGATTATAAATTCTCTTTCACATCATAAGAGCAGCTGGCAGTGGAGTGGGAGAGAGAACAGCAGAATACAAGCCCTCAAGTCTGTCCCTCTCACGTGTGAGCTGCTAGTGTCTTTAATGCATGGAGGAGAGAGTCGCCCTCAAACCCTGCAACTCACCATCAGCACAGTGGGAAACAGAAACAGGTGCATGCTGGGCAGAGAGAAAAAGGGTGTTTACCAAAGAGAAAATGGCACAAGAGAAAATGAAAATGAAATCAGAAACAAAAAATCGCTACATAAACAGTATGATTTGTACATTATATGAAATAAATATATAGTCTGTTTATTTATTTGTTTTTTATTTATTTGTCTGTCTGTCTGTCTGTCTGTCTATCTATCTATCTATCTATCTAGCTGTCTGTCTATTTTTGTGTCTGTCTGTCTGCCTGCTTGTCTGTCTGTCTGTCTGCATTTAAAAACTAAATGTTGTTGCTTGTTTAAAGTACCTATTTAAAATAAGTTGAAACAACACAATTCTTAAGTGTTATTTGGGACAACTTAAATGTTTTATGTTCAATCAACTTAAATTTGTAAAACCAATGAAGTTTACTTAATCTATTTGTGTTGGGACAACATTAAGAAATTGTGTGGAACACAGTTTTGTCTTCATCTATCTATCTGTCTGTCTGTCTATCTGCCCGTCCGTCCGTCCGTCCGTCCGTCCGTCCGTCCGTCCGTCCATCTGTCTGTCTGTCTGTCTGACCGTCTATTCATCCATCCTTCGGTCCGTCTATCTATCTATCTATCTATCTATCTGTCTGTCTGTCCGTCCGTCCGTCCGTCCGTCCGTCCGTCCTTCAGTGCGTCTATCTATCTATCTATCTATCTATCTATCTATCTATCTATCTATCTATCTATCTATCTATCTATCT
>CAIGQZ010004625.1:13566352-13582254 GCA_903798205.1 Danio tinwini | reverse complement strand
ATATATATATATATATTATATATTAATATATTATATATTAATATATTAATATATATTATATATATATTATATATTAATGTATATATTAATATATATATTATTATATATATATATATTATATTAATATAGCTTGTAAAGTAATATTTTCTTTCTTTTATTAGATATATTATAAAAAAGACTTGCTTTGTTTACCAAATAAAGTACATCTAATTGGATTTGCATTGTAAACATTAAATACACAATAAAAATGTATTACTTTTAATTTCATATATATAAGATTTTAGTTATGATACTCCCAAAATCATTCTGCATAAATTCGCATATTTTTAACAAAATTCTGTGCAGAAATAGCAAAAAATGTCCGTAGATTCCATCTGGCCCTACTGATGAATAAATGTCAGTATTTGACATCATATATGACGTTGGTTTAAGATGTTGGCTCGACGCTGGATTTTGGTCACTTTCTAAAAACCTAAAATCAACCAAATATCAACGTCATTTGACGTCATTATTGGACATTAAAATAACTTTGTCCTTAGCTGCTGGCTTGAAAGTTAATTTTGGTCACCTGACATTACAACCTAAATCTAACCTAATATTATTGCCTCATGATGTTGTGTGCCTTCTAGGCAATAACTAAATGCACTACAAGAATGTTACGTTTACACATGCACAAATTACATGTATACATAGCTTTTGACAGCATAATACTCACTACTCACTACTCTTGAGTACTTTTAAAAGGGCTACTTTGTACTTATTCTACTCAAACTACAATTTTAGGAAGTAATGGTACTTACTTGAGTATGATTTTACAGTACTCTTTCCACCACTGAGAATGACCTTTGTGCACTTACCTTCAAATCAAAATATGCATCTCAGCTCTCAGAACTACAAAGAGTAAACAAAAACAAAGACATGTATTTATGCACCGGCTGCCTTTTGATGTTGAGAAGTATGGACGCCCTCTGTGTGAAATGCTTGTGTTTTATTGATGCGGAGGCCAGTTTTAAACCTTAAAATACTTCAGTGATTGGTAAAAGGTAAAAAAAAATACAATCCACAATTACTTTATATATTGAAAATAAGTAATTTTGTGTTTTTTACCAAATCAGTGACATCATTTATGAATTTGGCAATTAAAGAGTTAAAATCCTGTAATTCTTTAAAACATTTAGTAGTTTTGATCAGGACTGAGATTGATTAACAGATTTATGCCAAAAAAGTAAAAATATAGTAATTTGATGCACTTTTACAGCAGTTTAATTTAGTGGATGTTTTCATCCCAAACATAACAAAAGCTAGTAAATTTGAACAGTGCACAACAAGAGTTAAACTCTTTATAAACATGCCTGAATCCATTAACCAATGTCCTTGGACTAACAACCTTCAGGTAATTGTTTTTTTTTTTTGGCTGAAACTAAACAGTATTGGCCCTACAGGAGCAGGATTAAACATCATTACTGAAAGCACACTTTATTGGCCCCTAGGTCCACATTAGTACCTTCAAGCAGTAATATATATACCCTTAAGGGCTGCATATACTTCTGTTTCTGCACACTGCCTTGACATAGTACCACCAAGTGAATTCATGTCATGCATATGCTGTTTGTAGCATCACAAAAACTGATTATCAATGAACAGTGTATGTCCGAAACTGTTGCTTTGTGTCGTGGTCAATTTACTAGCGCTTTGTAAAAAAAATTATAATTTTCCAAAATATACCAGTATTATATATCAGTAAAATACTGTGCTTTCCATAGTTTTGTGTAAGTCTGAAAAAAATTGGCAGCCTGACCAAGAGAAAGTTATACCTTTTTTCCTGGGGGAGCACTGTCTCAATATTTTAGCTCCAATCCTAACCAAACTAGCTGATGAAGAACTTCAGACTCAGTTGTGTGTTGGAGTTGGTTTGAGCTAAACTCTGCAGGACATTAGCCCTCCAGGAACCAGATTGGACTGTGATTTTCACATTTGTGCATAGATTTCAGATAAAAGAGGAAAACAAAGTGCCTGGAGTATCTTTGTAATCCAAAACAGGAGTATAAATATCTGTCGACTGAAGATGTGTCACAACTTGGCACTTCCTGCTCTGTTGATAATAATGGAAATAATGTAGTTTTGTGTGATCTGGTATTGTGTTGCATCCGTATAGCCTATCCGAGATGACATTGTTCTGCTTACTCTACCTAGTGAGGACATTACCTATCCCCCAGGCACTGAAGAAAGTGTGTAGCCAGTTTTTCCAGCCTCTTCACTGGAAATGTGTTGAATTAAAGAAGGAGTGGACAATGGGTATAGAATTGCCAGCAGGCTCACCTACTCAAAGCCCACAGGCAACTTAAAATGCAGAAGGCTCAACAGTTCTTCTTTACATTTATAAATATATTTTGAGTAACTACAATTTAGGTTTAAAAACAACTAGCAAAATCAAATGTCTTAGAAACCTGGCGTATAATATATTATGTGGTGTTTAATTCATGCTGCCATATGTCTTTGTGGTTGGGTTATAAACTCCTTATCAGATCGCTTCATAAAAATCCTTAGAAAAAGTACCAAGTTTCCGCAAAAAAAGTAAACAGCACAATTCTTTTTAACAATAGTTTTGTTTTCATCCACCTATTTTTATGAGCATTTTGGAATATAAAACTTATTAATGGAAAAGGTTTTAAAGACTCATGCACAGAATTGAAGTTTTATCAATAATAAGAAAAAGGGTGCACTGGTACCGCATTAATAGTCAAACTAGTGGACCGACCACATTGTAAATCATCTGAAATGTTGTTTTGGTGATTCTCAAATCCCTTAGCCAAAGTCTTTCATCAAAGTGGTTCTGTATTATTACCTACCAGAACTGTCTTAAGTGGTTACACTCCCAAAGAGCGGTCCCAGCAAGCATTTTTTCTTTTTAAAAGATGTCTAATAGATGTCTAAACATAGTCGTCTTGGCTAAAATAATGCTAAATTTGGGCTATAAGTGAAAATCTAATAGACGTCTAAAAATGTGCCAAAACTAGACTAGTCATCAAATAAACAAAAATTAATAACTACACATAAAGTCTATCTAATTTGCCGTAGTGTAAAGTAACAGATTCCTGTCCAGTCAAATCACACATAGAAGATAAATCGATTAACCTAATGACATGAGCGACTTATTCAGCAAACTGTTTGGAACCATAAAAAGTGTCCAAAATCTTTACATGCATTGACTCAGAGACTGTTTAGATGCATGTCACTGATGAGAAGATGACGGATGTTTACTGTATGATGACCGAAATGGCCTTAAACACCCAGCAGGCACAAGACGTCAACATGATGTCAGATAGACGTTGTACCCCACTGTCGTGGGGACATTGCATTTTGTTTGGAAATGAAAATCACAGACATCAGAAGCCAACGTCAGGCTGACATCAATGTCCAACGTCCTTATCCACGGAAGAGAGGGAACGTGAAAGTAAAGAATGAGGAGGCTCATTTTCTCATTGTAGATGCTCTGTTTAACTGTTTTCTCGCTAGTGAAGCGCTCAGTTATTCCACTTACAAAGTCTGCCATTTAAATAGCAAATGCGCTATGGCATGACACAACTGACCCCTAAAGGGAAAGGTAGATGAGACTCTGATTGGTTTATTCTCAAAACACACCTATAAGTTATTAAGAGAATAAGCTCAGCCCTGTTAGACCATGCGCCATGACGCAAAGCGGAATTTTCCATCCTTAAAATAGCAAAAGTGGATTATGACACGCCCTTAATGCTTTTGCGCCCTGCACTTTGGACTTTGCGCCTAGATTGTTAAAATAGGGCTTAGTGACTTTTGGAGGTGTTAGACCCCAGCAAACAATTTTGTGTTTAATAGACATCTAAATGTAGACATATTGGCTAAAACAAAGCTAAACTTGGGCTGTCAGTGAAAATCTAATAGACATCTAAGAATAGCCCAAAATAGCTGTCAAATAGACATATTAGCAGTGGTGGAAAGAGTAATGAAAAATCATGCTTAAGTAAACGTAGCATTACTTGTCTAAAAATGTAGTGCGAGTAAAAGTATCTGCTGTAAATATTACTCAAAGTATGAGTAAAAAGTAGACCTTATAAAAATATTCAAGGGTAGTAAGTAGTGAGTATTACATTGTAAAAAGCTAATGCATTTACATGTAATTTGTGGATGTGTGTAAACCTAACATTCTGTAGTGCGTTTAGTTATTGCCCAGCAGGCCCACAATGTCATAAGACATCTAATATTAGGTTAGATTTAGGTTGTGATGTCAGGTGACCAAAATTCAATGTCTAGACAGCATTTAGGTTGTGTTAGAAAGTGATCAAAATCTAACGTCGGGCCAACATCTTAAACCAACATCATATTGACGTCAAATACTGATATTAATTCGTCAGGTATGGTAACTAAAATCCAACATCTGATAGACATCATAGTGGTAACATGCACACAACGTCAAGCTGTAACATCATTAGGCATTGATGTTTGGTTGATTTTAGGTTGTGTTAGAAAGAGACCAAAATCCAACGTCAAGCCAACATCTTAAACCAACATCATATTGACTTCAAATACTGACATTTATTCGTCAGGTATGGCAACCAAAATCCAACATCTGAAAGATGTCATAGTGGTAACGTTCACACAGCGTCAAGCTGTAATATCATTAGACGTTGATTTTAGGTTGTACGCACAGACATTCATTTATTCATTTATTCATTTTCTTTTCAGCTTAGTCCCTTTATTAATCCGGGGTCACCACAGTGGAATGAACCGCCAACTTATTTAGCACGATTTTACGCAGCGGATGCCCTTCCAGCCACAACCCATTTCTGGGAAACATCCACACACACTCATTCACTACGGACAATTTAGCCTACCCAATTCACCTGTACCGCATGTCTTGGACTGTGGAGGAAACCGGAGAACCAGGAGGAAACCCACGCGAACGCAGGGAGAACATGCAAACTCCACACAGAAACGCCAACTGACCCAGCCGAGGCTCGAACCAGCGACCTTCTTGCTGTGAGGCGACAGCACTACCTACTGCGCCACTGCGTCGCCCAGACATTCATTAGCCTACATAATTAATTTCATTTGTTAAGCACAAACATTTGTTTCAAAACTATTTCTAAATTTAGTTCTAATTTCCAGCAAACAAATAAATGAACAGTAATAACAAAGTGTGGTCAAAAACCAAATTTATTTAAAGTTATTTCCAAATACAGATGCTATGCCCCATATGGTCTAAAACCTGACAGGTGGGCAAATCTAAGCTTGTTTTTAATAAAACAAATATAAATATGCATGTAATAAATACTACTACTACTAATAATAACATTATACAAAAGCAATTTGTCATGAATAAACTGAAAAAGCCCCCCGAGATGAAGAAGGCATGAAAGCAGTGGTTTTTATATTTATGTAGAAAGTAATTATTTTTGTAACATTTTAATCCTTAAATTCTTTTTTATTTGTAAAGATATTTGTGTATTGCTCTATATCCTGTGTGTAATAAGCAATGTTTAAGTGAGGCGCACAACTAACATGCTCTGCGCTGGACTTTAGACCTTCTCTTAGCTGGTCTATTGAACACTCAGTTTTAGTTTCTCCAAAAAGCAACGCGCCAGCAATGTGCCTTATTATTTAAACAGCGTGGTAAAAAACGTCAAAACGACCCTTGCGTCAAGCTGAAACTAGCAAACAACATTTGCGTCGCGCCTTGCGTGTATGATAGGGCCCACTGTGTGTTTGTTAAGTTTCATCTTCATCTTCTGTAGTGCAAGTAATTTATTATGTAAGAAGAAAGGCCCACAGCATGTTAATTTATTTTTTTATCAGGAAGTTCTCTTGGATGTAAACAGTGCACATTTTATGCGATATTCTAGTTTTGCATTAAATTTCAATTCACATCTTTGGATGGAAACATAGCTAATAATAATAAATCCTTCATAAAAAGCTAACACAATAGCCCAAATTGACTGATAAGAAAACGGCGACAACAGAGATGAAGGTAACTCTCATTATTGCCTCATTACTGGTCTTGGCCGGAGAGACGATTCTCCTCACCCCAGAATCTTTCAAAAACTGTCTTCTCACTCACACACACAAACCACCATATACAAGCAAGGGTTACCACTCTCTCCATTTGCCATTAATTACATTTAGCCTCTGTCAACCAAAATCGAGCTTATCTCTCTGCCCAGAAAGTCCACAGCGTGTTCGCCAAAGCACACTCTTCTCTATCAGAGCGCTCAAGCTCAAAAGCCACATCTCCATCATATAGATTCCTGCTTTTTCTGTTCATCGCCCCTCCATTTTGTTTCTTTGTGCTGCAGGTGGAAAGAAAGCCAGTGTGTTTTGTGTGCACGCCGTTGCCACTCGTCGCCAAGCTGCATTAAAGCAGTGTGTCAGCACTGTTTTCCTCTCATAAATAGCTCTGACTTCTCTTTACACCATCTTCATCATTGTGCATCTCATAGGGTGTTATTATGAGCAGACAAAATAAGCGACAGCTGGGTGTGAATGTGTGTGTGTGTGTGTATGGGTTTATTACGGGGGGTAGAATCGGTGCAGTTCAGTAGGGCAGAGCAGGCCCACTGGCAGTGCAGCTGCAGCATTACTGGGTCAGTGTGCCATCATGTTATTCGGCATCACTGTTCTCTCTCTGTCACCCTCCCACCATCCCTCCCTCATGCTTTCATGTTGGACATCACCCTTAAAAATGCCAAACTGTGCCGGGCAGTCAAGCACAGTGCACAGCGGGCAGTGTCTGTGAAGGTAACCTCCAGCATCCAGCATGTGCATAATATTAAATGTAGATACTTATTCATTCAGTCATTTTTTTTTTGTTGTCCCGTGATAACAAAACTAAAAAAAAAGTACTCTCTATATCTGCTAGCACAAGTGTTAGCACTCCACACACGCCCACATAAGATCACACACTCACAAATTGGGTTACACAATTCTCTGTCCACAGCCCTGTTAAACGGTGATGCGCTAGTGCAAATCCTTTTTGACACGTGAGCGCGCCACTGACCTTATTACTACGACAACAGCTGTAAACAGGCTTGTTTGTGTGAGCTGCCCAAATGCACATGCCCAAAACATACCGACTAATCTAGACTTTGACAACAGGTTGATGTGTTTAATATGAATCAGTTGCCTGTTGCAACCTAAATACTTATAATAAACAAAATGAGCACTGATTTATACATGATCAACAGTTAGAAAACGTTACTGGTGCTTGACAGTGTAACAGTATTTGGTATGATATGAGTATTTGGTATGGTCTGGGGCACTATGGTCCAATTGCTAAGTAGTTTGAGAGTTTTCTAGCACAGTGGTTCTCAAACTGTTTTCACCAAGTAACACCTTAGAAAAATATTGTCTCTCCAAGTATCACCATAGTAACCAGTATTAAAATACAGTAGCATGGTAGGCCTAATTAAGCAGCTACAGCACTACACAGTTTAAAAATTTGGCATATTAGTTCCTTTTATTAAGTATATGTATTATTGTCAGCTACTTTAAACATTATTAATAGTTTATACATTAACTGCGCTTGCAGGTAAAAAAAAAAAACTTAAAATGTGCTTTTAAAAGTTAACTAAAAATGGCACTGTTCTTAAAAAGTTAAAGCTGCTGTACTTTAATGTAAAGTATAAACATAGTAGCCTATTCATCAAAACTGGAAATGTTGTTTGGATGTCATAAATATAGGCTATATGTCATATTCATATTTTTAACCTATTTTAAAATATATGTTGCATGTACATATGACATATTTGTCAAACATTTTGAAATCTAAAAATTGTATGTAGATTGCAAGGGAACATTGCTGCACTAAAAATTTTAAAAGCACTGCAATGATTGGGTGTTCTGTGTTTGTCTGAGATAATTAGTCTACCAAAATTATATTTCACACAAAATATGAAGCTGATCGGTCGGTTCTTGTCACGTGACTCGCAGTGCGACATTCTGAAAAGGTAAGGGGTTTTTAACTGAGTATGCCTGGAATACATGAGCGTATAAATAACAAACTTGTGCATGGAAATGACACAATATGTGAACAGCCGTCATCATTTGCGATCTACAGCAGTTGATCACAGACATGCTGGATTCACCTGATTTGTTGACAAATGCAGGGCTTAATCCGGATCCGACACCTCTGAAATTGTATCCAGCACCTCATTTTACTAATCCCCCTCCTCAACCACCCTCCTCCCCCATCCGCTGTTCACTTTCACTTTCTTCCGCGACTCCTCAACCCTCCTCACTTTCGTCCACAACACCCCCGCCCCGCTCACTTTTGTCCATGACAACCCTCTGCCATCTACCGCACCAAAGGTTTACTGACCCAGGTGTTGGGGACCACTGCTCACGCGCCTTTTTCTCTAGTTCTGCGCCAGTCGGATTGATTTTTAGCAGCTGATGACGCGATGCAATAAAGTAAACATTCTAAGAACACCGCTTTGATTGTAGGCTTCAGAGAACAGCCAATGCTGATCACATCGGTGTTATGGTACGTATCAAAGGATTAAATTTGTATTAATTTTTTCTCTCAGTATTCAGTGATTCCTCTGCATACCACTAGAAGCCCACAGTTTGAGAACCACTGTTCTAGCACATTTCTGTCTGGTTGATAGGATGATCAGGATCATTCTAATGTGGTTTGCTAAGGCGTTATTACTCTGTTTTTGGTGGATGGTATAGGGCAATTGAGTTTTTGTTTTGTGCTGGGTAGTTGTTAAGGCATTATTACAGTATTTTTACTTATTGCTAGGGCCTTATTTGCCCAGTCGCTAATGGCAGAATTCATGTGCACATGCAATCTTGCATTCTTAAAATGGCTGACCATAGTGTTCAATTCATCATTATATCTTTCAGAACGGTGCATGCTAGAGTGCCTTTTGCGCCGGTCATGTGCCATTTGATGCTCAACTTCTTTGGAGCACAGAGTAACAAACTCTATTCAACCGTCAAAAAGGCACTGAAAGCTTGTGAAAGCTGTAAGGGTTTAGGGTGTGTAAAGGGTACAGGGCCACTAGTGTGCTCTAGGCACTTGCTAGTGTATTACTAGTTGCTAAGGCATTACTAGGGTATTTACTATGTGCTTAGGGCATTAACAAGATATTTTGTGGTGATTTATGTATTTACAAAAATATGTTCATACTGGTTACTAAGCATTATTATTACTACTACTACTACTACTACTACTACTTTTAATAATAATAATAATAATGATAATAATAATAATAATAATAATAAATTCTTACATTTATATAGTGCTTTTCTGGACATTCAAATCACTTTTACACATGGGAGGAATCTCCTCATACACCACCTGGATGACAAGACGGCAGCCATATTGCGCCAAACCACATACCAGCTGATTGGTGGAGAGGAGACAGAGTGATGAAGCCAATTATGATATGGTAATGGTTAGGTGGCCATGGCGGACAGAGACCAGTGGGCAAATTTGGCCAGGATGCCGGGGTTAAACCCCTACTCTTTTTCGAAGGACATCCAGGAATTTTTAATGACCACAGAGAGTCAGGACCTCAGTTTAACGTCTCACCCGAAAGACAGCACTTACTGAGCAGTATAGAGTGCCCATCAATATACTGGGGTGTTAGGACCCACACAGACCACAGGTTGAGCGCCCCCTGCTCGTTTCACTAACACATTTTACAGCAGCACCCAATGTGGTCTCCCACCCGGTACTGATCGGGCATAGCCTTGCTTAGCTTCAGTGGGTGACCTTGTGACAGTTGCAGAGAGCTAGTTTCCGGCTGACTAGAATGCTTTAGGTAATAGACCATTACTAGGGTGTAACTAGGGTGCTTTAGGTGGTTGCTAAGGTATTTATAGATTAAATTTGGTGGGCATGCTTTTGGTATTTTACTATAGTGTTTCTATGGTGTTTTCAGTGGTTGCTAGTCTAGGTACACACTGAATTTGTTTAAATTACTAAGCTTAAACTATAATACAAAAAAATCACTAACCACTACTAAACCGCAGCATTTAGTGCTCATTTTTGTAAAGCTAAAACACATTTGTTATGTAAACCAACTTTCGTCAGATGTGTCTACTGAATGCGGATGTGTTTCCTATGATGGCTCATTCACTTCCTCATGTGCTTGTGTGTGTGGGTGAATGTGTGTGTGTAGGGGGCTGCTCTGCCCCACGCAGTAAAATAAAAATAACCTTTAGATACATGTGATTTAGCCCACGTCCTCACGTTTCTCTCTTCCTTTCCCTATATCCAGTTCAAGATGAGTATTAAAAGGGAAAAACAGAGCAAAAATGGGGGTGTGGAGTTATGAAAACAGGCATAAAGGTTGTGGTCAGAAGGTGGATAGAGATTTTTGTAAGGCATGTGGATTTGAAAGGTGGTTGGCCTGTGCTCCTAAACTCATTCAGCACGCTGTCCATCAAAATGGCAGTGGCTGGAACACACCGGCTGGCCTGCATGTTATCTCCCGACTCACCTGTGTCTGCATTGTGCTCCTTGTATCAATCTCTGGCCCCAGGGTATTCATGGCAGCGTCTATACACAGGGAGAATTGCAGTTCTCAGAATTACTGTGAATACAGTGGTTTCATGTGATGGGTGAAACCAGAGGTTTCTGAGGTTTTTGACAGAGAGAACCTGGCATTAGCATTTAAGTTTTATCTGGAAAGTATATGGATATTCCAGAGTAACACATTCAATACCAAGCCACAATCTTATGTACACAACATAATGTAACACAACACTTGGGTGGCTCTATTTTATTATTAATAAATCATTATCATGTGCACTACTGTTCGATTAATAATTCTTTTACAAAATCGTTTAATGGATAACTTTTTTCTATTATGTATATTTTTAAATAATTTCTGTTCCTGACATCATATACAGTATTTTAAATTAATTCAGAATACTCAATGCAGTCAGGAATTAAATTTTTAGGAGTAGTAGTAGTATTTCAGCATTGTACATCCATGAAGAAAGGTCAAAGGTCTAAAGTCTTTGTTTTATAAATAAACATAATTCCTAAACATTATATATATATATATATATATACTACCTGACAAAAGCATTGTCGTTGATCCCAGTTGTAAGAGCAAGAATAAATATCTTTACTTCTCTGGTCATTTGGAAAAGTGAATCATCTGTTGAACTCCATACCAATCATCACAAATGTTGCAAAAAAACCTATTGGAACCCGCGTGGACCAAATATTCTCACAGAAATCAGTCAGGTTTGGTGAAGGACAAATTATAATTTGGGGTTACATTCAGTCTGGTGTGAGAGATATGCAGAGTGGATGGCAACACCAACAGCCTGAGGTATCAAGACATTTGTGCTGCCCATTACATTACAAACCACAGGAGAGGGCAAATTCTTCAGCAGGATAACACTCCTTTTCATTCTACAGCCTCCACATCAAGGTCAAGGTGCTCCAGGACTGGCCAGTCCAGTCACCAGAGATGAATATTATTGAGCATGTCTGGGGTAAGATGGAGGAAACATTGGAGATGAATCTAAATAATCTTGATGAACTCTGGGAGTCCTGCAAGAACCCTTTCTTTGCCATTCCAGATGACTTTATTAATAAGTTATTTGAGTCATTGCAGAGATGTATGGATGCAGTCCTCCAAGCTCATGGGAGTCATACACTATAATAAATCTTTTTCCATTGCACCATGACTTTATATTCTATACTGTACATTATTTCTGTTAAGTGACAAGAATTTTATCTAAGCAAAGTCAGATCTTACTGTCCTAAATAAATAATTCAAAATCAAGGCATGATCATATTTTATTTCGGTCAAATAAGTGTCATTTAGAGGCCTTTGCCTTTCATATAAGCCACTTCTGATACCAAATGATCAACCAGAAATCAAGTTATTTTTTGTGGTTCCTAAAACTTGGATAGGCGACAAGACTTTTGTCAGGTAGTATATCTATATATATATATATAGATAGTCAAAGGAAAGTAAGTAACATTTTGTTATCACTTAATAATCATATCTTTTTACAATTTAACTCAGAATACTAATTTACTAAATATTATATTGATTTACTGTAATGTGGTTCGCATACATTTTTGCAGAAAAAAATAAAGGGCTATTAAGGATGCAAACACAGGAAATGCAGATCATGGATTATTTTGTTTATTGTTTATTAATTACGAGTGTAGTTACATGCATGTAACAAAAAATTAGTATTTGTATTAACATGGTCCGAATCATCCCTGCCCACCTCTGAATTTGCTTTCAGTGACTCGATTGCCTTGCATTGTGACCTGCCTTTTAATATATTTAAATCCGATTATCCGATCCAATCACCAAAAACCAGGTGTGAAGGGGGCCAGAGAGCAGCAGCATGTGAAAGACGTTCATCTGTTCACAACACACAGACAGCTTGAGCAGAGACGTAATTCAATTCACAGTATCACTCCTCCATGTGGTAAACAAACCATTTTTCTCATTTGGAGATTGCACTAAGATAGACTCCCCAATGTCTCCATGCTAAAAGCACATGAGGACCATTGTGAGACTTGTTATTGGTCAGGATGATATTCGATAATAACATTTAAAAAATAACAAATCCACCTTTTTTAGGTGATATAAACAGCGGATTTATCAAGGAGCGTTCGGGTCTTGTGGAACGAGCGCGCAAATATGAAGTAAACACCATTAGATGGTCAACAGTCCCCTCTAATGTAATATAGGACCTTCCGCTCAATGAATAGCTTGGTACTTACTGAAGCAGAAATGCCCGTGTAAATTTGATCTCACTCTGTTTAATGGCTAATTGGCATATTCGCTGGAATTTGCCCTCTGGAATTTCCCAGATACTGCTGATGCAGCCTGTCATGGTGAAGTTACACAAAAAAGGGAAAGTAAAAGCGGAAGCTGACAAGGGGCTGATGTGACAAAGCGAAAGTGTAAGTCACGCTCTGGTAGTAAATGTTGCAATAATGAACTCAACTGAGGGATTCCCCAGAGCTTTCTATTTCACAACATTGAAAACACCTAGGTTTTTTAACCACGTGCTAGTGAGTTTGCAAACACAGGTATACATAGCTGCTGTGACATCACAAATACTTCTCATCATATGTGTGGGCAGAGCAGGTGTTTTCCAGGGTCAGTGTAAAAGTGGAACTAATAATGACCAAGTGCTGGTGCACTGAAATCTACCTATATGTTTCTTTTGAAAGGGAATATTTAATGGAATAAGTCCCTGGCTTAGGGACTTTACTAATGGTGTTGGTGAAAATTCCAGGCTCAAAAGGAATTCTTCACCAAAATATTTAATATTTATATTTAATGTTTCTTACTTAAGTGCAACACAAAAGTAAAACATTCAAAAGCATTAATATAGTGAAAGAAAATGAACAGGCTAAGCTCCAGAAAACAGTTGAGAAGTTCCTAAATATCTGTGTTCTGTACACTGAAAATAAAATGATGTGGGGTTTACTTTAAAATGATGTTCACTCAGAAATTGCGTGCAAATTTCACAAATAACTGCAAATAGCAAACAAGTATCCCTGAGGGTACTTGTAGATGACAGCAATATATTAAAACGCAATGATCCCTATTCACACTGATCTGATAAAACAACAAAAACATATTGTGAATTATGCACGCAAAGTGAGAAGTTGTACATCTTGAGCCCTGCAGTCCCCCATTTCTGTGTGGTTGTTTTTTTTTTTAATGTCTATTAAACACATTAGACGTACACTAAAAAAATTATACGATCAATTAGTCCTGACAGCATATGTTTTTAGGTCATTGTTTGATTAACTTATTACACTAAGTTAATCATGTTATAATTTAATTTTTTAAGTTATGCATGCTGTTTTAAGTCAGTTTAACATCATTTAAGTTCAATGGACTCATAAGGTAATTTGATTCAGCTTAAAATTTTAAGACAGCCAGGATTTTTTTACAGTGCATGAATATTACCTTTATAAAGTTTTGGGTATTGCTTTAGTTTATACTGTATATGTATTTGTGCATTTGGAAACCAATTTAGGTGAAAATTGTGAAAATGTAAACGTTCCTTCAGTAGAAGGACTGCAATTGTATTTTCATGTAAAACATGAAATGTGGATTTCAATATTTACAACTTTATTTTTTTCAGTATAGTGAAGTGATAAATTTGTTAACCACACAAAGTTTTAAATAATATATATTTACGTATATGTGTATGTGTGTGTGTATATATATATATATATATATATACTAAATTATTCTGTTCATCAAGGCGGCATTTATTAAAGGTAAAAAAATGTTAAATTGTTAAATATTTAATTTTAAATAGCTGCTTTCTTATTGTATGTAGTTACAAATTAAATTACCCCTCCAGTCATTGTTACATTTTACTAGTACCATTAATAATAACAGTATTAATAATAATAATGATAATAATAAATATTAAGAGTGATTTCTGAAGGATCATGTGGCTCTGAAGACTGGAGTAATGAAGCTAAAATTTAATCTTTAAAATCACTGAAATAATTGATTAAATTAAATTATAAACTACTTTTGAACAGTTATTTTATAGTCCAATAACATTTCACAATTTTACAATTTGCACCGTATTTTTGATTAAATAAATGCAGCTTTGGTGAGCAGGAGAAGCTTCTTTTAAAACATTTAAAAAGCTAACTGACCCCAAACCTTTTAAAATAATACATTTTAATCTACTATAGTTTATTGTTATATAGTTAATGTTATATAATAGTTTAACCCCAGATTAATAAAGGGACTGAGCCAAAAAGAAAATTAATAGTTAAATGTAATTCCAAACATAAATAAGTTTTATATATTTTATTTTTAAATATGTTGTTTTTCGATTTTGTTCATACAATCTACAAACAAGCCCAAAACACCTAAAGACATTCACTTAATATGTAATAACACAAGAGTAAACGTTTGACTGAAATGTCCTGTTCCGTAGTTGCTATCCCTTTTATTAGTGCATGAGATGGATTATCTGACAAAATTAGTGCTTTGTGATTGATCACAAAACTCTTTACATGATAAAATGACTAAAGATCATGACCTGGAGAGTTGGGATCTACACAGAGGGCCCGTGTGCGATGCAGTTCTTTAAACTTTGTTTTTAGACCAGATAGTTTATTATCATGACATGCCGGCCAGGCCTTATGCGAAACATCTAAGAAAACGTCCCTGAGCTGAGTGACCTTTCTGGCCTCTTGACCCTCCAGCACACTAAGGCTCAAAGCTAAAGTCAAGATTATTTTCTTGCCTTTATCTTTGCCTGAGTTGAACATCTGTCTCTTAAAAAGCAATGCCATATGCCACTATTGTCTCCAGAGATTCTTATCTCGCCTAACTGATCGATGACTAACCAGATTAAAGCATGTTTTGGATGCTAGCAGTCTGCATTTAATGAGTTAAAAGCAGTGGTGTAAAGTAACAAACAAGTACTCCAACTACTGTAATTATTTTTTTTTTTTGGGGAATTGTAACTTGCCAAGTAGTTTTAAAAAATGTGTACTTTTATTTTCCCTTTGAGTACATTTTAGTGCAGTATTGGTACTTTTACTCCACTATTTTCCTTCAGCCTGCAGTGACTACTTTATTTCTTTTTTCTCTGGTGATTGGCTAAAGTAGAAAAATCAGTCCTGTGATTTCTGTCCAATCAAATCGCACATAGAAAGTAAATCGCATCATAATGAACAACCTCAAGACATTTTATAGACTGCATGTCACTGATGAGAAAATAAATGATGTCTACTGTATGATGACTGAAATCACCAAACAGTAATTAAATGGAACAAATGAAGAATGGACAGAAAGGCCGAATGAAGTAAGAACCGAACATCGAATGGAAGGAAGGAGGAAGGAAGGAAGGAAGGAAGGAAGGAAGGAAGGAAGGAAGGAAGG
>CAIGQZ010004625.1:13540559-13557706 GCA_903798205.1 Danio tinwini | reverse complement strand
GTATATATGTATATATATAATGCAGTAGACGTGCACACTTAGCCTGTAAATAAGTTGTCTTCCTGAATGCTTCTTAATTTCTTTCACGTTTCACTTAACCTATGACGATTTGGTTTAACTAAGCTTTGCTTAACAAAAGATAATTTGCTTTGAGGACTGATTTATTTGCAAAATCATAGGTCTAGGTATAATCAGTTCGATAATTGTTTACCGTGTTATGTTTTTGTACTCGTACCTTAATTAAACAACACCTTATTTTTAATTAAAACTCATTGACATATTCCTCTTTTTTTCCGTATGTCTTTTTATGGCAACTATCCAGTGCATTTATCGCTCGTTGTTGTGGAATGAAATCTTGTCTTATAGCGCCGTCGTGTGTCGGATTGAAGACTTGCAGGGGTGACTTATGGGCAAAGTGCAAATGTACATTTGTTGCACTTTTTGTTGGGTTTCTGAAAACAATTTTGTGTGTGTTTAGTCTATTTTGACTACACAAATTCCCGCCCTGTTATTGGTGATGTGTGCTAAAGAGATAATAATAAGAAATCTGTTGTTGGCCTTCTCATCCCACACTTGTACCAAACCTGTCTGAGTTTCTTACTTCTTTTGAACACAGCAGATATTTTGAAAAATGTGGGAAACCGTTGATATCCATAGTATTGTTTTTCTATGGCTGTTAATAGCTATCAGTATTCAACATTCTTTAAAATATCTTCTTTTGTGGACAAAAAAGATAAGGTTTAATTCTTTGGCAAAAAAAAATATTTTTTTTGGCTAAAATTATGTTCTTGGGCAAACTGTTTTCCATTTGAGATTTGAATTACAACAACCCCCCTTTTATTATTATTATTTTTACTTTTCATCCACTTTGTTAATGTTAATGGGTGACACTTTACAATAAGGTTTTACAATATATGTATTTATTTACTAATATAAACCAAGAATGATCAACACTAGCATTTATTAAGTTCAAAATCCAAAGTTGTGCTTGTTAACATTAGTTAATGCACTAAGCTTAGAACTAATGACAACTTTGTTTTCTTTTAATTCATTCATTTTACTTTGGCTTAGTCCTTTCATTCAAGGGGTCATCACAGCGGAATGAACCTCCAACTTATCCAGCATATGTTTTACACAGCAGATGCCCTTCCAGCTGCAACTCTGGGAAACCCACACACGCTCACATTTACTATGGCCAATTTAGTTTATTCAATTCACGTATACCCCATGTCATTGGACTGTGGGGGAAACCAGAGCTCCCTAAGGGAAACCCATGCGGACACGGGGAAAACATGCAAACTCTACACAGAAATGCTAACTGACCCAGCCGGGACTCAATCCAGCGACCTTTTTGTTGTGAGGTGACAGTGCTAACCACTGAGCCACCATGCTGCCTCTTTATATATTAAATGGTTGGTAAAGTCTTGTAACACTTGAGTAATGATGATGAAAATTCATTTTAAAACACATTTACATATCGTGAACTTTAAAAGCGATTCAATATTTTTTGATATTACTGTATTGTTGTATTAAAATTGAGCCGTGATGACCAGACAAGACTTCTGGAAGAGTAGCGATGTTGCTAGTTATCATCAAAATAAAGTGCATTGAACAATACTTAAATTCATTCATTTACCTATTAAATACAGACTTCTAGATTAAGGTCCCTGGAAAGGAGTTTCTCTTCCTATAAGTTTTTATTGACAATAATTGGTATAAAAATACAATATGTGTTATTCCCAGTGATGTGATTGAAGATAAATGCCCTCTATTAGCCACAAACTCTAATGTGTTTGGATTATGGGCAAGTTTCTAGAATCATTACGTAACAAAAAGCACTGTTGAGAAAATAAAATACAACAATTTTACCAAAGCATGGATAAAATTTTACAACACTATAATGCAGTCAGCCTGGCATTGTTATTACACTGTAAATTATTGTTCTTAGTTTATATTAGCCTAAATAGATTAACTAACATTATCTAGTAAGGGAAAAAATTAAATAATTAAGAAAAATGACAACATACATGTATCAAGTGATGATGTTTTAAAGGGATTGTTGCCTCACAAAGAAATTGTTACTCACCATTTACTCCCCTCAAGTGGCTCCAATCTTTATTACACTGTATAAAGAATTTTACAGTTAAAAACAGGATAAACATTTCAATTGCAATTGACTCTTTAGTGATAATTCAAATAATAATTCAAATGTGTATGTGTGTCAGGATTAGATCAGATATGCAAATAAATAAAATAATAAGGTAAGAAGAAGTATAAAAGTAAACACATCTCCAAGCAAAGGGGTTTTACAAGGTCTCGTTAAATTGAAATTATTTCAAATCCAGAGGTAATCTGATCATTTTGTTTGCTACTTTAAATATGTAACGGTGTATTTAATTTATGGAGAATTTAGCATTAACAATTTATGTTCTTCTTTTATACTGAATTGAGGAGTAGAGTCTGCTGAAGTATTTACTGCTTTGTAAACAAGTTAACACAAAACCTAAAACAATAAATCTGGTATTTATAGATGCAGATTATCTATAAGTAGTTAGTATTTTTTATGTTTTATGTATTTTTATACTTATGTTATTACAATTCATTCATTTTCTTTTCGGCTTAGTCCCTTTATTAATCTGGGGTCGCCACAGCGGAATGAACCGCCAACTCATCCAGCATATGTTTTACACAGTGGATGCCCTTCCAGCTGCAACCCATCACTGGGAAACACCCATACACACACAATTACACTATACGGACAATTTAGCTTACCCAATTTACCTGTAGCACATATCTTTAGACTTTTGGTGAAAACCGGAGCACCCGGAGGAAACCCACGCGAACACGAGGAGAACATGCAAACTCCACACAGAAATGCCAACTGACATAGCCGAGACTCGAACCAGTGACCTTCTTGCTGTAAGGCGAGAGCGCTACCCACTGCACCACTGTGCTGCCCCTTAATAAATAATTCTACATTTTATTTACAGAGCACTTTTCACTATATACTCGCATATAAAAGCATCAAAATAGCAAAAGGCTCATAGTAAAAATATCAAGCATTAATCATACTCCCAAATGTGAGTAATTTGACAGACTAATTGGAAACTATGGGAATTATTTTTTTTATTCAATCTTTGTTAACTTAGTAAAAGAAATCAAGGCAGCATGGTGGCTCAGTGGTTAGCACTGTCACCTCAAAGCAAGGGCTGCCCATAATAAACTTATTAAACATATAAACTTGCCCATAATCCAAATACATTTGAGTATTGTGGCTAATAGAGGGCATTTATCTTCAACCATCACTGGGAAAAACACATATTGTATTTTTATTATATTAAATGTCAGTCAAACTTATATGAAGAGAAGCTCCTTCCGGGGCCATTAATCTACAAGTCTGTAACTAATAAATATGTAAAGCAATGAATTTAGGAAATGTTTAATGCACTTAATTTTATTGATAATTTTGTTGTGTATAACATTTTTAAAAGCAAGTCTTGCCTGCTCATCAAGGCACAATTTTATTTTTCGAACAGGAATAAAACAGTAATATCATTTTAATGTTTCCATTTAAAAAAAAAATAATAATAATATGTAAATGTGTTTTAAAATGTATTTTATTCCTGTGACTATGAAATGAATTTTCATCATCATTACTTCACTGTTATGATACTTTACAAATCATTAATATATAAAAAGGCAGCACAGTGGCTCAGTGGTTTGCACTGTTGCCTCACAGCAAGAGGGTCGCTGGTTCGAGTCTTGCCTGGGCCAGTTAGCATTTTTGTGTGGACTTTGCATGTTCTCCCCTTGTTGTGTGGGTTTCCCCCAGGTGCTCTGGTTTCCCTCACAGTCCAAAGCCATGCGCTAGGTGAATTGGATTAACTAATTCGGCCATAGTGTGTGTGAATGTGAAAGTGTTTGGGTGTTTCACAGTATTGGGTTGCGGCTGAAAAGGCATCCGCTGCCTAAAACATATGCTGGAGTAGTTGGTGGTTCATTCCGCTGTGGCAACCCCTAATAAAATGAAAGGAAAGTTAATGATTATATATGATATATTCTATTGTAAGAGAGAATTTCTATGTAATATTTAGCATTTATCAGTGGAAAGATGTTTATTGTAACATTCTGATAAGATGCCTGCTAGAGAGCAAGACATCCTTAAAGTACAAGCATTATTTTTGTATCTGTGTGTTTGTTCTTCATAGGAGGAGATTATAGAAGACTGAAGTTGAATTTCATCTCTGGTCATCCTGACCACAGAAATAGCTTACTATTATGTCTGACCTTTGTTTTCTTGTTGCCTGAGTAATTGGAGATTTTGTTCTGTATTGCACGCACACGTTAGGTTTTTCTAAGTTTATCTATGTTTTAATCAATCATTTTGTGTATGATGCAGATTTAAAGTTAGAGAATAATTGCATTGGATTTGAGATTGTAAGTGGTCCGGCCTACAATCTCTGTGTCATACGTACCTTGGTCAAACTTACAAACTCAAGTTCAGGTGCCTTGAAAATGTAAGATTATGTGTTTCAACTTAAGATGTTGAGTTTTAGTTAAATATACTGTGAAACTCAACATCTCAAGTTGAAACAAAGAATCTTTCTAAGTTGAGTTGACACATTTCCAAGGCAGCTAGTAAACTTGAGTTTGTAAATAAAACTTTTACAGTGTGTCAACTCTCCCAGTTTTTGCCAGTGTTTAACAATTATATCCCACTGTCATCCTGTTTAAAATTCCCCTCTAATATTAATCTTTCTATATGAAAGGTGGCAGTAACATCAACACAGCCTATCTCAAATGTGATGTGTATCCTGTATTTTTACATCCCAATGTTGACAAGTATGCTCTGTGTGAGTTCTAAAGTAGGCTTCTGCTGATAAAACTGCCAACTGTCTTCAGTAAACCTTCTTTCATTGAATCTCTGACTTTGAGTCTACTTCATCATGGTCATTTTGGAAGTAAAACTGTTCATTCCCCAACAGTATAGGTTCAGTGATTTCACATTTACATTATGTTATGAATACTTATAGTTAATTTTTGAAACATTTAAAGTTAAATAAAGGAACATAGACAAAGTAGGCTGAGAAAGAATTTTAGAAGAAAGTTTCAGATGGCATAAACTCTTCATATTGATTTATTGCTGCATATTTTATGAAAAATTATTATTTGTTTATCAGTCATTAATATTGGTTCTTGTTTAGGTTGATTAGCAATGTTTAAAACATTCTGCTTCATAGTTTTCTGTGTAACTGTAAAAATACTGTCTGTTGCTTTTGAATTTCATTGTTTGTTGTTAGTTGTAAGTGAAGTATTGAAATTAAGTACTTGAAATTGAAATGAATAAACTTTACTTTAATGGTAGCCTCCTTTTGAATAGAAATATGGTTTGTTAACCACACACACAAAAAAAAAACAATTAAACATTTCTTTATGAGCACATAATCAGCATTGTTAAAAGATCCTGAAGTATATGATGAAATTCAGTTTTTAATCACAAAAGATAGTACTTTGGAAATATGTTGACATACAAAACAGATATTTTATATTGAAATGGCGTTTTAAAATATTACTAATGGTCAAATAAACGCAGCCTTGGTAAGCAGAAGAGACATCTTTCAATTTGGTAGATTCCTAGTAAGCATATATGCTATAGTTTATTAGTTAATAACTGGAGAAGAAACATTATGGAATAAGCAACTTAGAACTGACTGTCTTAAATAAAGTAAAATATTCCGTGATCTTATATAGATCCAGTCCATGTTGGCGGACGTTTAAACAGCTGTGTAGTAAATGGATCTAGCTCTAAATGCATAATAAAGACAGCAGAGAAATCATTGGCGGAGAAACAAAAGAATCACGCCCACAATGATGGAACCTGTACCGTGATTGGCTCAAAGCTGTGCGAGACAAGTTGCTATTGAAGTTCCTCAGTGCGCAGAAAGCCCGGCAGGCGCAGGCTGTAATTGGAGGGTAAAATGGCGCTGAGTTCTCAAGGAACAAAGAAGAAAGTTTGCTATTATTATGACGGTAAGAATATATTTTTTGCCGCTGCAGTAATGAGCTCTTATTTTTAGCAAAAATAAATGCAGTGCCTGCTTTGGATTAATTCCGCACAATGCTTAAGTTCCTTTGAGTGTTGCTTAATTGTTAGCCGGGTTTAGCCGCACGGTGCTAAAGCTAGTGTGTTAGCTTAGCCCGCTAGCTCCTCTTCATCCTGTTGTTCTTCCTCACTGCTAACAGCATGGAGCTAACACAAGCACAATTCACACTATTCTTTTTTGCAAGTGTGCAAAATTCTCGTACACTTTACCACGTGTAATTTTATATCCCGCGTAAAGCATCGATAAAATTAGCTTCACACTGTGGACCGAAAGACTTTAAATGAATTGAGCTCTTCGCTTTTATTGATGCACTCACTGCTAGCATCCGAGCGTGCGTAAATGATGCTCTAGTTTATAAATGTGGACTGTCTTCTGCATTTTGTCTTTCTGCTTCCAAATGTTTTTGGCTTAAAGTCACATATGAACATTATTTTGGATTGTGATCAAGTGAATGAGGTTGATCTTGTAGCTGGCTTTGTGTCTAGTTAAAGGCCTGTTGGATAAAGTGATTGATCTATAATCCTAGCTGATATTAGTTTGTTTTATTGTATTTAAATGACACTCTTGGACTTTCTTATTATAAACACGTAGCAGTGTATCTTTATTTTGAGTTAAGAGTATGTGTCTGTAATTTTTATTTTATTTTACTATATCCATCTCTCTCTATTTTTTTATTTATTATTATTTTGTTATTTGTACTTGAGTGTATGTTAGATTTATTTTTTTTACTCCAGACTTTAAAATGTATTGCATAACTTAAAAAAATTTGTATGCTTTTTTAAGTTATTCTCAGGTTGCTATGAAGATTGCATTGATTCTGGCAAGATATTAGCAAGTGAATAAATAGGAATTGGAAATATAAGAATTGGGGAAAAACTAACAGCGATTTTATTTTGTTAGTCTGTGGTATATTTTTTTCAATATGATTACAATGAATCTTTAGGGAGGTGCATCTGCATTAAATTAAAAGCATGGATAAATACAAGAAAAGTTAAATATATAAAATGTGTTATACAAAAACGAAAGTTATAATTGAAACAATTGTTGCTTTTTTATTCAGTAATTGAATACAAAATAAATCAGGAAAATTAATCAATATCAAAGTTCCTAACTGTACAATTTCTGATGTCTGATTGCTTATAAAATTCTCTTACAGTCCCAGTCCTCAATGACATGCACATAATAAACTATAATACATTGCAAATCCTGTGATGTGACTATTGTGAATGATCACATTCAATAGTAATGCTGGAAAGATACATTGTACAGCCCTATGAATAAATGTTTAAATGATGTGATTGTTTTGCAGGGGATGTCGGGAATTACTACTATGGTCAGGGCCATCCCATGAAGCCCCACAGAATCCGCATGACCCACAACCTTCTGCTCAACTATGGGCTGTATAGGAAAATGGAGATTTATGTAAGGAACATAAATGAATGCTTACAACTTCAGGGATTTGTTTCAGGGTTCTGGCTAAGTTGATTTTATTTTTTCACTTGTTCAGCGGCCTCATAAAGCCAATGCGGAAGAAATGACCAAGTACCACAGTGATGATTACATCAAGTTTCTCCGCTCCATCCGCCCAGACAACATGTCCGAGTACAGCAAGCAGATGCAGAGATGTAAGTTGATCTTTTTGTTTCTTTTTTTGCTGTGGATGATCTGAAATGAGGTCTTAAATAGGGCTGTAATGATACATAAGTCAATGATTTTATATGTATTTACATTGTTTTATAACAAAAAAGGTGATTTTTTTTTTCTTTTTATTATTAGTAGAATTTTTAAGATGTTGTAAAATAAAATAATATAAGGCCTACTGTGATTTTAAAATGAGTAATTTAGTATTGGCTTTTGGCAGTGGACTTAAATTGACACCACTATTCATAATTCTGAAGCTGAATTAAAATATACATGCACTTTGTGACTGACTACATATAAATTGGCCATTTACTCTGGTAACATCACACATTTGTCATTTATTAGGGTCCATCTTTTATTACTAATCGTAATATTCAACATTTGATTGAAATTGATTGGATACCTAGATGAGCGCTACAAGCACTCTTTCTTTCTCATTTAGTTTCTAGTCAAAGTAGTCAAGTAAAAACGTTTTGTTCAACTTCAAAAGAAATGTCAAATTTAAGAGTTTTTTTTTTTTTCTGAAAATAAAATCATCTGCCAGTGGGTTATGTAAAATGTTTCATTTTCGCTTTGAATTGTAGATATTTGGACTAGAAAGAAGACAAAAAATAAGAAACTATTTTATTTATTTACTTTTTTCATTAAATCGTATAAATACAGTAAATACAATTCTGTAGCTTTTGGTCAACTGTAATTAAGACTCAACATTGCATGTCTTGCAATGTGACTTGCAAATATCCACATTGTGATACCGATGCTGAAATGACATATTGTGCAGCCCTTATCTCTATTAATTTGTGTCATATGTTACATCCATAGGTTTAAATGTAAATTTAACTGATATTCAATGAATGTTGATTAAAATGAGTTTTTATTGTTTCCACAGTTAACGTAGGGGAGGATTGTCCTGTCTTTGACGGCTTATTTGAGTTCTGTCAGCTCTCAACAGGTGGATCTGTTGGTAAGTGATTTTCCCCTTTCTGAATCTGCTTATAGCCTGATGCAGTTAATGGAGTTTGTCTAACCATATATTCTAATAATTCTCAGCTGGTGCTGTGAAACTCAACAAACAGCAGACAGACATTGCCATTAACTGGGCAGGAGGTCTACATCATGCTAAGAAATCAGAGGCATCTGGATTCTGCTATGTCAACGACATTGTACTGGCCATTCTGGAGCTGCTCAAGTATGCTCTTAAGTTTAAATAAATACAGACAGCAATACTTTTAATTGAATGTGAAAGTAAAATATTTTTTGACGTTTGAGCAAGTTTTTACATGCACTAACGTCAAGTTTATTTCAGTTTTACCCTTGTGAATATGTAATGATCTTTCAGAATTTATTCAAAATTTTAAGATACGGCTTATTTGGTGTTTGGTACCTATTTTTATAATTATCGACACCTTGTTATTGAGTGGTTCTTATTGCTAATGTTTACTGCAAAACATTTTTGAGAAGCTGTTTTCCTCCCTTTAGATTTTTAATAGCATTTATTTGAGAATATTTTTACAAAATTTGTAGTGTAGTGTCAATATAATGCAACACAGCTAAAATGCTTTTATGATCTGCCAAGCAGCAAAAAAAAAATAAATTATTTAACAATGATCATAGTTAAAAGTGCAATGTGTGCATCAAGTCAGAATATTAGAATGATTATGAGACACTTTAAGGCTGGAATAATGGCAATCCGTTTTATTTTTTTAAGTATAAAATCAGAATGCATTTTAAATGGATTATTACATTTTAGTATTTTTTTCTAATAATGCTGTTTTTTATTTATTTTTTTACTGTAAGAGTTATTTTTTTCAAAGTTTTGCTCACTCTTTGTATCATTTATAGGGCTGTGTATTGGCAAGGGCCTCACGATATGATACATATCACAATACATGAGTCACGATACAATATATCACAATTTATTGTGATACAATAAATATTGTAAGATATTGCAATAGTTTGTATTAGTGTCACCTTATTTTGACAACTTGATAAAGTCGGCAGACAAATTAAAATTCCAATTTATTTTCCATCCATTCCAATTTATTAGAACTGCACAGTGTGATTGAACAGAGAACTATATGTATTGCAAAGCTTACAAATGGCATTTTTGTTTTGTCTAATTCAGTACTCCCTGGTATAGCGTTAAAACCAAAGTACAGCCCCACATCAGCTCTAAAAGCTGGAGGCACCTTTATATTTTCCGCCATGCTCACTCTTGCTTGCTTCTGATACCGTACTACTTGGCGTTTTGTTGATCGCGAGTTAGCGACATCTACAGGAGTGGAGGAGGAGGTCGTTTGGCACAACTTGAATCGATACTTGAGATTGGACTATCGGTACACTATTGTAAAAGAAATTATCGCGATAGTTAGATGTATTGATATTTTTGCACAGCCCTAATCATTTATGTAAATAATAAAATTAAATGGGTAAAATAATAATTTAAATGAATAAAACATTTTCATTTCTTAAGCACACTGACATCTAACTGAAGGCCTTATAAATCTTTCTAGGTACCATCAAAGAGTGCTTTACATCGACATTGACATTCATCATGGTGATGGAGTTGAAGAAGCCTTTTACACAACAGACCGTGTCATGACTGTGTCTTTCCACAAGTATGGAGAGTATTTCCCGGGTACTGGAGACCTCAGAGTAAGTTCTGCAAGTTAAGTATGCATTTAGTTTGGTTAGAGAAAGGGGTCTAAAACTTATTTTTTTTACAGGATATTGGTGCAGGCAAGGGAAAATATTACGCAGTAAATTACCCGCTCAGGGATGGTATTGATGACGAGTCCTATGAAGCCATATTCAAACCTGTAAGTCTATAAACCTTACCAGATGTGAAGATGTGTTTGTCTTCTTAAGTCCAGTCATGCAAATCTCCATGTTCCTGATTGTTTTGCAGATCATGTCCAAAGTGATGGAAATGTACCAACCCAGTGCTGTGGTGCTCCAATGCGGCGCTGACTCTCTGTCTGGAGATCGATTGGGCTGCTTTAACCTTACCATCAAAGGTATCAAACTTTTATCAAACCCCAGAGAAGACCGTAAATTGGCTAGGCTTCATGTCTAATCAAACCTTTGTGGGTTCTTCAGGTCATGCCAAGTGTGTAGAGTACATGAAGAGCTTTAACCTGCCACTGCTCATGCTGGGAGGTGGAGGCTACACCATCAGGAACGTGGCCCGCTGCTGGACTTTCGAGACTGCTGTAGCGCTGGACAGTACTATTCCTAATGGTCAGGAAATACTCTGAAATGAAAAAAAAACAAGGGGAAAATATTCCAAAGCAAACTCTATTTAACTTGTTGATTTTGTTTCATCAGAGCTCCCGTACAATGATTACTTTGAGTATTTTGGACCTGATTTCAAGCTCCACATCAGCCCCTCCAACATGACCAATCAGAACACAAATGACTACCTGGAAAAGATCAAGTAAGAGGGTGAAGGGCTAGAGATGCTCTGCTGATTTTTTTAATTTTTTTAATTACTATGGGGGGCATGATGACTTGGATTTATGTCAGGAAATTCTGTTTTCAACCCACATGGATTAGTACTTTAGTGTATTGATGACAAATTGATATCACAACATAGCTTAATGAGGTTGCTTAATATTGCAGACTATATTTGATTTAAATTAGAGTGGGGCTACTATAGTTGTATGATAAAATTCTGATTAAGTTCTTCTTGTTCTTTTTCTTCTTTTTCTTTTTTTTTCTTGTTCTTCCTAAAATGCCTCTTAAGTAATATGAGCAGTTTTAGTTGAATAAAGTCTAATGGGATTAGTTCAGTTGTAATGCATTAATTGTTTCTCTAAAATTTACAAACAATGCTCCAAAAACTAACCCATTAATAATATGAATATTAAGATTAGAACATGCAATTCAAATGCATTTGTTTTACTGTGCTATGTAAAGTCTTTTTTTGTTGTGTTTTTGGTTTGTCTTTGAAAGCATGGATGCATTGTACTGATATGCATCTAATTTTCCCTTCTGTTTAAATTTGGACATTATATGATTTGAGTTGTGTATATTTGTCCATTTTTAAATCCGAAAACCGTCTGAAAGAATTCTGTACTCTGTGGTTGTACACTTGTCTGAAAGACAGCTTTTCATAGAGACATGTTTTTTATATTTCACCTTTTCAAATGTATTTATGTTTAGTCCTTTTCTCTGACATTTATAGAAATGAGCATGACAGGTCTGTGTGCAGCCCCCCCCCCCTTTTTTTTAAATGTTTCGCTTATCACAACTAAGCTCGCTAAATATGAGGTTCTCATCAAGGCAGACATGTTTCTTACAGAATCATTTTATTTTGTCTTTGTGATTGTGGTTCTGTGTGGGTTGATTCAAAATGTTTTTTTAAACCTCTGTCATATCTACTTTCTCTCCTTTTATTGACCTCTGTTTTAAAACATCCATGGTAATTTATTTCCGACTCTTGGTGTACATGGATTGTGTTGTCTAATACAGGGTGTCTGCAGGGTCTTAAAGTCTTAAATCTCAAAAACTAAATTTTAGGCATTTAAAGAGTCTTAAATCTACTGAAATATTGTGTTGTAGATATTAAATCTTTTTAACTGGTCCTAATTTTCCTTTTATGTATAGCTACCCAATCTGGCCAACAGCCATACATTAAAACTAAACTTTTTATAATTTTTATTTTTATCATAATGGTCTAATTACTTAACTTACAATAACATAACTAGACAATTAATTATTGCATTTTTTTTACTTTCCCAATAACATGCAACCTTAATCTTTTACTGAGTTGAGTCTGGAAAAATACTTTGAACATGTAAACTGTAACTATCAAACATTTCTAGGGACTATTTTGTGCTGGTTGGATGTTTCTCTTTGTTTAGTGTTTGTCTCTTGTTTCTATACACAGGCAGCGTCTGTTTGAGAATCTGCGGATGTTGCCTCACGCTCCAGGCGTTCAGATGCAGGCCATCCCGGAGGACGCAGTTCAGGAAGACAGCGGAGATGAAGAGGACGACCCTGACAAACGCATCTCCAGTGAGCCACTTTTATTACTGACACTTCTGGAATTGAACTTGACTGGTTTCATGAGCAATCAGAGTTTTCTGAATGCAAAGTGTTTGTTGTTCTTCTCCAGTTCGTGCTCACGATAAGCGGATAGCCTGTGATGAAGAATTTTCAGACTCTGAGGATGAAGGCCAGGGCGGACGGAGAAACGCAGCCAATTACAAGAAGCCAAAACGAGTGAAGACTGAAGAAGAAAAGGATGGAGAAGAGAAGAAAGGTGAGCCAACAGGTACAAGCTGGGTATTTTCATTTATTAGCAAGTACAAGTGATAGATTTGAGATTTTGTTTTATTATACAGAAGTATTGTGTTTTAGTTTAGACAAGTGAGATTAACACTTCATGTTTGATACCAGATGTTAAAGAAGAGGAGAAAGCTTCAGAAGAGAAAATGGACACAAAGGGGTAGGTTATCACTCATTTAATACAAACTTTTTTGGTTTTAATGAATGAAGTCTCATTCAAAATTGGGACCATTTTAGTTCTACATGTGCCCAAAATTGAATCTGTGACCTCAGAATATATATGGACAAGTGCATATAATTGTTATATAGCATCTTCTGCAGTGTGTTGCACATGAATGCTTTGTCAGGCTAAAAGCATTTAAACTTTTACATGCAGTGCTGCTCAATGTCAGTTCCAAAGCAGTGGGCCAATCAGAAGTGCTCAGAGGTGGCGTGGGTGTTGCAAGCTTCTGTTCACAGAACTTGGCATGAACATCATTTTAATTGAATTGCAACGCATTGCAAAAGATGCGTTAAAACAGTCAAGCATGTCCATCAAGTGTGTGTTTGCATAGAAAAACAATAGCTCATTGGAATGGAAGACATGCATTCATTTATTGTATTCGAAAATAGCGAGGACCAGAATTGAGAACAACTGTCTTAAAGCAGTAATGCTTTATAACTTTATTCATCGAAAGAAAATAAAAAAACGGGTTAAAGCATCTTTCAAATTAAGTCGGTTTGTTTTTGTAACCGTAATATTTGACTTATTTACTTTTTTTTTTTTTTTTTACTCCAAACACAGTGGCCAAAGGCACATTATGTGTGACTAATATCTATGATGAAGTTTGTAGACCTATGCAAGAGTATTACACTATAAACATTATAGAGTAACAACATGTTTGTCGTTGTCTTCTGTGGTGAGTGTGGTAAGTGGTTTCCCTGTCTATTCCCGGAGCTTCTGCTACTAATGTGTCATGTCACACCTCATTAATATCAAACACTGAGTTCCAGCAGTGGCTGAATGTACTGCTGGAGTTTATAATTTTAAAGATTTAAAAAAAAATAATAATAAAAAGATTTTTGTTGCAAAAAACTATCGATTCACATCAAAAGACATTGCGTTTAACCCCCTGCTTCAAAATAAGCCACTATTAATCATTACTCAGCAAGGAAGAGCCAGCATAAAATGTAAAACTATGACTGTTTAACTGACAGAAAACAAACAAAAACAGTCCTATATGTTTTTTTTGGGGGCAAAAAAACACTGTTCACACACTTAAAGATGTTTGACAAATATTTGTAGACTTGTGTACAGAGTTCCCACGCTCCTTAAATTTCAGACATATGAATTCAAGGTAGTGTTGGTCCAATAAACGATTTATTATATAGAATTGCGATTTTTATTTATTTATTTATTTTTTTTTAAATTTGTCAATGATAAGCTCTAGACTTTTTTTTTTAACTCCATATTGATCTAAGAGCTAATCACACAGCAGAAATATGAAAAGATGAGATTACCAATATGACATTTTTGCCATATCGCCCAGCCCTAATTCAAGGCCTGGTAAGTACTTAAAGGTGCAGTATGTAAGTTGTCAACCCAGTGGTTAAACTGGGTATTGCACTCGATCAAATGAGTGGCAGGTTGCCAGATTGAGGACCGAAGCGAGTAATTTAAACTGTTCTAAATAAAAGCAACGTGACCTGATGAAAGGAATATTTTTCATATTAAAAGGAGTTTTTGTCCTAACCAACACCTCGAATGGATATATTAGAAAGAGCTTCTATTTCTCACAGCTGAACAACAGAAAACTTAAACATTGATCACCTCAGGTACACCTCATGTGCTTTTATTCAGTGTTAAATGCTAATAATGTGAGTTTGAATTCCATTTTACATGACATTTATTGCCATATACTGAAAGCAGCAGCAGATAGTTCACCTTAGATTTTTTTAAAGTAAACTGTTTGAAATTGAACTTTAGAACTAAACTCATGCGAGTGATTCAGCATCTACATTTAATGATGTTAAAGAGGGTTAATATGAATTTAATAGATTATAAACCTTCACCTTTCGTAAGTGAGTGCATGTTCTGTGTTTCTGAATGGCTGTATTTAAATTTAAGTGTTTCGTCTGCTGCAAACAGCCAAATTGCTGTTTATGTTTGTAATATTTATATCATTTGCTACTTTGTAACCTCATGTGGAGCTGAATCTGTCTCTTTTTGGAGTCTGCTACTGTCCACTGGAGGTCACGGACGCATGCTTTGAGCCTTTCTGTATGAATGAATGAAATATGTGGTTTTCCAACAAGGCAACCTGGAGAGCTGAAATATAATTGTCTAAACTGGCATTGGGTGGGTTAAAGGGACCAAAACAAAAAGACAGGCGTTCCGGCACAGAAAATACATTTTCAAAGCAGAATATCTGACTTTAGCATTATATTTCAAATAAACATTTATCCAAGTTCACGTGTGCTGATTCTTAAATATCTGCAAATATATTATGGTATTTTTATGCTTTAGAAAAGTCAAAAACTTACTTACAGCACATTTTAAAGCACTTTCAAGGACTTAGGTTTGTTTTTAAGGTTTATGGTGTTAACAATTGTACTTGTTTTTTTTGTTTATTTTCCCAGTCAGTTTTTGTTAACGGCAAAGAAGTTCTTTTTAAAAATCGTACATTTTGAATCATATACATGAACTGACATAATGCACTTTATCAATACTTCAGAAACCTGATTTGAATATTTCCAGTATTTAATTCAACTAATTGTATTAAAGTTCTTTGAACACGGCTTTTAAACATTTTTTTCAAAACGGTCAGCATTTTTGAAAAACGATGCATTGAAAATATCATCATCATCATGACTATTTAATGTCTATAAAGTGTAAGTGAAATGTTAAGGACTTTCATGGCACTCTGTATGCTGGGGTGTGAATCGCAAAGGTGTTCAGTTTTTAAAATATTAGTAATTTAGAAAGAATTTGGTGTCCATGAAAGAGAGGGAACCCTGTGCTTGTTTATATTTGTTTTTAAGGGGTTAAAACGCTAGTGTGTATTGCAGTATTTTTATTATTGTTTTATAGCTCGTTGCCTTGATTCTTCTTGAATGCTTATTTTGGTTTATTCTCTTCATACAGGCCAAAAGAAGAATTAAAAACAGTGTGAGGTGGGGGAAAAGGACTGGCGGTCCTCCTGGATGCATGTACTTAAGTCGTCAAACACCCTCATCTTCAAACATCAAACCCACATTTACACACACACACACACACACATGCTAGATGTTAGCTCTAGTCCTGAGCTAAGGACTGTAAATTATTTTGTAAGACTCGTTTTACTATTTGTAATCTAATGAAGCGGTATAAAAGTTTTTACAAGTGTGAAATGACCAGATGTTTTTTGTTTCGTGCTTTGGAACCATGTTTGTTTGCCTCCCTTATGTTACTATTTAGCGACGATAGCACCTCAAACACAGGACCACAAATAGCACATAACTTTACTCTCCCATCATGGGATGCTTTTTTCCCCCCCCCCTCCCCTTCAAATAATTTTTAAATCATGGATGGAGACACTTCTTGACCGCTCTTACTTGGGTTTTCTCTGCGGATGCTGTTTCGTGTCCGGTGTCCTTTACCTCGTTTTTAAGCGCTAAATGTGTTGGTTTTTATTCTGGTGTCTGTCTCTCGATACCTACATCTGTGCGGTGTGCAAGTACTCCGGTATGGTCGGGGCATGGCGAAGGCTTGCTGTATTGCTGTTAGGTTCAAGATTTTTCTTTCTGTTGTGCTTTATTCTAGCATGTCAGTCGTGCAGCTGACCAGACATTTAGCCGTTTGGATTTTCCAGAGTTCAGTGGTTGTGAAATGTCCTTATTATAACAATGATTTTGGTAAATAAAGAGAAGTTCTCTGATGTTTGTGGACTTTTACTTTTGCACAGACATTTTCTTTGCATTTTCTTGTAGGAATTTCACAATAGTTTTATCTTGCAAATCAAATGAATCCCCTTTTTTATTGATAAATAGCAAATTAACATTCATTTAAAGGGGGTCTAGCTTTACTTTATACCATTTTTGATACAATTACAAGTGTGTGTGTGTGTGTGTGTGTGTGTGTGTGTGTGTGTG
>CAIGQZ010004625.1:13489404-13535559 GCA_903798205.1 Danio tinwini | reverse complement strand
TTTTTATGCGCATATGCAAAATGCACACAAAAATATGTGAATGGAAACAGCCATTGACGAGCTTTACTTGGGAATTCTGTCCTTTTTATGATCATGTCATGTTTTTTTGTTTGGTCTGTGTTGCATTCATATTTCTGTTGAACATTGTCAGGTGCACTTAAAGAGAAAAGTGTTTCAACAGGTGGTTTATCAGGCCCACTGTGTGAAGCACACTCAGAAATGTTTTTATAGAGATGCGGAATGATTGTAAGTTCCACTGACAAGCTAATATTCAATATACTGTCATAATGAGAACGCACAGCATTAATATGGTGGGAACTTTTCTGTGAACAGTCATTTATTATTTAAAGCTTTAGTGTGCCTTTAACAATATGCAGATTGCTACATTGACATCAGTATTCATCACAGCAGCAAATGATTTGAGTTTTCACACTGGCCTACATCATAGAACATTCTGTGACTGCTTATAAATTACATCAGTTCAACTAAAGTAAATGTAATGAATACTAGCATAAAACACTAGCAATGAACACTAATAAAAGCATTTATTAATCTTATCTGACATTAATATCTTAATAAATGCCTTTTAAAAGTTACAATATGTTGAAGTTATTTTAGTTAATTACTAATAATATATATATAATTATTAATTTTTTTTATTAACTTTACCATATTATAGTTATTCTCACTGTTCATTTGAATGCATTACCTAACATTTATTAGGCCCAATCCCAATTCTATTTTTGTACCCCTACCCCTTCCCCTTGGCCCTTACAACCGAGGGTGAAGGGGAAGGGCTTCAAAATTTACCCCTAAGAATTGGGACAGCACTACAACACCTTCACACATCATCATACGTCATCGCGATCTCTTGCTTCATATGAGATCAGACGATCGCGACTGCTGTAGTTAATCCAGTTGTGTTGTTTTTTGTTATTTATCTTCAGGAAATCACTGAAGGCATATATTATGTTGTCATAAAAATCTAATGTGGCAATAAGATTGTAACTATACTGCGCATTTACACTGTGGCCATATTCATTATGTAAACACATGAAAACAACACTAACATTATAGCAGACACTGTAAAAAGCTCATTCACACCCACTACATTTTCTGACAGTGTTCGAGTGTCATCGAGTGTCAGAATGTTGTGGGACTGCTGTGCAGGAGTTATGATTAGGGATTATAGATCGCAAAATTTAGCTGTTTTTATTTTAGCGTTTTTTTTAAAGCATGATGGTAAAACAAACACGGTTATGAATATATTAAAACATGTGTTTGTTGTAAAAATTCTTAATAATGACAAAAAAAAAAATACTAATTTGTGGATCTCCTTCCGGGTTCAGCAATACTGCCGCTGTGGCTGGTGCATTCTGTGAAATTTTCTTACCCCTTGGTTTCAAGTGTGGTTCTGAAAAATCTTTGTTCGAAGGGCTAATCACCCCTACGCCTTCAAGCTATAGAGAATTGGGACACCCCTACCTACCCCTTGGCGTGAACGTGCAAAACGAGAGCTAGGGGTAAGGGGAAGGGCTAAGGAGTAGAATTGGGATTGGGCCTTAATGATGCTTTACTCTAAAGTGTTACCAACTGTACTTCATCAAGATTTATTCACTCTGAACATGTATATGCAATAAAAAGCAATACATTACAGTATTTTTGTTATTATACCTGTTAAATAACAGTTTTAAATAAATAATTAGAAATAAATAATAGGTTTTTGTTTTATTTAGGTGAATGTCATTATTATACCATATATAAATGATGAAATGATAAATGATCATGTAACGGGTGTATTGAATTTATTTAATATTGGACCAGACAATATAATCAGAAGACTACACGGTAAGTAGAAGGAGGTGGGAGTGAAACTGCGCAATAGCCAGACACAAAAGGTAGGTTTAAAATATAAAGAATATTTTTACTTTGGATTGTATGTTTTATTTCTTTCTTTATAGTTTCTTTAGAAAACAATAATTACATTACAAACGCAATAACTATTTATACTTAATCCCCAGGGTGCACCCACTTTACAATTGTCATCAATCAAAAACCAATCACAATAAAAGAATTCAAATGAAAACAAAAGAAAACATAGAATAAAACAAATAAATCAGTAGTGTTGTTCACACTGAAATCAGTGAAATCTTTTTCCTTCCAAGTAAATCAGTTCTTACTCACAGCTGTGTACTCAGTCTCAGTCCATTAAAGGAAATAACTCTTTGTTAAAGTCTTACTTTATTCGGTGAAATGAGGATAAACTGAAAATGTCTTTACTTCACGACTTTCCAGGTCGACGTGGGAGGCTCGCCATCAATACAAGAAATCCAGAGAAACCGGGAAATTCTCCTCAGGAAATAAAACCTGGCCTGTCAAATTGACGATGTCTTTATCTCTCTATATCCTTCTTACACACTCGATTTCAAAATGGCGTAGCGCACGTATCTTATTCTTTTTTTGTGCAAATTTACTCCTCTCTTTCTCTCTGCTAACTGGTCCCGTCTCTGCTCTGCGTCTTTCTGCCGGCAAGCTGGAAGGGGCGGAGCTAACAGCTCACTTCTACGATTGGCTGTTTTTTTTTCCTTAAACTACAATTGTATATATAATTTTATTTTGTTAATTATACTACTAAAGACTTATAGATATATAAATAATTTGATTATACTGCTCTAATTAATATTATAAATAATTATTTAACTATTTCACTAGGGTTACAATCACATCAAGAAAAATTGATTCCGGCAGAAATCTATTTCTTTGTTTGTGTTTGGAAATGCGAAGGCTACACCAGACCTACCATGCGCACTCAATAAATGAAGTATAAATTATCCTTTACAAGAATTGCCGCAAAGAAGTGCCATTCTGACAGAAAAAAAAAGACCATTTTTATGCATCCTTAACTGTAAATGCTGAAATTAGGTCCCATTGGAAACAATTCATCTCTGAGAAACCGAAAAGGCTAAAAAAAAACTACAGAAGCAGGAAAACATTAAAAGGTTGAGTACAAACCTCTTCCCATCAGGATGAAAGGCCACGCAGTTAATAGGGCCGAAATGTCCCTTCACACGACCAAACTCCTCTTCATAAGCAGCATGGAAAAACCTAGAAGAGCATGGAAAGACTGCATAAGGATTTGTTTTCATATTACCACACAATATTTTGATTGTCATTAGCAGTTATTACTAATAAAAAATTTCCCAGAAAGAAATTACAACTACACAAACCTGGCCTCGAATTTGCCAATCCTAGTAGAAGTGGTTGTGACTTCCATGGCCTCCTGACCTCCTCCCATCACCACCTGTGGTAAACATTACAGATTAATATTTTTAAATCAGTGGATATCATGAATTAGCACTATGCATGTCAAAACTCCAGTGTAGGGCTGTGCAAATTATGGGGAAAATCTGACTTTACGATATTTCGTATTTCAATATGACTCAGTATTTTTGTAAAGAATTTTACATTGATTGGGATGATTTTGTAGTGGAGTGCATCTGCATACAATATCCAAAAAATATAAAAAATTCAACAAATTAAAGCACAGATGATAACAATAGAACAAAGATAAAAAAGAAATAAACAGTGCTTAATGATTTTCAGTGGAATCGAACAGAAGAACAGAAATTCAATTATCAAATCTAAAATAACACTGTATAGTCTTCATATTATAAATCATTAAACAATTAATCTTTGTTAAAGTGGCAAACTTTATTATTTCTTCTGCCCAAATGGCTTAAATTTGCTTTAAATCATAGTCGCAGGGCTTAAAAACACATTCAAGAAACAAAAAAGTTCACACTCTTAGATTATGCTTTAAATTTACTGAACTGCAGTCCCTGGTTAATTCTAATGCTAACTCGACATTGCAGGTATTGCGGTGTGACTATTGCAGATGCGCACATTGCAGTATCGATGTTAAAGCAATATATTGTGCAGCCTTATGCTGAGGTCACACTAGAGTTTGAGCATGCGAAATTCAGTTGTACGGCGCTGTGAAAAGAGGCAGGATTAAACAAGATGATTAGACATTTAAAAAAAGCAAGCGATTGGTCCATGTTTTCAATTCCTGTCCAGAAAGGTCATGTTTTGATCTTCAATTGGTCTCACGCAATCATGTGATGCGATTTCGTAGGTCAGAGTTCACCAAGCTTGAACTTTCCAACACAGCGAACTGCGAAACTTGTCGCACGAGCTTGCATTTCCGGTCTGACGCATTCTCGTATGCATGAATGGAAGTATATGGGGAGAAAAGTCCAGTTTGACCGCAGTTTTACTCCTGTGTACTTATCTCTTATTGTCAGAACAAAAACATGTAACCAGTAACAGAAATATGTAATCATGACAAATATGTACACAGCTTGTACCGAATCAACTTGATATATAAAATAGGCATGGGATGATAACTGTTTTCAAGGTATACCGTGGTTTAGATACGTCAAGGTTTTAAAACAGTCAAAATTTTCTGCTTTACCATTCCTAAGGTATGTGTAAGATTATTTATTTACGTTTTTATTTATTTATTATTATTTTTTTAGGACAACAGTATCTTCAGCAGAAAAAAAACATCCAAAAAAGCCGTTTTGAATCGTAAAGAAATTGTGTGCTTTTGAAACAAATGAAGACAGCAGAAGTCAATGATTTATTTGAATTATTCAGCCTGACATGTTTACCATTCCAAAATATTATAAATCTTTCAAAAAAATTCAATATATTGTTTTTAAAGGGGAAAATGTTTTAGTTTTTTTACTCAGACATTTAAAAAGAACATATTTTAGAGCAGTAATCACAATAGCATGAAACCATGATATTTTAATCCAGATTATCATACCGTCAGAATCTTAGACCGGCCCATGCCTAATATAAAATAGGAATTTTTACTAGCGCGTAATCCATTTTTAATTTCAACAAATAAATATGAACAGACCATGGTGACAATTAACTGATGAAAGTACAATTACAGATATCAAGAATTAGATTTCATTCTAGTTGAAATTCAATCCTGAAAAAGAATGAACATTAACTAGCAAAATTGTAATAGTTAAAATCAAGAATGAACAATTACTCGAGGAAACGCAATTTCTCAGAGGATTAGTTTGATTCATGATATCAAAAACAACAAAAAGTGTTGATATCAGGGATTAATTTGTTCATATCAAGAACTGCATTTCCTGTCAACAGAAGTCTTGACTTTTATTGCTTAACAGAATATGAATATTTGATATGACGTATTTCTGCAAATGATTCTTAATATTAATTGAAATGTAATTCTTGATAAGTAAAAAGTCAAAGCGGCTTGCCATACTTTCAGTAATTACATTTCAGAACTCCCAATTCTGCCACATCTATAATGCAGGTAATGGTGTAAAGTAGATTCATGGTAAATGTGAAAAATAGACTAATAACTGGATTGTACTAATGGCAATGTTTCTTCTGTTTGGCACTAATGCTGAGATCACGAGCACACATTTCATCTGCCTTTAAATTACATAAAAAACATTTGTATTCTTCACTAAAAATAAACACATCTCTTTTCAGGTGATGATGTGACTGATTTGAGACATCTCCACACGTAAACAAAACAAAACTTGCTTTAAAAAAATGAAGAAAAAACAAAACAAAAAACAAGCAGCACCATTTAGTTCCTTTTTAAAGTATAAACATTATATTGAGCATGTTACCGTTTTATCAAGACATTTATACCATGATAATTTTGCCGCCATTGTTAGACACATTTACGTAAATAACACAAGCTGAAGGAGAAAGTAAAGCTTTTTTGAGACTCACATGGTCCATGATGGGTGAAATAGCAGCAGAGTTTACAGGTCTCTCTGTCTTGAAGGTTTTGACGTGTTCGAGTGTTGTGGAGTCAAACATCTGAATAAAAGAGAAAGCATTAGGGGAGTTAACCAAACCAAGCATCAGCTCTGCATATGGTGGTTTATCATTAAGCTTTCTACACAAACCTTGGCGGTGCAGTCTTTAGAGGCGCTGATGATCATCGTGAGATCCACTGATGACTGGATGTCATTGATCTGTTTGGTGTGTTCCTTCGCCTTCTTCAGAACCTCTCCTGACTGAGGTAAAAATAAGTAAATAACGACACACATTCAGTCTTAGACAACAAACTTTTCTTCACAAGCTGACAGGCATGTATGATTATTATTATTATTTATGTTTTGGTAATAAATGGGGTAAAAGCAGTAATGCTGTAAAATAATCTAACAGTAAAATAAGTATTTTATACATGCTGTCAAAGATTCATTTTCAGCAGCCATTAGTTCAGTCTTTAATGTCACATGATCTTTTGAGAAATCATACTAATGTGGTAATATTTGTGGAAATTCATTGATGAAATTCCTTCATGATTCATTATTCAGGTAATTTTTTCATGGCAATCGGAAACAAATTATAAAGGATTAGATAATAATAAATACTTTTAAAGATTTCCACTCTTTCAGGGTTGTGCATTTCCACTAGGTGTTAACTAATTAACAGACTGATAAGGTGACAGAGAGATAGAAAAGTTTAGAAAAGATAGCTTTAACTTTTGCAAGATCTCTGAATTCTCACTTTTCTTTTTTCTTTGTTTTTGTTAAACATGATGTTAACTGGCAATAAAATAGAAGACAACACAATGTTTTCAAGCATAACAACTTATCTATCCATATTTTACAATGTGTACTTTTATAATAAGAGCTAAAAACTTAGTTTACAGAAAACACTGTAAAATATTAATCAGTTAATAATAAAATATTAATCAGTATAAAATCTATTTACCAAACAAATAATAATAATAATAATATCAGTGTTTCCTCTAGGATTTTTTCCAGCTGTGGCGGCAGGCCTGGTAGACACAGATCTACCAACTACCTATGGCAATAATGGCGTTATTTCAATGACAAATGTCATAAGCGCAGTATTACAAGTCGAGATCGCATTCATGTAATACGAGCATGCAAATCTCTTTGCTTGCGCGCCGATTGCCTCTGTTCGTGCACAAAACTTATTGCACACCCTCAAAGAAACTCTGCTCAAGTGCAAATTTTCTTGTGCGCGCTCATATAAACGCTGCTGAAGTGCAATTTAGTTTGTTTATGTAACAAGTATGTCTCCAACATTTATTAGATTTGCATACATACATACATACATACATACATGCATACATACATACATACATACATACATACATATATATATATATTTTTTTGTTTTTAAGTAGAAGGCATATTAAAAGAGCTTTATACTTTGTCATTATCCTTCGAAAGTCAAGTCATTTAAAACAATATAATTACGAATTTGTTGTCTATTATAATATTAATAAGGGTTTTTTAAAGGTTTATAACAAGGGTTTTATTGTCACATAATTACATACGTTACACAAAATGACAAAAACAAACAGTATTTCATCCATATTATAAGATGTTATTTTTTATAATATATTTTCTACCCCTTTTGTAAATTTAAAATGGATGGTTCACCAAAATAAAACGCAAGTTCTCAAATTCAAAACTTGAGTATCTTTTTCCTGTTCAACACAAAGAATATATTTTTTTATGTTGAAAAAATGTTGATAACATAGAAAAAAAATACTATGCAAGTCAATGGGTACCATCAACCTTTAGCAACATTCATAAAAAATTATTTTGTGTTCCAACAGAATAAAGAACAAGTGAGTAAATGATGACAGTTTTCTTTTTTGGGATTGTCTGTTTAGTGTAATGCACTAAACACCAAAATGACCCAATTCAAGTTTATAACCCAAAAGTTGTAAGATAACAGTAAGATTAAAAGAACACGAATGCACAAACCTTTGCGCTAAACTGGTTAATTTCTCCATTTTCATGGCCGGCGATGACAAACTCCCCCAGCGGACCCCACACAGCACTGGTGATCTTGGATTCACTGCAGGGCACAGAGATATACGGCTGGTTGTCCTCTATGGAAAAAAACAGGATGTTGAACATTTTTGATCAATAAGTATTATCAGTGTTGTTTTAACGGCTAGCTGTGACAATACTTACCAATTTGTTGGGGGTCTCGCAGGTCATAATAGTTGAGAAAGCACTGGTAGCCCATCTGCTTGTCTGTGGAAAACATTATGATGTTCCCACTGAAGTCAAAGCCACACGTCCTCACGGCTGAACTGGTCTCCAGCAGAGCCAACTGCTTTCCTGGGCAAACAACACACAAACGTCATTCAACAAGAATGTGTCACTTGACATTTTTAGAAACAGTGCTTAATAAAAGGTGTATTTAATGATAGTTTGAAAAAACTAAATACAGGTGGTGTCAGGGCAAATAAAATTAAAATTGAAACTAAATATAAAATACATTTAAAAAACTTGTTTAATCATGTTAATAATATAAAAAAATAGCATTTTGTTATTTAGTTGAAAACAGTACACACATCTGAAGACATTTAACATAGCCTGCTTGCAAATAATATCAACAAGCCATTAGGGATGCTACGATTATAGATTTTGGTTGTACGATTATAGTCTGAGAAATAATCACGGTTTCACGGTTATTATGCATTTATTAATTTCAAAACACGACTAGTTTAGAAAATCACATGAAAACTCCTTATATTTTTAAGTGTTGTTTATTGCTGTTAGGTAACCAAATAATACAGCACATACTAATATTAAAAACAAACAATAGTCCAATTTTTCTCTTTGTGCTTAAAAATATGACATTTGTCATGTTCAATATGTGACATTTTTGACATTTGAACATTATTCATTTTTACGCTGTAAATAAATGACAGAAAAAAAAGAGTAAATACATAAAAATGAGAATAAAAAATAGTATTTGTCTAATGCAAAGCTCGAAATTAACTTTTTTACTTGGTAGCACTGGTGCTCCCAACTTCAAACATTTAGAAGCACCAGAACAAATTTAGGAGCACCCACCAAAAATGAATGAGCACCCCTGCATATTGCATATTAACAGATTTATTGTAATTGAAAACAACATCAATTAGGATTAACAAAAACTAACTAATTCTATTATGACTTATTGATATTTGTGCAATAATTCCAAAATTAATGTCTAATATTTATAAAATATTAATGATGACTATGATGACAATAATACTAACAATGTATTACATTTCTCATCATCATGCTGCCTTAAATGTGCTTAAATGTAAGTCATCTGCTATAAAAAGTCCAACTGTTACATTGACAAATAAATGTATGGTTTGCGTCAAGCAAAAATTAAGCATTGCAGTTAGAAATAAACATTTTGCAGAATTGTTTTTATACGTATATACTATACCAAAGACCCTATTCTTTAGTCTTTGACTATACTGTGTCATATTTTACATCTAGCGTCCATTTGTGCTGAACACGCAGTGAATGCAACGCATCGAGATTCGGGCCATTAAACAGCTGATCCACTCCGAGTTTTCCAGCACTCTCCAAAATCATTCGGTTTAATCTCGGCTGGCGGATTAACATTCTGTCAGATTAACATGCTCTCATCTGTGTCATTATTTGTCATTTTAAGTGGGTTTGACAAACCTGTGTACTTTTCATTGCTTCTTTCCCCAAACTTCAGCCGCTTGCAGTTTTAGCAGTCACACATCTCCCCTGTCATCTCAATTAGGTGCGGCTGAAAAGCGCGAGCGCGTTGCGTCCGTCCCTCCATTGGAAATAACCAATGTACACAAGCTTGCCTTAGTTAATAGCCTTATTCACAGTTAATCCAGTGTGCGTGGTTGTTAGTCTCTGTGTACAAAATAACGCAGTTGGCATACCTTTGTTTGGTTGCTGCAGTTTTGTTCTGTGCAGAAACGCGGTGTTGAGAAGCCTTTACGATTAATTAATCGTGACTATTTAAAGCGCGGTTAATAGTGAAACCGGTTAATCTTTGCATTCCTACAAGCCATGACAATTTTGTTTTTAATTACCAACATAAAAAGCAATATTTCAAATGCATTATATAAATATAATACAATGTGAGAATTATTTTAATAATTCTAATTAAAGAATTATTTACACTTGCTGACAAACAGCTGAAACGAAGCAATATTACACTAATTATAACAGTACAATAATTAAGACCTTTTTCATAATACCGTCACTTTCGGCGTTTCGACAACGCAGTGTGTTTTTAGTTCCAGTTTATCCCTGAATGAATGGGAGACTTCTCTGGAAAATTTACAAATGAAATGATTAACATTGCATGTTCTGATTCAAGACTGTTAAAGTATTGGGCATGTGTGCAAATGTTTCTCTTTCAATACTGAACTGATTAAATGATTAAATTATTAAGAATAGGAATTAGTTATTGTTTATCAAGGAAAGTATATGATTGCAACTTTTTCACTTAAGTTTATTATATGAATATTATATTCATATGCCATGAATCAATTTATATTGTATGTTACATGTAAATGTTCTTGCATGAGTAATTTTTTTTATTAAATCTTCTCATATTACCTGGTATGTCTCTAAATGCAATGAGTTTCATCGTTTATTATTTACTGATTAATGAATGTTTTGGTTCAGTTTCTCCATTTAAATGAATTAGGTGCAAACAGGTTTAACTGAAATTAGGTGTAACTGTAAACAACCACAGTAAAACACCTACAGTTTTATTGATTGCTTATTCTTCAGGAGACAAAAAAATAATAATACAAATAAATTTGACATAAAAAAAATGTTTAACACCCGTGTAAACTTTAACAAATGCTGATAAGTACTGTATATACCAACTTCATCTGCAGTAAAGACAGCAACACAAATCAACAGACTCTGTTAAAAATCCCATTTTCTTGGTACAAGCGGAAACCTGGATGATCTGTACATTTATTTTAATGTCAGACGTCCCATCAAAAATGCACAGAAAACAGCTGTAGTCATCATCTAACCGTAGCTGTGGTAAATATACAGTTGACTGGGTGAGTTCTCTATGGAGAGTTCTGTGTAGGCCGAAGTAACAATACACTGCTTGGAATGAAACTGAACACTGTGTGATATCATGTGAAAAGGGTCTATTAGTATTTTGGGGCTGCATTTAAATCCCTGAAAATCTTTCAATAATTCTAAATAATAATAAAACAATTTTACACCAAATGACATTTTAGTGGGGGCCTTATGTTAATTTTATTAAATGCATGACATTTCCCCATTCAGCTTGATATTTGTTATAAAAGCACAGTACAGCCAGATATTTTGTGTGTATTTTACATTGAAACAAACCACTGACCTGTCTCACAGTCCCAGAGCCTGCAGCTGTTATCAGCAGATCCAGTCAACACGTTCTTTGTGTCCCCTTTAAAACAGGTTAAGAAAAACTTTCCCAAAAACAAAGTACTTTGAGAAAAGTTTGAGTAAAATAGATGATACTAACATACATCCAAATGACTTGGGTAATAACATATAATAAAATGGGAATTTTCTAGCATTGCTCATCACTAGAGATTATCTTTTAGAAAAGGATACAGTCAACATCCACACACCAGACGGCACCTGTGTGTCCATTATAAGTGCCAAGCCTTTCTCCATTGACAGAGTACCACACGTTGGCAATCTAAAATGAAAATGGACATATAAACGCATCATCCCAAACACGAAAAACAAAGCAAGACTGATATTGTAAACATATACTCGTTTATAGAGGTAAAGTTGGTTATATATTCGGATATTCTGACATTCTTCTTAATAATATAATTTTAGAAATGTATTATTTTCAAATTCTAAATAGGGAAATCATATTAGCAGCCAGTGACTATCAAAGTGCAGCATTGTTTACAGTCAATTAGATGATGTTAATGTTGTTTTAAAGTCATACTTACATGCTAATTCCGATCGAATATTCAAAGTAACATGGTAAACAATATAGAGACTTCTAAATGAACGAATGTGTGAATATAAATAAACTTTACCTCTATGACTCGTTTATCCAATGCAGTTTATGACTTACTGGGTCTTTGGCTACTGAGAACAGCAGATCTCCTTCTCTGTTGTATTTGATCTGAGTGATGGACCTCTCATGGCCCTGAAGAAGAATGGGTTTCTGCGAAAAAACAGCAAGCATGAGTGTTTATGCCGTCTTATTACGACAACAGATGATGCAAGTCACTGTAACTACTGAGGATATTATGGAATGTTCTTTTTCTTCTTCATACATTGACATAAAACACATAATGCTACAGTGATGATACATTTTCTAGCGTCATTTCACGATCACATGACGGACCTGATATTTGGCCGATTATAACTTAGCATCCGCTAGCTGATAAAGAACTCACCGGCTAACACTGTTCCGGTGTGTCTGAGTTTTAAATAATGGATGGAGTAAGAAATAGACTTATGCTTACCATTATCGCCGTTTACTGTACGCAGAATATAGCAGAAATTACACTTCAATCTGCCTTAGAAAAAAAACAGTACGCTGTACGCGTGCTGAACGGCGCCCGGTAACAAACGGAAAAGACGGACTTCATTTCCTGTACGAAGGAAACTTGGTCCGTGTTGCGTACAAAAGATGTCTAATCCTCCAGTTTTAGTAATGAATGAAACATTTATTTATTTATTATTTTTTTATTTTTATTGTATAACAAAAAGTTACATTTGGTACACATAATTTAGAATAATAATTATTGGAATATTTACAATGGTGCCAGTAAAGAACGAAAATGAAGAAAAAAACGAGAACCAACAGAAATCAAACAAATAAAAATATAAAGAAATATCAATAGCTCATCTGATCTGATGGTATATATATATAATTAGATAAAGAAATCGAGGGAGAAGAGGGCAAAATAAGATTTAATAGATTATACATATTAAAGGTTGTGCAAACTGCTTATGTTTTGAGTGCTTTCTCGTTAGGTGAATGCAATTGTAAGTAATTTTTATTCTCTTGTATAAATGCTATAAATGTTGGCTTGTGATTTGAAAATGTACATTTATGAATATAAAATCTGCATAAAAATACAATATGGTTTATTATAAAGCAGACATTAAAATTTGTATAAAAAAAAACAAACTAAATAATTACTTTTGGAGTCACAGCAAAATTATGAGAAGTAATATTAGAGATAAATAAATTAACATCTCCGGGTGCTGCGGCTTCCCCCACAAGTCCAAAGACATGCGCTATAAGTGAATTGGGTAAGGTAAATTGTTTGGATGTTTCTCATAGGTTGCAGCTAGTAGGGCATCCACTGCGTAGAACATATGCTGGATAAGTTGGCGGTTCTTTCCGCTCTGGCGACCCCTGATTAATAAAGGAAAAATTGGGACACATAGTTGCATGACCAAAACAAGTGAGAAAGAGTTTCAGCGTTATTCTGACAAAAGGAGCAATTTGTATCAAAGTCTAATCCAAATCTTTTCTTTAAGAAGTTTTTGACAGGGTAAATGTTCCGTAATAATTTAAAAGAGATTCCCTTTAGCTTATTAGTAAACAAAAAACTATTGCTGTATGGACCGTATATTTTCCTAGTTTAAATGAATTAAAATACTGTTCCAATGTGAGATATCAGGAGATGTAGAGACAGTATTTTCGAGGAACAGAGCTCTTAATTTATATATTTTTAGTTTTGTTAATTTTAAAGCAAAGCAAATTTCACCAATAGGTGAATCCTCAGATTCTGGAATGATAACGATTCCTACTGTATTGTTTTTGGAAATCATGTTTAATCCAGAAGGAATAGCACCTATAGTTATTGCAAACTCTTTGTATTTTGTGAGACCTTCCTCATTAAAAAGCTGGCTAACATAGTGTATTCCATTATTGAACCACTGATTGTAAAATAAAGATTTATTTTTAAATAAAAGAAACAACTAAATTATTTATGTTTCATTACAGACATCAATCATCGCGGTTAATTAGAATAGCGATAAAGAATTTATACCAAACACTCTTTATTATATAACAAAGCATACGGGTCAAAGATGAGACCCCCTTTTTGTGTCCGCATCAAACTGAACTTGTTAAAAAAATGATGTACAGTGAAAGTATTTTAAATGCACATATAGCACTTTATCCAAACATTAGTTGTTGTTTTTTTTGTGTGTGAACATAAAATACCACGCATCAATGTTATAAATATGTATAATAAATCATACAAATAGATGATTTAGAAAACAAATAATATGTACAAATGGATGAAACTAGTGGTTTGAAAGATAGCGGCAAAGCATAAAGATTGAAAGTATAGATTTAAAATGTTAGTATTTAGCATTAGTATTTTGGGGCTGCACAATGACCCTTTAAAATATTATTGTCATAAATGTGCCTGAATTTTTCTTTTATAAATTAATTTATTTTTGCTATATTAACTGTGAATCGGAATGACATAAGTGTGTCTTTTGTAAATCGTGGTAAAATGACATTCCTAATATTTGGAGATTCCATTATAGACATTCCATAAATAATATAAACACTTGACTATACTTATTAGTTACATACAGGAAAACAATAATACACAAATCATTTTAATTTCCTTAGTATTTTAATTCGCAAATAAACGTATACAGGGTGTGAAATCAACACAGATCTTTGGTTCCTTCTTATATAATGGAAATGTCAAATTTGAATGATGAGCAAATGATAAAACGACTCACACGAACACCAGTTGACAAACCTTTTGAAACAAAATAATCCCAATTGAAGCAGATACCTTGACTTGGAATGAAATACTCAAGATTTTACATGGCCAACTGATGACTTGATGCACTTCATGCTCAACACTACACCAACATTTTACTGATCTGCTCAGAGAGCTACTGCAAGGGTGCTAAAATCATACTGGAAAACGAACTCAAAAATCCAAGAGTGCTGGAATTGACTGACATCACGGCACTAAGTCACTTTGTGTGAAACTTACATTCATTTCTCAGCATGTCAGTGCTTTGCTCACCTGCTAAACACCAAGATGACATGAACAGAGCTAGAATTGCATAGTGTTTTTGAATCTTCTGATTTTACTGTACTTGGGGATGTGTGTATCCTTCCTTTTTAACTATATGAATATATTAAATACAATTTGTACGCCATAAACACAAATGTAAGCTGAAAATTGTGAAATCACAGACTGAAAAAAGTGGTCATGACATAATTTAAGTGCATGTTACCAATTGGAGGTTAATGGAATGAGTTGAAGGAATGCATCTACAGTATATAAACAACCTAAAAATACTAGTGGTGTAAACTTAAGTTAAAAGATACACGTGTGAAAAATTCAAGTGTTGTGCAAAAGCATAACGAATCCTGGGTTCAGATTAGCTGAGCCTTCACCTCAAAAAAATGTTAGTCTTAAATGTACGTCTACAATTCTAAACTCCGACAAGTGATGGATAACAAACCATACATTCTTCGTTTGGTGCAAACTGATTTAAGGACGACAAACCAAAAAAAGGGAAAGTACACAAGCAGACTTTACCTGACACAACAACTTAAGGCCAGAAATTAAATAAAAACACCTAAAGAAAAAAAAACTGCCTCACAAACAATTTTCTCCAATTTCAGCAGTCTGTTAATATTCTTTACACCAAACTAACAAAGCAAAACAAGCATTTAGTGGACAAACACTGAGCATTCCGAGACAGCAGCAACACCCATGCCCTTTCAAAATGTAAATAATGGAATTAAAGCGAGCCACATAAAAACCAAAGAGCAGAAACGCAGCATAGGAGTCATGTTTGAAGGCACAATCTTCCCTGACACGATGAAAACCCCCAAGAGCAGACGAGTCAGCAGGTCTGTGGGCGCATAAAAACAACAAGACGCCGCCTGCTCGTGGAGGTTTGTGGTGGTGGTGGGGGGCTCTGCTGGAGGCGGGAAGGATTGTGTGTGTGTCCTGGCCCACCGGAGACAGCAAGACTCAATCCTGAGCTGAACACACCTCTCTGTGGGTCTCGGCCTCCAGGTCTGGTCCGCAGTGGCACGCCGGGCTACAGGCGCTTTGTGGAGTTTCTGGGGTGTTCTGGTGGACGGGGCTGCCCTCCTCAGAGTCTGTGGCTTCAGGAGGTGACCCCGACTGTGTGTCCGGCCGACTCTCGACGCCTGTGGAAAAACTCTGAACTTTCTTACTTAACTCGTTGCGCTCTATCTGTAGTGCGCGACAGAGCTTCTCCAGTCGCTGCACCTTGACCTGCAGGCTTTCAAAGTCCTTGTCTTTTAGTGTTTTCTACAGCAGACAGAGAGAAAAGACACGCACTTAAGTTAAGAGTATTAAACAGCTTTAAATGTGGATTATTTTTGTTCATGTTTGTTCAAATTTAATCTCACATTGAAATAGCTCCTCCCTCTTCTGAGTTCAAGAGCATATAGAGTGGGGGAACTATGATGTCAATTTGTGTGCAAAAAGCAAGCGGCAATCTCCTGCTATCCCTCGGTAAGCGAATACGGAACTAACTAAAACAGCAATTCATCGAAATTCCGCTAGTCCTGGCTCCATATGAAGCAAATTTCTATTGAGGCCACTGTTAAAATGGCCAACTTCACAACCGAACAAAAATGTTTACAGCCTGGTACAAAGAACGATTTTGGTTCATATAGCTAATATTACCCTTCATGACAACTGTGAGGGGGTGACATTTTTTATAACTCATCCATTTCCTTTATGTTAGGTTACATTAAGTTTGCATAATTTAGGGAGTGGCCACTTGAGTGAGAGCTAGCTTTCGCTGGTCGCCGACACCTCACCTCAGCTGATTCCAGCTGATTAGCCGCTGATCTCGGCATATTCATCGTATTTTTGTGTTGTTTTGTGTGACTTTACATAGTAAGTTGCCTTTTGGAATTATTTCTTACAATTATCAGATGATATGGCATGCTGTGTGCACTTAATAGTGCTCACAAACCATTCATGTGGCCTCCGCTTCCCAGGTAAGTCAAATTATATACTTATACCATCTCTATAAATGTATTTGTTTTATTTAAGCTCATTTATCATTTATAATGTTATTTAGACCTGTAATGCACTCCAGAATCTGACAGATTGATCAGCGGTGGGCATCTGAAACGTTGTCATACAGTGTTATGCCTGGATTTCATAAAAATAGCCTTGCATTTACTAACACAGACTATATCTGAAGTGTTTGGAAGTAATTCGCGTTTTCATCCTGTTGAAAAACGTCATAAGATCAATGCTTAGTGGCTCAATGTATTACAACAGTGTTTTTAAAAGTCTAAACATTTTATTAATATAGTACACAACCAAGTACATGTGGTCAGAACACAAACGAGTCGCAAGTAAAAGTTTTAAGCGTTTCTCCCATAAGAAAGCTTGTCCAAGCAAAATGCCTCATGCGCTCATGCTCCGCCTCTTTGCCCTTGTTTGGTATGCCCCGGTTGGTGCGATGACGCGCAAACAAAATGGCGACAGTTGGCCACGCCTACTGGTAGCTTTTTTTGGGTTCTTCATAAACCTATGGGTGACGTCACGGATACTACGTCCATATCTTTAACAGTCTATGGCAAAAACCTGGAAGCGAGTTAGCATTTTAGCAGTTCCGGTTTCCTTGTCCCAAAGTCGATGTTTTTTTTTTTAATGGAATTTTGGTTAAATTGCTTAAACACAAACTCAAGATACTTTTGCGCTTTATTCTACGACATAAAAAACACATTAGTTACATCACACTCATGATTTTTTATTCATTTATTTTTTAATCGGTTACACTTCTTTTAAAAGGCGGTTGCTACCAAGTTGCTAAACGGGACTACAGGTGGTGTCGGAAACACTATATGTCATCAAGCTGAACTGGTATGGAACTCAGCCCGTTTGCATTGGGCATTTGGATTTGTCTGTTATTTAAGTATTTTCATAAATAGTATTTTATAGTATTTTTCTAATTGGGAATCCATATTGTGTATAGATAATGCCTTCGTTTGTAAAGACAGTCAAGACAGATTAATTTGTTGATACTTTCTTTTAATTAAACAATATTATGGGGATACTGCTTACCATAGTGCAGCCTGTCTTTTTGCGGCTCTTAGGAATGCAAACGTGTGAATAAATGTGCAAAAAATACATACATATTAACTGTCACTTTAACATGATCAATTGATTTGCATCGTTATTTTTCTTCATCTGAACACATTTAACTCTACATCATAACTGCAATATTTACACTCCTCCTATAGCATATGTGACTGTATGGGCTGCTTTTTGTTGTACTTCGTGACAAAAAAAAAATTAAAAATTTAATGTTCTCTATCCATGATGGAACTTGCAGGCAAAGACTTCCCTCACGCCTCATTTCTGTCGTCTGTTATTAAGGTAAGCGGGCTGTATGCACGCAAGCGATACACTTATTTACATATGTCTGATGATAATACTATGTAGGCACATTTACACAGTTTTAAACTTTTACAACAATCGTAAAGCAAAACATAATGTATTTTTCACATGAAAAACTATCCAAAAGGCACAGGTCTTTTGCGCATTTATTTGTGAATATTATATAGCGTAGATTATAATATAATAAACTGAGAAAGTAAATCTTTGTCATGGACCATATTTCTAAAAATAAGCTTGAAAAGTTGTCTGTAGCAGGGTGGTGCTGACGTCACAGGCGAGTGACTCGAAAGCCCTGTAGTCCATTTATAGCCTAATATTAGATTTTCAATTCTTGCGTTTGCATTTAAGATCCAAAAGTGTTAAAAGATATATTTTCATGTGAAGATTATCCGGTTGGACATAATGTGTAAATGTAATGAACAGTGTTTGAACACAGAGCTTATTATTTGCAATCTTCGAAAAGCCTATGGGGAAAGTCCTATGGGGATTTTATAGAGGGAACCAGTTTTATGCTAGCAGCCGATTAGCCTACAAGGTGACATCATAGTTCCTTCACTCTATAGTAAAAGCAAGTTGAAGAGGGCTGGACATGTCAGATACTAGAGTATTTGATTGGTTGGAAGATTTGATAAGAAACTTAAAAGGACCCATAAAGTGCTATGAAATGTGATTTTTTTTTTTAATTGGATGTTTGACGTGATCTCAACTGAAAAATGGAGAGATGGAGAGAGAGTAATGGGGGAGGAGTAACCCCCCCATATAGCATTTAGTTTTTATCACAGCTCCACCATTGAGAGTGGTTAAGATCAAGCACATCAAATGAAAAGCAAATGAAAAGCATCTTGAAGTGGGTGGGGCATGTCAGATATTAGAGAGCATTTGATTTGTCAAGATTTGATGAGAAACTGAAGTGTGAGATGACGTGAAACAAATTGTTGATTAATATAGGCAGAAGTGACAAACTGCAAGCTTTGCATGTTTATATAGGTTTTATAACTTCTAAATGCCAATTTTATTACTGTTTTGGAGCACACTAGCTAATGGATCCTTAAAACCAAAAGACTGAAACTAACATCTAAACATTTTAATTTTAATTTCATGGGACCTTCAAGTATGAGTTGATGTCAATAATTTTTTATCTATTTAGGTGAAAGTGACAAACTCCAAGCTTTGGATGTTCAAAATAAGCTAAATGTGAGTTATCACCTTTGTAGCAAACCAGCTTATAGATATCCTTAAGTAATGTATTTTTTATTTAATGCCATGTAACCAAGGCTATTTTCATGGCAGGAACATTTCAATAATAAATATACAATTAAAAATCAACAAACAAATGAATACATAAATTAAATAAGATTTTTAGTGTTAATACAAGATAAAAAATTCTAAAATCTTTTCTGGTGTCACTTTGCTAAAAATGTCCTTAAGATAGTGTATTTCATAAAAAAAGTCTTCTGGAATCATTAAAAGCAGGACAGTCCAGTAAAAAGTGTTTTATAGTAAGGGGAATTGTGCAGCACAAACACTGAGTAGGGTTTTCACCTTGGAGCAAAAAACCATGGGTTATTCTTGTATGCCCAATACGACATCTGGTGAAAACCACTTAATCAAATCTAGATTTAAAATGTCTTAAAATTATATAGATATCCTTAAGACTAAAATCTAAAAAACTTTATTCTGATTTCATGGGGACTTTAACTGTGAGCAGAAATTAGAGTTCAACAATCACCTCTTCTGCCATCTCCAGCAGGGCTTTGTTACTGCTCTCCCACCGTGATCTGTACATGGTTGTTTCCTTCTCCAGCTTCTTGATCTTCTTTGTCATCTGAAGGAAAACACACTGATTAAAGCATCTTCACAAAAATACTGCATTTAGATAATTAGGTTGTTTATTTCATACACTGGTGAATAAAATACACAAATCAGGTAATAAAATTGTAGATACTCTAATAAAAAGAGTTAAAGTTGCTGTTTAGGAGTGACTCTTGTAAGGCATAAAAAAAACATAATAGGTTTGCAGATATTTAGGAAATATGGCAAGCGAGCATACTTATTTATGTAAAAAACAAGTCAGTTATTCCCCTTTGAAAGTGTGTTCCATCTATGCTTTGATCTATAGTGTGCATTGGATTCAATGCAGACAGGATTTAAAGAAATATTAACCCAAAAATATCAATTTCCCATACTAAAACGAGATCTTCTGAAAAAAAAAGCAGCCACTGATATTCACAGTAGGAACAAAATATACTATGGCTGTTTTTTCCCAAAATTTTTCAGAATATCTTCATTTGAGTTCAAAAGAAGAAAAACTCAAACAGGTTTATAAGTGAAGGATGAGTAAACTGATGACAGAATTTTCATTTTTAGGGTGAACTATCCCTTTAAAGAATGCAGAGGGTTAATAATTGTGTTATATTAACATTATTAGTTAGTTTTTAATTAAAATCTGAGGAAATACACAAATGTGTCAATATTCAGGTATTTAATGCCGTGGGCTTCAACAGTTTAAACATCCACTTCACATCCACTTTCGATAGTTTCATTTTTTATTTGTCGACTTTAACTGCAGTTTGGCACTTTCATTCACGAACATTTCATGCAAGCCCACCATGACAAGCGAGATATTGGACTATGAACTGCTGAAAGAGTTGTTTTAATGGAAGTTCATATCGCATGCTGAATGGAAGAAAAAAAAACTTCCGCATTTCACGATGCAGGTGTCTGTGGTCTGCACTGACTCGGAAGGTGCAAAGAGTGTCAATCAGCCGTGCGTGTGTGTGTGCCTGTGAACTACCCTGTCGCAAAAAGTGGCTTAAAGTCCTACATGATGGTAATAGTTCAATTAAGGTGTTTACATGTATGCAATGCACTTCAGTAATGCGACTAAAATCTGCATACTTCACATGTCTTAATTCGATTTCTCTTTAGTTCGATTATGACCTTAATCAGATTAAATTAAATCAAAAATCTCTTTTTACTAATAACCGCTTAATAGGAGTATTGTCTTAATCGCATTAAAATCGAATTATTGGAGTCCATGTAAATGTTGTCAATAAGGGTGTGACAAGATCTCGTTGAATGAGATCTTGCGAGATTAAATCACGACGAGATTTCTTGTCCAGGTAAAAAGTTCTCGTGAGTTAAGATGTTATCATGATGGAGTGTAAGGGTGAAATTAACATTGAAGATTGGAAGCAGGATTGAATTTAAACCGCAAATCAAGTGCTTTGCACACACCTGGTGAGGCTGGCGTCTGTGTTGCACATGCCACTTGATTGGGCGGGAGGTGTGACGTAACCGCTTTTTTTTTCTCACCGGAGTTCAAAGGCTGCTGTGTTATTCATGTCCAAGCAGAGGCTGCAGCCACACAAATTAACCATGGACATTACCACGCGATGGAATGTCACTTTAGATGTGCTGAAAGTCCCGTTATTGAAGTGCAGTACAGATATGTTAACACCGAAATCAAACTATTAGGCTACCATCGTGTAGGACTTTTAGCCGCATTTTGCGATAGGACAGTCCACACAGCTGTTTGACACATCTCACACACATCTCTAAGCACGCACACAAATACTGAACTGCTGGAGACTCAACACACCCGCCTTCATTATTACCAAACACGTTTATGCAGTACGGAAAAGCAGACGTTTTCTTTTCCTGGTTCAAGTGACCAAATTCCACACAGGGACTAAAAAAGCTTTTATATGTCTGATGTAGCAAAAGTATTTAAGCATGTTCACGAGAGAGAAAGAGCGCACCATCCGCCACATAACCAACATAAAATAATACTGTTGCATACATCACGTGCAGAAATCACGCCATGGACATTACATCAAGATGCCTACTGGTTTAAATAGACCCAGATAAAAAAAAATATGGCCTAATGAGAATGTTTTTTGTCATAAACTACAGCAAAACAACTTGTCAAGAAGAAGAAAAAAAAATGAAACCATGTGAACTGAATAAATACAGGAATGGAGAAATGAGCGCTTTTTATTATCAGCTGTTAGTCAGCGCTCACACTTTTTTCTGGTCTTTGCGCCTTTTGCCATGTGCAGTATAAATGCAGACAATCGGATACGAGTCACCTTTAAAAGATGATAAATGTAAGCAGGTCATAAATTTTTTTTTTTTTTTTTTTTTTTAAATCGGACACTGTCAGAAAATCAGAATTGACCACCAAGATCTGCAATGTAAATACTCTAAAATTCTATAGGAGAAAAGCCTGTCAGTAAAGTTGCTATTTTCTATTTAAATATTAACAAATATTTAGCAGTGTTTGCATGTTCATTGCATAGAATTCAAAAACTAATATAAAACTATTACATGCATATAATTATGGAAATTGCATATATAAAAAATGGAAGTAAATTCATTAAAAGTTAAGAAAAACACCTAAATTGTTTTGCATTTTGTGATTTATTGATTGTTTTTTATAAAAATCTATTTTCCAAAAATCTATTTTTTAGCAAAATATTTGCATTCTAAGATTTCATTGATACGTTTCATCATTAAGGACTTCTTTAAAATAGTGTAAAAATCTCGTCTCGGTCTCATGAACCCAATCTCGTGTCTCGTCTCTTAGAGTAGGCGTCTCGTCACACCCCTAGTAGTCAATGATAAATACGACCTTTATTCTATGCATAAATACAGATGATTCGGAATAACAGTTTCTTGATAGGAATGTAAAGTCCATAGCATCTAAAAAAAAAAAAAAACGAGTAATTTACCTTTTCCATCTCTTGTTTGAACGTCGTGAACACCTCGTTGCTTTTGGAAAGTGTGTTTTGGAACTCTTCAAACTTCTCAGTGTACAACGAGAGCTGGAATATAAAAAGAGATGATTCTAATAAAACAAATATACCCATGCCTTTGACCATGTAAAAACCCATCTAAGGCACTGTTTCCAACTAGCATTTTTATTGATCCATTTTCCAAGTGGTCAGTCGAGATGTAGTAGTACGGTTTCCAACTACCTTGAGATTTCATCCAGAACCTTCTTCCAAGTTTCATCATGCTCCACATCCCTTTGAGGGAAACTATTGAGATGTTCTATCAGTATGTGAGCCAGATCAGACAGGTCTTATATGCTCCTCACCTGCTGTTTCAGATGAACTTCCTGTTGTTTCATGAGCTCGTACATCCTCTGAGACTCTGCTGCCTCTTTCAGGAGCTAGAAAAGAAAGAAACGAGACAATACACATATTATTTAGTAACAGGCAGCTCTGTCCAGGTGGAATATACACAACAGACTCAGAAGCAACTTTATTGTCCCGTTTTAGGATAACTAAAATTGCAGCAAAGTACCATTTACACTTGTCATCGCCATGTACACATAACCAATTTTTACATCCATAAAGCATATTATCAATCAATCATAATCATATAATCACCCCAATCAAACATTAAAACATCAAATTCACAGTGTGCCACACAGTTTAGTCTTTTAAGCACCAATATGTTCCCCCCTCCTCAAAAGATTTGTTCAGTAATTTAATGGCAACCATAATAAATGAGTGTTTTGTTCCATTCGTTCTGCATGCAGAAACTCTAAAATGACACCTCGATGGCAACATCTGTAACTTAGGATGTCAGTAGTACAGATAATAGCCTGGGCAATAACACACACACAGAGGCAGTTTCACAGTAAACGTCTGTACACTCACCTCCCTCAGTAAAAAAAAAAAATGGTTTGCATTTTAGGTTGCTCACTCTAGACCAAATGTCAATTACTTTTGCCTGACCTTAAATGACAAAACAGCTGATTTTCCATGATACTAGTGTAAAATTAAGCAAATGGTGCAAAATTTAGGAAAGCTTGCGACTTTTTTAAATTAGTGCAGATAGACTTTGTTCTGCAAGGACACACTTCAATTCCTTTCACGTTATCTACATTACATTAAATGTTCTGTTATATTAAATAACATTATATTCACAAAAAGAAAGTGCTCACTTGGTGTGTGAACAATATAAGTCATAGACACAACATGTCAAAAAAAAAATATTTCTAATGCTGTTGTTAAAGAGATTTTTTTTTTATCGTATTCCCACATTCACAAAATATTAACATTAAAATGTATAAATGTGTTACAGAGTGTACGGTCTTAAAAAATGAAAACAATGAAATTGATATAAGAAAACAAATAAATAAAAATAAAGTGTTTAAGTGGAGGTTAAACAAAAATTGTAAATAAATAAAAATCTTGTGCTCTTTTATGTATTCCCAAAAGGAAGACTAAATTGACCAAAATCTGTCCAATTTTTTATGTTTGTCATAAGTAAGTTTTTCTAATGGTAGCCATGTAGCAATTTGTGATATCCACATTTTGAGAGATGGAGCTTGTGATGCAGACCAAAGTAGCAAAATAAATGTTTTAGCTAAATATTCCAGGACAATAAATAACTGTAATGCATCTTTTTCGAACAGATTGTTCACATTAAGATTCAATAAATACAAAGCTGGGGTCATATCAAAATGTAGCTTGAGAATATTTTCCAGTACCTTATGCATTTTCCTCCAAAACGGAAAAATTGTCACAGTCCCAGAAACAATAAATGAATATACCTTTATCTTCTTTTACATTTGAAACAAGTCTGTGGCGTTGGCAAACATTTTCTTAATACATACTGGTGTAAGATATATCCCATTAAAAAATTTAAAACTGAGCCCATGGATCCCAAGAGAGATATATATGATCGGTATACATTTTGGGTATATATTATCACATACAATGTCCCAGTCATTCTCTTCAATAGTTTGACCAATATCCTTCTCTCAAACATCCTTAAGTCCTAGCCAGGCAAAAGTGCAATTGTTAGACAAAATGCCATATATCCTTATCAATCCTTTTAAACAAGATGGATTCAGAAAAAGGTATTCGATCTCTGTTCTTTTGGTTCTCAGCTCTCTTTTGTCCAACTTTGGTTGTCAAAGAGATTTTAACAGCTGTTTATTTTTTTTTATTTTGAGTTATGTATCAAATAAGATGGAGTAGGCTTTATATGGTTAAAAAGTAAACGCTTTCTTTGTTTCAATAACATAAATTACAGAAACCAATGGTTCTTAAGGTCAAAAAGTAATGAAGAACTAAGATGTGTAAATCTCTGAATATTTTCACAGCAAAACAACATAGGAAATGCTGTAAATGTTGCCACAAATTGAGAAAAATATCCACCAAATCAGTAATTTTTGGCCATAATAATCAGAAATTGATAAATGTGTGGTAAAAAAAATTAAATGTTTATAGATATAGATAAATATACATAATTTATATACAAATCCTATGACGTTCAATGTAATAGATTCCATGATATTCTAGAAATCCCATGACCTGTATTAGGAATCCTAGTACTCAGATGAAGTCATTGAAAAATAAGTGAAGTACAAAAAAAAAATGATGTTGAAACTCACAAAGTCCTTTTCCTTCTGATGCCGGTCTTCTGAGTCTTTGAGCAGACCCTGTGCCTGATGAAGCTTTGCATCTACCAGCTGCTGTTGCAGATCTTTCTGTTTGAACACCTTGTCGATATGCTGAAAGAGAAAACAAGTCATTCTTACAACCAGCCTTAATGCATGAATGACACTGCACTGTATACAAACAACAAAACCAAAAGCAACAGTTGATGAAATTATGCTTTACTAAAAGCTAGTCCCACTACTATGATTTTTTTTGTCAATTTTAATGGATGAATGCACGTTAATGTCGAAACTTTGACTGAAGTGAATCAAAATACTGTTGATATTCTTTCACTACATATACAATTATCATCGTTTTATCATTTCAAGCCTAAATAATAATGTTTCTAATTGGAAATTGCATTACTCTTCAATCAAAATTTCAATGTTGTTTTCAGTTTCTTTTGTTCCGTATGTCTCACCTCCTCTCTGAGCTCGTACTGCTCAATAAGCTTCTTGAGTTTATCAGCCAGCTCCATGTTCTCCTGTCTCAGGTTTGCATTGCGCTCATTGTGCTGCTCCATCTGAGCCTGGATGTCATTCAGTGTCACCTGGAAATGTGAAGTCACTTCTTTCCTTTTCTCCTCCTCCAATCGGGCACGTTGCACACCATCCTCCTGCCAAGTAAAGCAAACATAACAATTAGGGGTGTGGCAACATTTATCATCTATGATAATGTTGTTGTTTTAACCATATGCAAGTTTACATTATCAAGTATGATACTCTGCAAAAACATTCAGTGGAATTTAATACAAAGCCCACACATATTTTTTTTTACTTTACTATTTTACTGTAAAAGTGTATATTCTATCCCCCTACCCCAACCCTACCCATAAACCCAACACTCATAAGAAGCGATCTGCATTTTCAAAATATTTCATTCTTTATTTGTGCCCGTGGGAGCCTCAATTGAAGTCCCCATATTGACTGACAAATGTCCCCTGAGTCTATGTGCATTCTATTTTAAGTCCCCACTGGGATATAAAAATATGTACACACAAACAATATACTCAAACTGAGTAGAAAAGAAACTGTTGAATGAAGTGGTTACTTTTGTTTTATGTGCAAACTAAAGTATTTTCATAGTTTGAATATATTACGATTAAACCATTGAAGGTATATGGTGTTTTGAGGATGTTTTTTGGTACCTTTCTGTAAAACGAGTCTGGAACCTTATTGTCTATGGAGGAGGAGGGAACTCTCTACCTTAATTTGTGTTCCGAATTATTAGGAGTTTGAAATGGCATGAAGTCGGAGTATTTAATAAGACCATTTTCATTTTTGGTTGAACTAACTCTTTAATATCACACAAAAAATTAACAATTACAAATTTAGAATTTAATACAGAGTGAGTTCAATTTTAAAAAATGTTGTTTGATTTATTTCTGTTTTGCAAATAAAGGCAGAGCATTTGCACATTTTAGATTCAACGACCCATTTATAAAGGCCTTTGCATTGTTTCTAAATTAATACATTAAAAATGCAGGATTCAACAAATAAAAATAATAATAATAATAATAATAATAAATTACCCATTAGGCCCTTCCTGTTAAAAAAAATTAAGGTTTTAGTGTCATTTATTTAAACTTAGTGCTAAAGCAGCCAAGGTACCACCAGAAAAATTACATTTGATTGTTATAAAAATAACATGCCAAAAACAGTGATACATCACGTTTTGTCAATATCGCACACTAGGGCTAAAACGAATCAATCTACTCAGTTCAGTATGTATATCGGTTTAAATGGTTTCGGTACAGTACTTATGTGCTATATTTAAAAAAAATGTCTACAGAAAAACTCAAAGAATAATATACACATTTATTGGCTAACAAATACCTGACAATGCACAGGCTTCACACATGACTGTAGATTTGCATGTTCTCTCATTAATTAAATAAAAATGGGGCATTTTGAAAATTGTATGTTCAAATAAAATGCTTAAAAAAATAAAGAGAGGAAAAAGCTTAAATTTCCTCTTTTTCTAGTCTCAAAATTCTCAACCAATTATGCAAGAAATAATCATGTCAACACATCTCCACAAATAAGCACTATTAGAGTATTGATTACTTCTGTTTACATTATGCTTGGATTACCAAGGCAACAATGCACTTTTATTAACAATCATTCTGGAGAGCTCTGTTATCACTTATCAGCACCATCGTAATGAATGAAACTGCGCACTCACACTATGCTATTCGAACAAATAAATAATGTGATATCAAAATTAGTAAAAACTGTAGCAATAGTGTATAAAGCAAGATTTATCCTGGACAATAAATCAAAGTATATGTTATATAACACGCTTATGTTGCCATATAGGAGTTATTGTGTTGAAATTTGGAGGAATTCATATAAATCTAATTTACAATCGTTATGTACAATGTAGAAAAAAGTAATTAGACTGATAGAAAATGTGGGGTATTTGGAGCATACAAATCCTTTATTTTTAAAATTGAAGATACTCAAGTTCAATGATTTGGTTAAATTTAAAACAGCACAATTTATGTTTAAAGCTAGGAATAAATTACTTCCGAAATGTATACAAAAGTTTTTTGAAGAAAGACAAGGGGGATATAATCTATGAGAAGAACACAATTTTAGGAGGTTGAAAACAAGGACAACTTTAAAAAGTTTGTGCATGTCTGTCTGTATGTGGTGTGAAATTATGGAACAGTCTAGAACAGATTCTCAAACAATGTCAGGATATTAATTAATTTAAAAAGTTGAATAAATGAATATTATTAAAGGAATAGAAGGATGAAGGTTATTGAAAAGCATAAAATGACAAAGGTATGATGAAATTGTAGTTAATGGATATTTGTAGTACTATGTTTTTTGTTTTGTTTTTTGGGGTCTATGTTATAAAATGTAAATGTACAAATGGAATCAAACATATAATATGTCAGATGCCAAAAGGTTAAAATATGTCTTATGTAAAAAGACATAAGTAAAAGAAGAAATAAGTTTAAGTAATAGACGAATGATGTATGTGGTAATAGGGTGGGAAAATAATAAGCTTGTGCTTCCTCCTGCTCCATTTTTGACCATGTTAAAATGTATAATTTTTTGTTAAAGATATTTTATGTATGATATTACTGTTTGAATAAATCAAATCAAACTGTGCCCAGGCGCATTTCCCGGTTTGTTTGAGAAGTGTGAGTGCTCTGAATCTGGCTCAGGGGCAGTTCAGTTGGCCGGCCCTGGCACCGTTGGAAGAGTTATGCCAGAGCACGGTTCACTTGGGCTTTGGCATGGTACACTTGTAGTGTGAGTGCAAAGCGCGACTGAGCCCAAAACTGAAGACCAGACGTGACATTTAAGGGACTGTTTATGGATTTATTAATCCTTCTTACTGTTCAATAAAAGCAAACTGTCGTCGTTTATTAAAGACGCAATATCTTCAATGCACGACAGCTGCACCTTCAGCAAACCTCCTAATACCTGCAGCAGGAGAAGTTTATGATCATTTATGAACGTCAAAAGTGACTGATCTATTCGGTGAAATATTTGACTGCATGTCACTGCATCCTAAATGACTAAACTGATATAACTAAACGTATATAAGAAATCTCCACTGTGCTGAGCGAGAGCGATTCTCTTCCTGTTAAACTGAACAGCGCATCAACGATGACGTAAGCGTGCTCCGGCTTGGATGCAATGTGTGTGTAGGCCGACAAGGGAGAGGGGAGGGGGGGACAAGCATGCTTCAGCACGTTTCAAGGCAACTGTACATAGTGTGAGTACGCCCTTAAGCAAACTCAGCAGGAATAGTCAGTCGAGAATAAAACTTTTACTGTTAGTTGTTACCGGTTACTGACCCCTGATCTAGGCTATCTTCTCAACAACAAAAATAGCCTAGATCAGTGCCCATTTTTGTGACTGTCTGAATTGAATGTCTGTTGAAACACTGAGGAAACGTGAGGTATACATACTAAGAGGTGATTGGACAGATCCTTGCATGTGCAATGTGTCTGAAAGGTAATCGTAAGCGTACAAAGACAAAACTTTTTTGCTTAGTTGCATTAGTTTTTAATCAACAAACCAATAAAATAATGCTTATTCTATACCGCAGATCACAGGTTGCATCGAACTATGGGAGGACAACAGGATGATATGATTTTTTACAGAGAACCGTTGCACCCCTATCGCATACCCCCCTACTTTAAATTTAAAATTTGAATGTGGCATGCACATAACTCCAATATCTTATTATTTGCATTCATATCAAGCTGGTCTACCTTAAGTGTGCGATTGTGCCTCTGCAATTCTCGACAGAGACTTTCCAGTTTGCTGCGCGCCAGGATGGCCTTGCTGTGCTCATTTCTTAAATGGTCCTTCTCCTGGATAAGCTGCGTCTGCTTCTTCTGCAACACCCGCATCTGTTTCTGAGCATTACGGTGCTCCTCTAACTACAAGAAATAAAGCAGAAGAGGCATATCATTAGAAGTCAGCTAATATAGGGTTGTCAAGACGACACTAGAATATTAACATTCTATAGCATGTGTAATGAATAATTACACTGAAGCCACATAAGTGGAAATGTGAGCTGAAACATCTCAGCACTTCCTGGTATTGTATTCACGTAGAAAAACTGAAGCTCAGGCAGCTAAATGTCCTCCCAAAGGCTTAGGGCAACCGTGGTGCTATTAACCCTTAATCAGCTCCTTTATACAGACAACACTGTCTAATCCCAGTCAGAACACAGCAGCAACTCTTCTTCTAGAACTACATGAAACAAGTACTTTCTTTGATCAACCTAAAAAGAGTCTTTATTTTTGTTTTATTTGCCCCCGAGCTTCATTTGTTAATGCGAGTACACTGCAAAAAATATTTCTTTCTTAGATTTTTTGCCTGTTTCTAGTCTTAATACCAAACAAGCAAAATAATCCTTCAACGGGATGAGCAAAATAATCTTGTTTTCGCTTTGATATTTTTTACTTATTTGAAAACCGCTACTTGATCTAATAGTTTTTAAATATTGGGCCAAAAATAAGAAAAAAAACTTTTTTTTGCAGTGTACAGTACTTTTTCGCTTTATTTTTGCATGAACATTTTAAAGAAATTAAGAATAACATTTATTTTAAAACAGATGTTTTGACAACTTGGAATAAAATAAAATATTTTTGAAAATACCATTATTGCCCCCATATAAACTTTATATATATATATAAACTAATAATAATAATAATAATATATATATACATACACACACACACAATTTTTTTGTAGAGCTATGCAAATAAGAACCATTTAGTTGTTGTCTTGTATTATATATTTTTATTTGCTTTGTTATAGTGTACTTTTTTTCAAATAAGACTACCTCTGACAAAAAATTATTGGATTCAGGCAATTTTAAAATAAAATAATATTAATTTGTACCATTAAAAATAATTTTATTAGCATGGGTCAACATCTCATTCATAAACTTGTGAAAGATCTTTGAGAAAAAAATCCCTTGAAAAAATAAATCAATGAACATGTAACATGAAGAAAGTTACTTGTCATAAACTATTGTTAAACAAGATAATTAATACTATATGTATAAAAGTACTCATTCTTTCAAAAATACTGCTAGAGGTGATCATAAGATAATCATCTCTTACCAGCTCCGCATACTTCTTGCAGAGACCACCCAGCTTCTCCTCTGGAGTGCTCAGTGTGTTGAGGGTCTGCATTAGAAGAGTTATCTCCTTCCCTACAATGCAGAAGTACAAATTTAAGTTAACAAGAGGGTTTATTACTGGAACTGACACAGATTTTATTGTTTGATTTTGATTCAAAAGCTCTTAATATGGTAAGACTTTTTTATATCTTTTTGACAAAAGTCTTTCACAGAGGTGAAATCTTTCACATTGTATTTTTATTTAATCAAAAATACAATATGCTCAGTTATACTGTAAAATATGATTAGAATTAGTAAACGATAACTGTTGTTATGTAAATTGTTTAACATTCCCCAGCAAAACGTACTTTCGGGTTATGTGTGTGCATTTCTGTCTGTATGTGGCTGTGTTGTTTTATGCATGTTTCAGGTACGAACAGCATTGGAAGATCCGCATTCTGTGTTGATGACGTTGGCCGCTAATGCTGGGATCGCGTCACCAATCGCTGGTTGACATAGCGTTTAAAAAGCTGACCGAAATTGCAATGGCAATCTCTCTCTTTCTCGGTCTTCCGGGACTAGTCTGAGAGAATGTGGTTTTGTTTGGTTTGTGATAAATGCTCTTGTCTAAAATCTATTGAGATTGCAATGTGTTTGTTTGTGTGCTCGTCCAGTAACTGATATATTTTAGCAATACCTCCGAGAGGGTGTGAAAATAATCAAGTTGCACAATATATATTTACAACACCCAGATTAATTTCTGTAATATTCTCTTAGGTTCCTGAAAGTGTGCTGTTTTGTGTGTATGTTTTGTTTTTTTGTTAGAGTAGTTTAGTTAAGACATGTCATACTTTGAAGATGCTTTTTTTCATGGTTTTCTTTTCTTTTTACAGTTAGTAGATTGTTATATTTCTTTCTTTGATTTAAAAAACTCTAACTATCTCCTCTCCAAAAGGTAAATTATTTATTTATTGTAAATATTTTTCTTTTGCTGTACAATATATATTTTTTTACTTGTTTTTTTACTGGAAGTATGGGCAATAAATAATCAATTGCAGTGATATTCGATCTCTTTAGTTGTTCCTTCTCCATTCACTGGTTATATGCTCACAAAACTATTATATGTTATGTCAAAAATACCCTAAATACCATCTAAATGATGTAACATGAATACAATCTTTATTTTATTCATATTCAAGTTTCAGCATCGCTACTTCATTTTTTATTGTCACATGAGCATTATGAACATTATAATATACTTATTTGGAGATCAAAAAGCATTTCTTATTTCCGTCGATGATAAAAATGGTTTGGGGCATCACATTAGCGCAGTCACAGCGAGAAGGTCACTTGTTCAAGCATCGGCTGGGTCAGTTGGCATTACTGTGTGGAGTTCTCTCCATGTTTGCGTGGGTTTCCTCCGCGTGCTCCGGTTTCCCCCACAAGTCCAAAGACATGCAGTATAGGTGAATTAGGTAAGCTAAATTGTTCGTAGTGTGTGAATGAGTGTGTATGGATGTTTTGATGGGAAGGGCATCCGCTGCGTAAAACATATGCTGGATAAGTTGGCAGTTTATTCCGCTTTGGCGACCCCAGATTAATAAAGGGACTGAGCCAAAAAAAATGAATGAATGAAAATGGTTTGAGAATTAATATTTAGGCTGCAAAACATTTTTATAGAATCCTTTGTTTAACAGAACAGAATATATCTGAAATCTTTTGAAACACTAAATTCTTTACTGCTAACTTAATGCATCCTAGTTGAATAACAGTATTAATGTAATTACATTAAACATATTCAATTGGTAGTGTACATAATTCTAACAAATAATGTGAAATCGAGTATGAAAAGTATACCAACTCACCCAGTCCCTTTACTTTCTTCTTCTCTTGCAGCTTCTTCTGATCTTTCTCTACACATCCGTTGCCATTCAGTTTGGCTTCCTCCTGCTTGCCGTTTTCCTTCTCAGACAACCCATTGACTTGCATGCCATTGGTCACCGCGGCATTCTTGCCGCCAACACCACCATCCTCATGACAGTAGGTGCTGAGAATGTCCTCCAGCTGTCTGCTCAGCTCCTCAGCCATGTCACAAGAAGAAATCGCTCCAGCCTCTGCCACTGAACACAAGAAACATGCGAGATAAAAGACTACATTGAAAACAGCTTTTCCACAATAAAGGTGTAGAAGTAAAGTTAAGGCTGTCAACTATGGCCCTTATGATTATGATGCAAAAAACACAAAAAACAGAATAAGCTCTACAACACAACTTCAAGGAATATTTGGATAAATCAAAAGTAGTGTTGAGCATTTGATAAACTGATGAATGCACGTGAAAATTAAACTACAAAAAATATTTAAATGTGAAGTCTGTTTGTTCTGAATTAATTAACAGCTTGATTTTGTTTACCATACATGCATACTCAAGCATTTCACACTATATATAATCTTCTGATATTAGCCTGAGTCACTTTACACACATCTTATTTATTTATTTTTTTTTGAGAATTACTATATCATGTAAACAGCAACTTAGACAACATGTGACAGACATATCATGCTATTGTACAGTAGAATGCTCTTTTCAAAGTAATATAACTAACAGTTTAACAGGTACAGTAACTGTCTGGTTGACCTTTTGCCAATAGGATATCCATTTATAATAAAAAAAAATAAAAATAACAACTGGTGGTGTCAGGAGCACAATTTAACCAAATAAACTGGTGGTGGTGTCGTTTTATTTCTTAAGAGTACAGGATTTAAAAATACAACAAAAAAACTCATCACACAAATGAAATAAAACTGAATGAGAAAAAAAGTTTAAATGCATCCCATGTTTGTTTATTACATTTACTAAAAAACTTAAAAAAAAATTAATGTTTGTTTGAATAAACACCATGATTTTAATTGACTGGATATGTTTATTGATTAAATGTTTTTTTAAATTAAAAAAATAATTATATACATAGAATAGATTTTTTGTCCTAGAGTTTATATGTATATACGCTTTACAATAATATATTTGATTTGTGCATATACATTACTTTAATCAGTACTGAAGCCAAAACTGGAACTAATCTAACAAAACAAATTATAATAACAGTCAAAAAATGTGTACACCCAAATTTATGTTAGGGAAAAATATTAAATACAATATAGGAAAATATATAAAAATTAAAAAATAGGAAACAAATCGAGATACACAAAATGTTTATAAAATTGTGTCAACGTTTTGTAGTCATTTTTTTTGTTTGCAATATTTAACTTGTATTTTTTTCTATTTCTAAAGATGTTCTGTGACTAAAATATTATTTAATAAATATATCTGTTTAATAAAATCTGTTTTGTTCAAATGCACCAAAATATATCAACTATATCTACTGAGAAATGGATGAAAATATTCATTTTCAAAATGCTGAGCAGAATACTACTAAGCTGATAATATTCGGTGAAGAAAAATATTAGTGCAGAATAAAATGGGTAATATGAACAAAATAAACTGATTTTGTATAAGAAAGAGAGAGAAATTTGCTCTGAAAAATAAAAATACATTCCAAACATGACAAAATCATGCCAGATCCCTTACAGCCTTCATCTTTGTTGGCTGGTGAGCCATCCGGCTGAGTTTCGGCTTCTTTAGAGCTGTTGGTCATCTCAGATGCAGGCGTGCTCTCCTCAGTATCATCTGCACTGCTATCAGCTACAGGATCCTCCATCTGCCTCTGCATGGCTAATGTATAAGCAAATACTAAAAGACACAATCCACAAGTTAACGACTAAAACAAGACGACACGCTTCATCATAAAACAGCTTGAAGGTTTCGCTTTCAATTCAGCCTCACCATTACTAGTCACATTTTGTAAAATAATTAGCCAGACAAACCAGGCCGACAGTTGTTGACTATTTAACTCACCATAGAAACAAGGGTAAAACGCGCTAATCACTAAAGATCACGTTCACAGCTATCAGATGATTGTCAATCATTCAATCCTTCGTGCAGTCGTCAAACAATTACTGACAGACGTGCACAACAAACACATGTATTACTTTAACCTGATTGATAATAGCTGTAAATATGTATATAAGTATCAGCGAGAGGAGAGCTGTGGCTGTGTACCATCTCGCTCGACTAGTTTAGCAGTCGTGGCTAACAAAACGCACAGTTAAACATCCGATTACTGGATTGACGCGCTTTAACATGTCAATATTTCGCTAAACATGTACATTTAACGTGCTCGCGCTTTAAAGAAGTGATGTTTAAAATAATAGCTGCGTCTTACTTTGGTCCAAGAAACCACTTCTTATGTTTGTCACCACTCTTTACCCTTCCCACTGCCGATTCCAACTGACACAGGAAATGCCAGGGTAACACTCTAAGATGATTGGACGAACCGTTGCAAACTTCCGGCGTATTTTAATTTTTATTTAGATTTTTTGTATTATACTTTATTGTTATAATTTAGCCAGCTCGTTTTTATAATGTAATATTTTAATGTTTAATTAATACTAATATTAATTAAATAATTAAATATCATTAAATAAGAAGGTTCTGGGTCCTGTAGGAATTATTTTTCTTTTATTAACGGAAAGCGTGTGTTTGGCAAATAAAAATCTAAAAGCAAGATGATTTTTATTTTATTTTTTTGATGAGTTTTTTTTTCTTTATTTTTCTAATTCACGCATAAAGTATTTTATTAAATTAAAGACGGTGATGATGATGGTGATGATGACAACGAAGGCTAAACATTGCAAGTTATAACCGTTTACTCAAAACACACATAAATGTTTGTATATTTATTGTAATTTTACAGCGCATATATAATAAATAAATTATTCCCTTTCCTGTGCATACATGAAAATGGAAAATAAAATTAATAACATATCTAAAAAACGAATAAATAAATATGTCCATTAATAAATATCAGTAACATTACATATTATCTAAGAAAATCTATAATATTTGCATATTACACATATCATTCAATGTTTGATCCTCACCAAGCCACATTTAAATACTTCAGTATTTCGAAAATACGTAGTTTCGTGATTTAAAAGCCACGCCCATCGCAGCAGGTCAGCTTCTGCGCCATGTTGGACCGGGCAACTCTAACAGAACCTTGAGCTGGAGAAAGACAATGCCAGATTCGTGTGCTGCTTGGGGATGTAAAAACCGCCGCGCAGTCCAAACCAAATCCCGAGGAATTACCTTTCACAAGTAAGACAGTACAAAGTTGTTTCTGGTTGAATTTGGCCATTAAATATTATGTTATGCTTTGCGACAATAGCTTGCTATGAAAGCTGAGGCTGTATAAGATATCGCTGTATATTATCCCGTAAAAAATCACAGGTTGTGTTCATTTAGTACTAGTATCGTTAACGTTAGTTGTAACTGAGGAGTTTGCTCGACCCACCAGGACCTTTGAGACCCCCGACTGGAGCGCCACCAAACGGAGATGTGTTTTTCTACATATAATTGCAAATTAAACCGTGTGCAATATGATTCAGGTCAAGTTATTGAAATTGTTTCTGAAAGCATCTGAAACTTTTTAACTCTTAGCTATTTTTTCTTACGTTATTCTTGTAATTCAGTTTTTTTATTTATTGTGAAAAATTATTAAGTCGTAAACTGTTTGTGTAATTAGTTGAGTTCTTTATACAGAGATTTTTGCTTAAGATAAGGTTCAGGATGGGCTCATGCCTTTGAGTATCAAATTATAACTACAGTCAAACACACCTTAAGTCTTAAAAATAATAATAATAAAGATCTTATGTTTTTGTAGTGCACCCTAGATATTTGCGAAAATATATTTATGGGTAAAATAATATTTATATATTTAAATATGTATGGGTGTTCCATCATCAATGTGTAACAGATATAATTTTATATAAATATATAAATGAAACAACATATATATTATGACTTGTATTTTTTCAAATATATGAAAGAGAAAAAAAAAGTATGATCATACAATTGATTATATTTTACCTTAAAAGTGTTTAACTAAAAAAATTCAACTTCCCAGTGGTTTAAAGAGTAGGGGCAAAGTATAAAGATATAAAATTAACTAATTAGTATTTTGGGATTGCACTTTAATCCTTTGAAAATATTCCAGAGATGTGAACTGAAATACTGAAGGACACCGTTTGCTGACATTTGGCAGGTTTCCTAAAGAGAACGTGTTGAGAAAGCAGTGGGAAATCGCCTTAAAAAGGAAAGGTTTTTCAGCCAGTGAGTCCTCAGTGCTGTGCAGTGAACACTTCAGGCCACAGGACCTGGACAGGACAGGTCAGACTGTCAGGGTCAGAGATGGAGCTAAACCATCAGTCTTCAGTTTTCCAGCTCATCTGCAAAAGGTATGTTTTGCACTAGATCATATGCATTTGATAAGTAGTCATTTGACTTGTGCACATTTTTTTTGTCTTTCACTTTAGCACGTGACAGCCAGGAAAACTCAAACCTCAATAAAGGCTGAAGAGCATCATTCAGTGAACAGAGTGACTGAGAAAATACAAGAGACTAAACTTTTGCCTAACACTGTGAGTATTTGTGCAATTACAATTTGTTGATTTTTTTTTTCCTTAATAAAGAGATACAAGAAATTAGCAGGAATTCGTCCTCCCCAATTAAAAGGGTGCTAAGAAATTTATTAATCTTCATTCATTTTCTTTTTGGCTTAGTTCCTTTATTAATCTGGGGTCGCCACAGCGGAATGAACCACCTTTATTAATTAATCAAAACACATATTAAAGGGTTTGTTCACTCAAAAATTACAATTATGTCATTAATTACTCACCCTTGTGTAGTTCTAAACCCCTGAGATCATCATTCATATTCAAAAAACAAGATGGGATATTTTAGATGAAATGCGAGAGCTCTTTCTTCCTCCATATACAGCAAAGGTCCAAAGATGTTCAGTAGATGTCCAGAAAAGGAACTGAAAACATCGTCAAACTATATTTCATGTAGTTTCAGTGGTTCAACTGTAATCATATGAACAGGGGCGGATTTATAGGGCCCAGCAGTCCTAATATGCAACCTTTATTTATTTAGCAGTCTTTTTCTTATATCATATAATCCTCTGTCTATGTCTGTATCTTAATGCAATCTCTATATTTTAAATGATTTGTTTTCTTAAAATGAATTCACAACAAATAATATGAAATAAACTATTTGAAACTATCTGATTTGACTGCTGGACTGCTCCATGATTGGGGTGGGGGACACATTTGCATGAAAAAAAATTTATTTGTTAAACCCTCACAATATAATACATAATAGAAAACTGTTATATATAATTTATCGAACCTAAAGATATTTATTGGGGCCCCCAGATTTCCTGGGGCCCTAAGCGGTTGCTTACCTTGCATATTGGTTAAATCTGCCCTGGCATATGACGCTCAAAGGACACTTTTGTGCACTCTATTGCCCACTGTAAACATACCTTGAGCTGATGGGGAAGATATAGCAGAATTTATTTATTTATTTGGCCACACAAATGTGTACTTGGAACTTTCTACAATTAGTTTAACCAGTGAAGTTGCATGGAGTGTTTTGACAATGTATTTACTTCTCTTTTCTGGACTTCGAACATCTCAGGACCATACCTATATATCAGGGTTGCTCAACCTTGTTCCTGGAGATCCAGTTTCCTTCAGAGTTCAGCTCCAACACTGATCAAACACAACTAAACCAACTAAGGTCACGTCCACACTTAAATGGGCATTTTTATTGAGAAAAAAAAGTCCATGCACATGAAAATGCAAAAATGCACTGTGATGCATGTTAAGGGCATGCCGAACCAACAGGTGAAGATAAGGACACTTTTATGCTGAGTTCACGTTAAACTGGGAACTAAGAATTTTCTAGGGATGCTCCAATCAGGATTTTTGTGGCTGATACTGAGTACTATTTCCTTGTCATGGTGATCGGCCGATACAGGTACATCGTACTACAGGTACAATTCTAATGCTTCACGCTTTATAATGCATTAGGCATATTTTCCTTTTAGTATGTTTAAGCAGAGATGTATAGTAACGAAGTAGAACTACTTCACTACTGTACTTAAGTACTAAAAGGTTGTATCTGTACTCTACTGGAGTATTGTTTTTTTTCTCCTACTTCTACTTTTACTTCAGTACATATTTTCGATGAGCTTAATACTTTTACTCCAGTAGATTTTTTATGTGTTGCATAGTTACTCTTTACAATTATAAAAATGTTACGAATCAATCATTCATTGATCAGACGTTTAAAGAAGACAGTGCTGCCTGCCTGCATTGACAGCACTTTAGTTTGTTTTAGACATGGAAAACCTAGAAATTCCACCTTCAACTCCTTTACTTTCAACTGTTCATGGCGATGAGGAAAAAGACCACCCGTGACCCTATTTAGAACCAATGTTTGCATTTGTCAGAGTGAAAGACAGTTCATATAGAATGAAGTGCATACTCTACCGTTGGATTTGAAGAAACATGTCAAGTTAAAGATAATATAATACACAAAACAGCAGTTTGAGCTATCCATAAGAGCTAGATAAGTTAACTATCGTTAGCTACCTGCTGTTCATATCATGCTGCAATGTTCAACGTTAACTGTCTGTCATAAAGGCTGTCACGCTGAATGGTGTTTTTGACCCATCATATATATATATATATATATATATATAAATCGTAAACCATAGTTCTTTTAGTTCTGCTTAATCCTGTGCCCCCAAAAATATTTAAAATAAACAAAACAATGTCTTTTGACTGCTTTTTTTTTTTTAAAACTACATAACGCAATACTTTCACTTTCAGTATTTTAGTAAAATTTAAATAAACTACTTGCAATACTTAAGTACAAAAAATGTTGAATACTTTAGTACTTCCACTTAAGTATTGTGCTTAAAGAGCACTTCAACTTCTACTCAAGTCACTTTTTTGATAGAGCACTTGTACTTTTACTTAAGTCTGGGTTTTTAGTACTTTATACATCTCTGTGTTTAAGTATGAACCTAGTTCAAGTATGAACCTTAGATCTTGCCTTACCTAAGAAAAGAATTAAGGATGCTGCATATAATCCCTTAAACACATCTTTTATAACCATTTAGGTGTGAACGCATCATGGCTAGAAGTAGCTTTACAAAAAATATGTTATTCATAAATTTTACTTCGGCTAAGTCCCTTATTTATCAGGAGTCGCCAGAGCGGAATGACCCACCACAAAAAAATTATATAACAGATATAGAAATTGGTAAGAAAAATTACAAACAATGTAATTTGGAAACATTGCAAATAATGACAGAAGAATTCAACATGTCTCAATCAAGAAAAAAAATTCTTTACTAAAAGGAAATAGACCTATAAACTACTGTTTATTGCAATAAGTATATTACAAGAAGTTATATTATTAAATATTCTCATAAAAAAATGATGTTTTATTTATTTAAAAATTCCAGCCAGCTTTCAGTGAACTTGCAATATTGTCAAAAGCACAGAACATTTAGTTGTTATATGTAGAAAGGCCTAAATACATGCAAGACCATTCAAATATCTCTAACTATTGACAGCAGATCACTCAATGAGAGAAAGGGAGGGATTTGCACTCACAATACCTATACTGCTCTATTCATGTATACTAACAAATGTAATGCTTAGAACATCACTGTGCCTCCCGATCTATTCTCTAGCTCATTCACTTTCATTGCCATGATTTCCGGGTATTTTAACTTATTTTGGGGAATCACGGAGCCACTATGAATATGCTGGAGATTAGCGGAACTTCCGGGAGAGGTCATAAGGTTGGATGAGACATTAGATAGTGGCGATCGCTCTGCTAGTGTCACAGCAGCTTAAAACACTGGATGTACAATGGCTGCACTTGCAACAAAGAGACATCACTCATGCAAGTCGCGCCAATAGACGCAGGTTGCATGTATAAATAGGTTGCACCGCATCTGTATATATTTTAGCTGCTGTTACACGATCGCTCATACATTTACACATCATTTACCTCCTCACGTGTATGTGTAATATACACATGTGCAAGCGAACGCTCATTTAGTGCAGCTGGCCGTGTTTTGGAGGCGAGGCGGAATCGCCCGAATCCAGGCACAGTAGATGCTATTCTGTTTTTGCACTGTGCAAAGGAAAAGGCCAAGTAAACATAACATAGCTGCTGTTTAGGCTGAAGTGGCACCGTTTTTGTTATCTTTTTCCTGTATATGTAAAAGCTGAATCTGCTGTTAATAACGAACAATCCACTGTGACCTATCACCATGCTTAAAACAAAGAATTATTAAAAAGTGTCGATCGGCTGTGGGTCAGGTGCAGATATATATATCAGAAAAAATAATTTGTACAGGCGGGTGGCGGATTAGAATGAAGGAGCGTATTTGGGTAACATTTCAGCTGATCTGCGCATCTCTAGTACATGGTTTCACAAAATCTCCAAGCTGCCTGAAGTTTTTCCCAGAAAGTTTAGGTTTTACTCACCCGATACTGTTTTTACGTGGACAACCGCATAGAAAAAAAGTGCCGTTTTGAAAATACCCTTGTTCGCGGGGACGGTCAAGATAGATTGCCGTTTGATCAAGATAGCAGCTAAACTCTGCAGGAAGGTAGATCTCCAGGAACCGTGTTGGGCACCCCTGCTGTATATGGAGGACGAGGGAGCTCTCCGATTTCATCTAAAAGATTTTAAATTTGTGTTTCAAATGTGTTTTTAAATGCTCAAAGCTAACATTATCATCCATTGTTCTTTATAGGATCACTCATATGCATTACCTGCTGATCTGCCAGGACTAAAAACCAAACTGGTGGAAGCCTTGGCTAGAGTGGAGATTCTGGAGAGACACATGAGGAACATGAAGAAACGAGAACAGAGAGTAAAGAACATGGTGCTGGCTGTACTGAAGGATCTGGGGAGAAAGAACCTCATGAACAAAGAACTGAAACGCAAGCTTAGAATCTACTTGAGGAAAATGAAAGGCTGAACTTCGTGGGTATCTTCTGTTTACACCATCCTTCTTTGTTGCAAGTCTTACAGGGAATGAGTTTGAAGTTCTGAATTTAAGAGTAAGTTCGGATACTCTGCAGATTTTCCATTCTAGTATTTGACAAAGTTCTAGTTCATTGTATAGTTCTATAGATGGCAATCCTTCATTTAATATGTTTTATACACATGATGATATTGTGTGATTTTGCTGGGAAAAATTTACAAACTCAAAATTAGTTGGAGATTAATTTGTTTATTTTTGAAATTAAGCTATGCCTGTATTTTTATAATTATTGTCTGTGAAAAGAAATAAGTTATGAACAAATATTCAGATAAATAAATCATTTAATATCTTTATGGTTTTAAAATAGATTTTGTTTTGGAATATTTTAGGAAATTTCTTCAAAATTAAAAATGGCAGTAACTTCTGTAACAAAACAATGGACAATTGACTAAATCAGTGTTTCTTAACCACGTTACCGGAGGACCACCAGCTCTGCACATTTGCCATGTCTCCTTAACCAAACACAACCGATTCACATCATCAGCTCATTAGCTGAGACTGAAAGACCTGTAATGGGGCGTGACATACAAAGGAGACATCCAAAACATGCAGTGCTGGTGGTCCTCCAGGAGTGTGGTTGAGAAACACTGGACTCATATATAGGCTACACATTATGTTTTATGAGAAACTAGTTCTATGGTATGTTTTAGAAAGGCTAAAAGAAATGTGTTAAAAGATTGAACAAAAAATGCTAAACATGCTGTCGCTATGCTAAAACATGTTAGCAACATTTCACACACTGTATGCAAATCTTTTGAAGGGGTGGTCCACAGTGTATTTTTATGGCTTGGTTGTGTTTATAAGATGCAAAGCAATGTGTGCTCATGCTTCACTTGTAGAAAATCATATTCTTTTTTTTCATACATGTTTCTTTGATTATATACAGCTACTCGGCTAACATAAAAACAACTGTCAGCTAACTTAGTGTGGTGTGTTTCGCAGATCAACTCCATGACACCAGAAAAAGCTTTACATGTTTTTGCTCTGTGTAAACAGTCAGTCAGAGTAGCTGTTAGATTAGACAGAAAATGAAGAGCACACAGCTGAACCTCACGTCTGCTCTCGAAAATAAAATCTTACAAGTGTCTTTCACATATATTCAGAATAAGCATGCGTAAGTAATGTGAAACATTCATGTATCTTTTCCGAGTTGGTTGTTTGAGATATAGAATTGTTTACGTCCTCACTACAACATATCGTTAACGCTAGAAGCTATGCATGTCATAGATCAATTTTAACAAATAAAAATACTTCTAGGTAGTGGCTCACAATCCACAGCTTCGTCTGTTGGAGGAGTTTTAGCCGAATCCAGCACTGAACTGAGATTCTAGAAGCTCTCCTTTTTCAAATGTTAGCTATATATATATATTTCTATTATTCTCTGAATCATAATTAAAATTTAATTGTAAGCACTTCTCTCTTTGTGTCGTGTCCTTTGGAAGCCCAAATACAGAAACAGAAGAAGCTCTGTGGAAATAGCAGCATTTAGATGGCATTTTAGCTTTCTCTGCTACATTACAGCACTACAGTGCCTTTGACCACGCACCTTTGCTGCACGGGGTGTATGCGCGTAACCTGAAGTGTTTGTGATTGCACTAGCCCGGATGTTTTTTTTTGTAGTCCCCAAACTTTGTTTGCTGTAGGCTTTGCTAAGTTATCTCTGTAAAAGCCAATGTGTCTCAGATTGCTTTGAACTTTGAGCATATTACATTTAGAGATGTTGTTTATGTTCACACAGCTACATACACATCAACTAAAGTTAAACATATAATATCGTAGTGGACCACCCTTTTAAGAATTTCAAGCTTGCAGACAAGAATTTGTCCAACAAACAACCAAGGTTTTTCAACAAATATCTAGCTCTTCTTTCTCTATTTTACTTTTTATTACTATTTAATTATTATTACTAATACAATTTTATGAAAGGAAACCTCAAAGTAGGAAATGAGGACTATTTAAAGAAATATTAGTTATCTTAAATCACATTTCTCTGTGGAAGTGGCATGTTTTTTGTCCTGTTAAAGGAATAGTTCCCCCAAATATAAACATTTCCTCATTTACACACACAAGTGGTTCAATTTCCCTTCATCCTCTGAATACAAAACAGGATAGTCTGAAGAATGTTGGGGAAACGACTATTAACATCAAAAATATTACAATGGAAATCAATGGCTTTTTCTCTCTTTCAAGTATATCAAGTATATTCAGTAGATCTTCCTTACGAATTAAAGAATATTTAATAGGGTTGGAAACCAGAGTGTGAATAAATGATTATAGAATTTTCATTTTTGGCTAAACTATCCCTTTAATCCCCGTTCATCACTCACCAACAACCAGGAACTTTTTGTTTTATAATTTTATTTTGTATCTGGACCAAAAAAAAAAAATTAAACATTTGTTCAGAATTGTTCATGTATATGTTTGTGTGACATGTTCAGTTTGTGTGTCCGTCACTCATTCATATCGTCGGTAAAGTCAAGTCAGTCACAGTACGGGCAATTCTATGCAGAGGAGAAAAAAAAAGATTTAAATATAAATACATTTAAAAGAAAAGAAGAAATTACCGAACCAGGACTCAATATCCACCTGGGCAAGTCTTAATATTGTATATGAAAAGTACTCAACAAACATGTAGCATTGTAAACACAGGTGAGTCAGCATTACTAGACACAGCCATATGCATCGGCTCCAGGTTCGAAAGTAGAGACAAAAAGTCTCAAAAATGTCAACATCTACAAGATCTAGGACGGAAGACCATAAAGACCCAAATTCACTTTTTTGTGGCCTTTTCTTAAATATTTTTATTGTTTTCTGCACTTCTCAGAAGTTAAGGAGTAAAGAACAGCGCCAAGACTGCAACTTTAAATTGTGCCAATATAACAATATAACCTTTCAAATTTCTGCTTTAAATGCAATTCACAGAGATACACAGATCATATGACACTCAGATTTGTTTGTTTTCTTTTTCATTTTTTAAAAAGCAATGTCCTTAAATGAGAACTAAATATCTGCAAAAAGAGGCCTAAACTGATTTGGATTCGCTGTGCTACAATCGGTTTTGGTTACAGGATGAAAAGTTGGGACTTGAAACAACAAAACTTGGGTCTACATGGTCAGCTAAATTGAGCTCATAAACAAAACACTCAATGACAGCAAGGAAATAGTTTCTCTCCTTCAATCGTTAGCATCCTCTACGCCAAAAACAACGAGGTCCAAAATGAACACAAGCTAAGCAAACAGTACAAACTGACACAGTATTTCAACATTGGCCTTGGTTAAAAGTATTAATAAATCCAGCACAATAAATTACGGACTTTATACCTTTGAGTTGACCAATTTGGTGTACAAATAGGCCATCACGAACGGTGGCGGACAATGTAACCTCTAATTTGTAAGATAAGAAAACAGAGCAGCAATTGTTTTGCACAAAATGTGTGCACATTCAAGTAAACAAAAAAGGAAAAAAAAAAATTCAAAGACAGATTGATACGCATCAGCCTCTTGTCTTTGTTGGTCTGATTGGCACTTTTGTGAATAGGAGTGCATTTCCATTAAGAGATAATTTCTTCGTTTTTTCCCCGTTTTTTTTTCTTTTTGATCAACGTATGAATCCACCTGGTGGTCTTGTAGACCATTAGATATATTTTATAAGCATAGCTTTTTCCTCCTCTTTTCCCAACATATTCTCCGAAAAAATCTGAACTGCAGCATTCTCAATCCTGCAAACGTCAAATAGTATGAAATTCAACTTGAATACTGATGTTAAAGCACATCAGAGGCATTTTTGAAG
>CAIGQZ010004625.1:13459147-13489394 GCA_903798205.1 Danio tinwini | reverse complement strand
GTTTTGTTCCATCATTCTTCAGCATATCGTTCTTTGTGTTCAACAGAAAAATGAAACTAAACGATGACAGAATTTTCAGTTTTGGCTGAACAATCCCTTTACGCATGGAAACCTCCATTCGGTTTGTCTGGAATCGCATCAGACTGACATTTATAGAAGGAAAAACTTCTAGGTATCAGTCAACCAAAACACCAATCTACCAAACACAGGATGCTGCTCTGTTCAAAACAGATGCTAGACAGAGATTTAAGCTTTGCATCGTTTCCCCACATCATCCGTCAGTCGTTGTCTTACTATGTGTACAGGCCCGTCTTAAAGCAAATGACCCCCGCACATTCACTCAGAGAAGCACCCTTCGGTCAGTGTGTTATGGAGGTAGAGGAAAAATGCTTCCATAATGACTTGAAACGATCACTCACAGTTCCAAAGTAAACCACAGTACGATTCGAAGAGCAGAAGGATAATATTTAAACTTTTCATGCCCTCAATCTGAAATCCACAGCAGTCAAACTCGAGTGTGTGTTTGTTGTTGAAGCTTTTAGTGCGTCAACTTAAAAAGTGCCAGAACAAGTCATGAACGTTCATAAGAAACAAGAAAAGATTATGGAAGTCATTTTCCCCTCGGTTTTATGCTAATTAGTTTGTGTGCATGCTTATGAAGTGTATGCTGGTTTTGTATGCATGTGTGCAAAGTGTGTGCAAATATAACAATATCTATATTTATATATATATATTTTTTTTAAATCGCCCATATATTTCATTATTTAAATACATATTCCTTGCCATACCTACAGAAAACGTAACTACTTCCAACTACTGAGTCAGGCTAATTGTTAAATGAAGATCTGGCAAGGGATACAACAAATATGTTGGTACCAACAGAACACCATGCAAAACCCCCAACATGCACATACTGAGAGCTGCAGGAGAAAATACCCCCCGAAAACTATCAGAACCACCCGGTGCTTCAATTATTAATGAAAAAACTAAACAGCAAAATTAAGACTCCGTCAAGCCCTCAGATATGTGCTTATTCCCGTAATTCGCATTTCAAAGTTAAAGCCTTTCAAATCAAAAGATTTTGATAACACTGCACACCACGAACATCCTACAACTAGATATGTCACCTCTGACTGGTAAAAATAATAAAGGGGGGAAAGAAAAACTGGGCATTATCTTTACTAAATGAGCTCACTTCACCAGTCATTTGTGATTGTGTGTCAACAGTAATGACTTCTGTTAGGATACTGTTTTAGTACTTTACCTGGATTATCAACACCACGTCAAATATAAATATCAGTTTTCACTCCCAACACGGTCTGAAATGAAGACGTTAATGACTGCTAATACTAAGAGAGGTGAAACAAATCTAAAAAGCCTTTGAAGAGTTAGTTCATTCCAATATGAAAATCGTCATCATCTCCTCAACATTCAGAATACAAATTGGGTTGTACGAAACTGGAATTCAATACTGAAATTTTAAAAACATCTATTTCCCGCTGACATTTAAGTGCTGCTGAGCACGATCTTATACAGCACTGATTTGCCGATGTGTTCACGTGCTCAACTGAAATGACTGTGATTGGCTGTGAAGCTCATCAGTTCACCGAACTCACTGCTGTTTACTGAGTGTGACCACAGATGCAGGGACACTGGCGCTCAAACGTAAGCTGGAAATGGACGTTTTTAAAACTTTAGTATTGATTGGTACCGAAATCCAATATTGCGATAACCCTAATGCAAATGACGATTTTTTTATGAAATCTGACCAATTTTTACCCCTCCAATCGCATAAAATGTCTTCAAAATGTTCATAAAAATCTCAAAAAATTGAGTTTGTGACGAATGAGTAAAATAATGTGCGAGTGAACGAGCGTCTTTTGAAGCAATGTTATGACTTTACATGGCAAACATATTTATTTTACTCTTATTTACACATTGATATTGATCAGCCATGTAAATTTAAGCTTTTTTGATTGATTTGAGCTTTTTTGACATTTGATTATATGAATAAAAGCCTAAATTAAATGTATAGTTCACTTAAAAAAATATTTACTCAGCCTCAAGTGGCTTCAAACCTTTAGAAGTGTCTTCTGTTTAAGAAAACTGATCACTATTGACATCCATAGTAGGACAAACAAATACTACAGAAGTCAATGGTTACAGGTTAACAGTGTTCTTCAAAATATCCTCAATGTTTAACAAAAGAAAGAAACCCCCAATGGTTTGACTCGAGTGTGAGTAAATGAAGACCGCATTGTCATTTTTGAGTGAACGATCTCTTTAAATCTCTTCAGAAGTCTTTAAATTTATACATTTCGATTTGGTTTTTGATCCCTTTATGAAGGTTTTGAAGCATCCTGGAAGAACAAACATTTAAAAATCTGTCAGATTCCATTAAATACTTCATTATTTGTGATACAAAGGTTGAACAACGAGCGAGAATAAATGACAGATTTTTCAGTTTGGCTTGAAATAACCCTTTTATCTGCAGATGTGTCTCCTATGAAGCATGGCCTTATCAAACGCCTTATTTAATGACCAAAATATGAATAATGAAGAAAAAAGCAAGTAATCCTATGATGCAACATTTGATGAAAGTCTGGAATTTTCTGATTGTGATTAAATGAGCAAACAGTTCTCATCTTTCAGTGAAAACTGAAGCAAACCTCTCCTTTTTAGAAGAAGAAAAAAAACCGACACAGCGTCACGATTTCTACCTGAGGGGATGATTATTTAGCTGCATCATTGAGACTGGGAAAGAAAAAACAATGAAGGAAACTAAAATTGAGCTTTCTTTTGGGTGTGATGGGATAGTGGATATGTTACTCCTGCATTAAACAGAATTAAATGAATCAGTCTGGGTCAGGGGTCGATTAAGTTAGTTCACCCAGATGTAAGTGTCTGCGCTCTGAGTGTTTCCGATGTATGTTTTTTAGTACCGGGTATGGGGTGCAAGGAAGGGTGTAAAGGTCAGTGGGCGGCCGGGAAGAGTCTGAAGGCTGGTTATAGCTGGAAGCCCTCCATCGGGGCTTCCTGCTGGGGGAAAAGGAACTGCTGCTGGTTCTCATCCACCTGTGGAACCAGGTTAGCATCCTCTTCCTCCACTCCAAAGTAATGCTCGATGAGGTCAAAGGCTTTCTGATAGATCTCTTGATTTTCGTGACTCTGCAGGAACTCTATTTTGTCCAAACCTGACAAACAGAGAAACGGAAAGTAAACATATTAAACGTGGAAATGTCTCCTGCTATTTTGGGTACAAATAATGAGAATAATAGTAATTGCAAATAATTGCTGTACCAATGAATTTGATCTATTTTAAATATATATATATATATATATCATATAAAAAAAATTAAACAAACTATTGACAATATCGGTCACTGCAATTAAATGACATTTTAAAACATATTACATCAAAGAAAGTTATTTAAAATTTGTATTATTATTTCCTATATGAGCAGATGTTGTGCAGATGATGTTTCTAGAATTACTTTTGTTGCTAAATTACCTTATTTATTATATCTATGTTTGTCTCTATAATAAAGTAGTGCATTTAGTAGAGGTATGTGAAATAATAATGAAATAATGAAAGATAATGGGGGAAAAACAAACTCATTTCGATGTTTTGTTTTGGGTGAGGGAAATATGATAATTGCTATTTGTTCAAACTAATTTAAAATGAGCTGAAACAACAATTCTTTAGTTTTTTGGGGGACAACAAAATAGTTTTGTTCAATCTATTTCAATTTGTATAAAAAAAATTTATTAAGCTCACTCATTAAGGCTGATTTATACTTCGCCTAGTGGAGTGATCGGCGTGACCCATGGCGGTTGTCTTGTGCGTAGCCATGCATTTATACTTCTGCATACCATTTGTGTTACTCTGCAATAATGTGATGTGATGTATTTTTTATTTATTGCTATGTCAGCAACTAAGGCTATTTTCATGGCAAGAACATTTCAATAATAAATAAACAATTAAGAACAACAAACAATGAATACACAAGTTAAATAAGATTTTTAGAGTTAATACTTGATAAGAATTCTAAAATTTTTCCTGTTGTCACTTTGCTAAAAATGTCCTTAAGAGAGTTCATTTCATAAAAACGTCTTCTGGAATCATTAAAAGCAGGACAGTCCAGTAAAATGTGTTTTACTGTAAGAGGAATTGTGCAGTACAAACAATGTGTGGGGTCTTTATCTTTAAGTAAAAAGGCATGGGTTAATCTTGTATGTCCAATACGACATCTGGTAAAAATCACTTGATCAAATCTAGTCTTAAAATGTCTTAAAATTCTGTGTGAGATTTCAGGTTGGATTTCATGTAATTTATTATTTTCCCAATGCATCCCACTCCTCTTGTCACTTATTTAAAATGTAAACATTGATAAAAGGTTTCATCTCTGAAGGAGGAATTTGACATTTGTTCTCCACTTGCTTCAAAGCGTCTTTAGCAGCTGCATCAGCTCGCTCATTTCCTGAAAGCCCGACATGTCCTGGAATCCAGCAAAAAATTTGCTCTGCAATAACACTTTCGAAAAGCTAGCTGGCAATAGGTTATGTTCCTTTGTGTTGAGTTTCTTTGTGGGTGTTTTGTTTTTTCTGAATGCTACCTTAATGTACAAGTAGCTAAAACTCGCTCATTCAGATGTGGGAATGGGCGGACGTGCAACAACTTTAATCATAAGGGAAACACAAAACAAAAGTTTCTGTCTGGAGCTCCTTCACGGGACTCGACACTTGTAAACAATCGCTCCATTGGGTTTGTGGCTCTCAGCACCACCCACGCTCGTCCGCACTACCCAGCCAACCAATCACAGAGCTTGCGTTATGCGTCATTGCGATGTGTAGTTACATTTTTTGAGAGGTGCCCATCGACGTCAGCCATGGCGAAGGCAATGCGACTGCGCGAAGGCTGCGCCGGAGCATACTAGTATGAGCAGAAGTATAAATGAAAACCTATTACGCACCCTTAGTACTTGTGCAAGTTAAAATAATTGAATCCAGCATGGTAGACACGATTGAGGCGAATTCTGCGCTTTTGCAGCAAACATCACGCATTCCATGCTAAAATGAAATAACCAGAAATTTCATTAGCTATGTTTCCATCCAAAGATGCAAATTAAATTTATGCGAAATACTGGAATAATCGCATAAAAGACGTAAATATAAAGGCGTGTTTCCTTCCAATGAGTCAAAGCGAACAAAATCGTCACTTCCTGATTAACTGGCACCAAATATCAAAAGTAAAAACGTAATTTGCTGCGGTAGGAAAAGCTGTGTCAATCTTTTCTTTATTTAATACATGACTTGTGCCTCAGAAGACAAATGCCGACACGCAATGAACACTGCGTTTGAACATTTGAAGGAGTGAGACGCAGAGCACAGACGCTCTTGATTCTGGAGGTCATTAATAACATAATAACACTAATACTGAAACAGTTAAGGCATTTTTAGAATGACCAAAACAACATTTCAGATGTTTTACAATGTCCTCAGTCTGCGGGTTTGTCCATTCACACACTTTTTATCATCACATGATCACATGACTTTTTTTAATGCACATACTGGAATTTGTTTTGTAAAAGTGTTTCCATCATAGTTTATGCTAATCTTTTCTTATTGAATAAAAAGTTTATCCTTATCAGTTATGCGCATACATTTTCATGCAAATTTTTAAAACGTATGTGCATTATGATGTTTCCATCAATACTTTTTTATCCGCCTATCCAAAATGCTCATAAAATAGGTGGATGAAAACATAGCTATCGACTTCAATTAACTTGAGCTAATTTAATTCTACGTTTGGTGTCTACCCAGCATTAGCGGATTGTTTAACACATAAAAGACTGATCATCAAGTTCACAAGAAGAGGTATAAATATTAATGATTTAGATAAAAAAAAAAAAAAACAGCACCGTTTCGGATCAAAACAAGCTGATGCAGAACAGTTATTAAAAATAAATAAATAAATAAATAAAGTGTTAAAAAAGTGTTACCGTAGGCTTCCTCTATGAGACTACAGTAAGGGTTGAGTCCACTGCCGTTCTGTTTGGCCTCCTGCTCGCCTAGTCTGAGAATATTCTCCAGACCATTCAAAGCCACCAGCACGATCTTAGAGTCCATCACAGTCAACAGATCACAGAGAGGTTTAATGCAGCCCAAATTCACCAGATACCTACAAAAAAAACAGATGAGGCATTAACAGAATGAATAAGTGTGCCAGCTCATTCAGTATTCATTTAATAAGAAATGTCAATGCCTGGAACAGAATATCATGTGCTCTTCCTCTTCGACTTTGTGTAATTAGTGAAATGAATCAATTTGTTAAACCAGACCTGCATCAGTCAGACCGGGACAATATTTGTCCATCAGTACTTGTTTCCTAATAAAATAAACATTATCATTTAATTTCCCTTAGTACAAATAACATCACAAAAAGGGTATTTATATTTGGCAAGCAAAGCTCATCAAATCGCTGTGTGAAAGGCAGATTTATACACGACACGCAGAAGAAAATGCCTTGACTCAAGGACAGCAAATGAACAATGACAACATTATGCCAGCGGCTGGTTCCAGTTATTCATTGATTTAACATTAGCCAATGCTGAAGAAAGAATGATTTTCTTTATAATGGTAATACTTTAAAATGATAGTTTGGCCAAAAATACAAGTCATCATTTACTTGTTTTGTACTTCGTTAAATAATTCCAAACCAGTTTCTTTCATCTGATGAGCACAGTCATTTTGAAGAACGTCGCAAATCAGTAGCCATTGCCTTCTTTTAGTTTTCCCCTTCTAGGGATGTTGATGGCTACTGATTGCCAGCTTTTTGGATGGATGGATGAATGGATGGATGGATGGACGGACGGACGGACGGGATTTTTTTAAAAAACAGAATTGACCTTATTCTTTAATACTCGTTTTTGCGATTGTTTTAGAACTTCCAATTAAGTTGCCTATGAGAGAAATGACTGATAATAATAAACAGCAGAAAATGGTCAAACTACTTTCTCTACAAAGAAGTGTTTGCTAAACACTTCATTGGGGACCATACAGACAAAATAGAATAATATAAAAGAAAAATATCAGTTTGCAACATCAAGCAGCAAAACGAGCTGTTTTAATGTATAAAAATGAATGGAAGTAAATGAGACCAGAAGTCTCAAGCCAAAAATATTCAAATGGCTGCACTCGCTCATACGCAGACAATAAGATGAATAGAAAGTTAAACCAATTAAGGAAGAGTAAATGCTGAGTATATTTATATGTGGTGAATTTTTCCTTAAAAATAAGCATACTAGTTGATACAAGCTGATACATACTAGCGGTTACCAAGTATGGGATAATCTACATTCAGCTAGCTGTTCTGACATAATAACATGCTTGTATAAGACAGAAGGGATTTATTCTGCAAAAACGTCTAGCTGGATGTACATTATCCTGCTAATTACAGAGTAAAAAAAATAAATAAACAAACTATTAGACAAAAACGTTGATGTGAGCTGTAACAGACAACTAGCTTTTTAATTAAGTGCAGTATGTTAGTTTGACACCCAGGTGGTTAAACTAGGTATTGCACATCTAGTTCAAAACAAAACACATGTGAAGGTTGCCAGACTGATGACACCAACAGGAGCGAGCCTGACTAGAGCCAAATAGCTGATTTAAGGCTGATTTAAGCAGTGTTCTAAATAAAAGCAACTGCTTACAATTGAAGGAATATTTCCCATACTAAAGAATTTAGTTTTTGTTCTAACCAACACCTCGAGTTTTTGTTTTAGAAACGGCTTCTATTTCTTGCAGCTGAACAACAGAAAACTGACAATGATCACCTTAGGTACACTTCATGTGCTTTATTCAGTTTTAAATGCTAAAAATGGAAGTTAAAATGCCATTTTACATGACATTTATTGCCATACTACTGAAAGCAGCAGCAGATAGTTCACCTCAGATCTTGAAAGTAAAATAAACAATTTGAAATAGAACTTCAATGCAAACCAACAACAAATCAGTGATTCAGTATGTACATTAAATAATGTTACTTAATAAGTATTTAATAATATGTATCAATTAGATGATAAACCTTACAATTTCTTTACCATTTCGATGGAGTGCAATAAGTGCACTATTCTGTGCTTCTGAATGGCTGTATTTAAATTTCTGTCTCTTTCGTCTGGTTCAAACAGCCAAACTGCTCAGCACTGCAAATCTTGTCATGTAGCATGTTGTTAGGACACGGGGTTACAATGTAACCTGCTCACCTAATGTTTACATTTGTAATATTTATATTATTTGCAAATTAATAACCACCTGATGTGGAACTCTGAATCTGTCTCTCATTTCCGAGTCTGCTAATGTCCACCGGAGGTCGCATATCAGTCGCGGATGCACACTTTGAGAGTCTTCCTGACTGAATGAATAAAATACGCTGTTTTCCACCAAGGCAACCCAGGATGCTAAAATATCATTGGCTAAACTGGCATCAGGTGGGTTAAATGACCAAAACAAAGATGGACGTTAAAGCATGTAATGCCCATTTTCAAAGCAGAATATCTGACTTTAGCATTGTTTTTCAGATAAACAATTTTTTTAAGTATTTAAAGTGTTTTTATGCTAAACAGTCAACAATTTACATACAGCACCATTAAACAAAACTTGCAGAAACAAAAAAACTGGTTGGGTGCTGCCTACATTTACCTAACAACAACAACTATTATTAGATTACTGATAAATAAGCACATACAATTTTTATTAATTTATTCTAAAACACAACTTGGAACATTGTGATTGGCTAACCAGAATCAAGAATTCCAGTGAGCCATGTAATAACTTAGAGAAGCATTAACTGCAGACAGACAAATGCAAAGTTTCGACCGTTTAGCTACTAACGTTACATCATCCACATCTTCAGGTTCGTATGCTAGCAGTCAATCACATAAGATCTTTCTAAATTAGTAAAATAAGAAACTTTAATAAACACACATTCGGTTACATTGAAAATAGCATTTTTTCTGCAGTAGCCTAAATAAATCTTAAACATTAAAATTGCTTTTACATCACTGTATTTACAAATTGATGAATAATAATAATAAAAAACTATGCTTATTAAGAAATTATAAAAACAGCTTATTTTTACATAGCAAGAAGCTCCAAAACTATTAGTTTTAATCCCAAACACACTTAACTGATTTATGTGAATGTGATTTTACATTAAAAAGTGATAATAAAATGGTGTTGTTCATTCTGTTCAAAAAAATTATCAAAAAAAAACAATACAAAAAGTTCAGATAAGATTACTGTTAAAGTACCGAGTAATACCATAAAAGTAATATCATTAATAACAGCACGTGCAAGTGAACAATATTAGTTGACACATATAATGAAGCCTGTAATGACTGTGGGAACACTGTGCTTTAAGTGTATGTTTGATCAAAACTGAAGCCATTTGCTTCAAGTCTGCACAGTAATAAACAGCGTAAAGACACTGCTACTTCCAGACTGTGTGATCTCACTAGAGAGCATGAAAAGCAAACTGGAATTCAATCTGGATAAACACATCACAAGCCCTCCCTGGTGATCAAGTCTGCATCTCTAAGATTAGCACTAATGCTGTGCCATGTTAATGGCCATCTGAGAAGACTCAAGTCGGTCAGACATGTACAGAAAAAAAATGTAGAAGCACTTTAAATGAGCTCCCATACTAAGATTAAAACTTTTCATCTTGAGAATTTGTTTTCCGAGGTCAAATCAAACTCGGATCTATCGCGAACATGGAGAACGATTCTCCGTTAGTCAAAGATATACAGTAGTCAACATTTGAAGTAGATCAAAAAAGTTCATGAAAGTTGTTCTAATCTAAAAAAAGAAGAGATGAAGGACAAGACATAGACAAGAACTTTGATAAATGGTTTTGATCCACTTTGACTTGAATAGTCTCAAAAACCCAGACATATTGACTGTCAGCATACTATGTAAACATTGTGGTAAACTGACCAAGAAGACGAGGCCATATGACACACATCTTATCTTGTTTTATTATAAAGAATTTATAATTATAATGACCAGTGTAATTTGTTGGAGTGCACTTTAAAACAGCCAAATGAAAAATAGAAAAGGCTGAGAAATTACAGCAAAAACTTTTTTAGACAAAACAAAATCAGTCATAGGTTTACTCTTTACTAGAGCTAATAAAAACCTTACCACCTTTTGAAAAATTCAACATGATTTGAATTATTTTTATATTTTTTCTTTAAATAATTTTACATGCCCATTAAGGCTCCACAATATAGTTTCAGCATCGATATCGCAATGTGATCATTTGCAAATGTAAGATCACAGTATATGCAATGTTGAATTTGCATTATAATTTTTCATTTGCATGTGTTTTTGAGGCCTATGGCTGTATTATTTTTTTTAAAAGCATTCAGGCATAGAAAATTGTACTATTTGTAACTTTAATAACACTTAATTTTATTGAATAATTACTGTGCCTGAATACTGTTAGACTTGGAAAAATGATAAAACACTAATTATTTGAAGGATTGATCGGTGTTTGTAGATTTTATTAGATTATATGCAGATGCACTCCCCCATACAGAACCATCACAATCAATCTAAAACTCTAAATTCTTTCTAAATAGAGAAATGCAAGCCTCCTACCGGTGGGACATTCCTGGAACATCTCCCTAGGTAGGCATCCGAAACGGATGCCCGAGTCACTTCAGTGGACTTCTCTTAATGTGGAGGAGCTGCAGCTCGACTCTGAGCTCCTCCTGGGTGACAGAGCTCCTCACCCAATCTATAAGGGTGAGCCCTGCCACCCTGTGAAGGAGACTCATTTTGGCCACTTGTATCTGAGACCTTGTCCTTTCAGTCATGACCCAAAGCTCATGACCATAGGTGAGAGTAGGAACGTAGATTGACCGGTAAATCAAGAGCTTTGCCTTTTGTCTAAGCAGCTCCTTTTCTATTCTTCCCTCACTCGTGAACAAAACTTTAAGATAGTTTAACAACTCCACCTGGGGTAAGGACTTTCCTCCAAACTGGAGATGACAAACCAACTTTTTCTGGTGAAGCACCATAGCCTCAGACTTCATAATTCTCATCCCAGCCGCATCACACTTGGCAGCAAACCGCCCCAGTGCATGCTGAATGTCCATGTTCGATGAAGCCAACAGAACAAAAGCATCTGTGAATAACAGAGATGAAATTCCTGTGGTCCCCAAACCGGACCCCCTCCAGCCTAAGGCTGTGCTTTGAAATTCTGTCCATAAAAATTATGAACAGAATTTGTGACAATTCTAAACATGCACCAGAAACAATTCTGACTTATTTCAGGCAATGCGAACCAAACTCCTACTCTGTTCATACAAGGACGAGACAGCCCTTAACAGAGCGCCTCCAAACCCATACTCCCAGAATACCTGCACCTGATTGTAAATACATATCCTACACGTATAAAATGCCAATACATGTTCATCTTTTTTGGGGTCAGGGACGCTTGTCATAAAATGTAAAATTTGTTTCTGTATTAATAAAAACGTATTAAGGGCGATGCAGTGGCGCAGTATGTAGTGCTGTCGCCTCACAGCAAGAAGGTCGCTGGTTCGGGCCTCAGCTGGGTCAGTTGCCGTTTCTGTGTGGAGTTTGCATGTTCTCCCTGCGTTCCCGTGGGTTGCCTCCAGGTGCTCTGGTTTACTCCACAGTCTAAAGACATGCGGTACAGGTGAATTGGGCAAGCTAAATTGTCCATAGCGTATGAGCGTGAATGAGTGTGTATGGATGTTTCCCAGAGATGGGTTGCAGCTGGAAGGGCAGCCGCTGCGTAAAACATGTGCTGGATAAGTTGGCGGTTCATTCCGCTGTAGGGACCCCGGATTAATAAAGGGACTAAGCCGAAAAGAAAATTAATGAATAAAACGTATTAACCTAACCACATAAGCCGAGTTTTGCAAAGATCCTCTATTTTATATCACCTCCAGTCTTGCTATTTGATCTGCTTATATGGTTAGGCTTGTCTCCAAAAATGAGTGTCATGTCATTGACCTGATTAACAAAGTGAGTGATAGCAAACAGTATGGCAATCTTAGCACCATCTTTTCAGATGTCTGAATGCTTAAGACTTGGCATTCGAACACACTCAACCTCAAACACTCACCTGATCTGCTCGGGTGTGCCACCTGACGTGGCATTAGTGATCGCCCACGCAGCTTCCTTCCTGGTGCGGAATTCTGCCTTTTGCAGGATTTCTATCAATACCGGAAAGATGTTTGCATCTATTACGGCCTGCAGATGAAGATGTAAAAAAAAAAAGAACAAAGGATCAAAGTTATCCTCAAATCCAAAAATAAACCCACCATAGACACTACAAACAAGTTGACTCCTTTGAAGGTCTGAGGGTGCAGCCATAACATGACAAACAAACGAAGCCCTGAGAGTGAAGCTCTGGGTAGAGATGTGCAGTGTGTGTGTCAGGCTGTACCTGAATCTGTGCTCTGTTTCCTGCTGTGATGTTGGAGATAGTCCAGCAGGCCTCCTTCCTGATGGATTCCTTGGCGCTACTGAGCAGATGCAAGAGGCACGGCAGAGCAGAGCAGTTCAACACCACCTAGAGAGAAGACGACGACGAGGAGACCGTACATCACCTGTCTGAAACTAGAGATAATCACACCTAGACTAATAAACGTCTGCTTACACACAAACAAACCTGGGTCTGAATGTCATCTCCTGTAACAATGTTTCCAACAGCCCTCAGAGAAGGAGAGGCCACCTTGTAATCGGAGTGCCTGCAAAATAAATTAAGAAACGCTTGAAAAACTCTGATTCCCAACATTTTAGACACTTTAGACATTTTTAAAGGTCCCGTGAAATGTGCAATTTTTTTATTCGATGTTTGATGTAACCTCAACTAAAAAATGAAGAGGGTTGCATGTAGAGTAGCTCCTCCCCTTTTAAAATAAGAGCCAATAGCTTCGTTTTTATCACAATCTTAACCACTCTTACCGGCAGAGTTAAGTACATCCAATGAAAAGCAAATGAGAAGCATCTTGAAGGGGGCAGGGCATGTCAAATACTAGAGAGTAGTTGATTGGTCAAGATTTGACAAGAAACTTAAGTATGAGGTGACGTGAAAAAAAAGTTTGATCCATTTAGGTAGAAGTTACAAACTGCAAGCTTTGGGTGTTTAAATTAGTTTTATATTTTCTAAACGCGAATTTTGAGCACTCTAGTTAATAGCTATCCTTAAAACTAACATCTATTTTATTTTTTTATGGGAGCTTTAATATAGAATGCAATCTGGTGGATTTAAGCAAGCCTGAATTTTTAATTATGTCCTTCTGATTATTCAGTTTCAGTTTGAAATACAGGCGACGTAGTGGCGAAGTAGGTATTGCTGTCGCCTCACAGCAAAAAAGGTCACTGGTTCGAGCCTCGGCTGGGTCAGTTGGCGTTTCTGTGTGGGGTTTTCAAGTTCTCCCTGTATTTGCGTGGGTTTCCTCCAGGTGCTCCGGTTTCCCCCACAGTCCAAAGACATGCAGTACAGGTGAATTGGGTAGGTTAAATTGTCCGTAGTGTATAAGTGTGAATGAGTGTGTATTGATGTTTCCCAGAGATGGGCTGCAGCTGGAAGGGCATCCGCTGCGTAGAACATCTCCTGGATAAGTTGGCGGTTCATTCTGCTGTGGCGACCCCAGATTAATAATGAGACTAAGCCGAAAAAGAAAATGAATGAACTTTGAAATGCAGTACTGTGCAAAAGTCCTAGGCCACTAGTTTTTTTTTACCCAAAAAAGAATGTCAGGTATTTCTATATTTGTCTGTAGCACATCACTTTGAAACATCAATTATTATTTTTTACGTATATTTTTTTAGATTACATTTTATATAATTTTATTTATTGTAAATTCTTTCTAAAAACTCTACTTTTTGTATTAATATTATATGTTAGGCACCTTGGGTCTGACAGTAACGGAAATTCGATTCTCTGTTTGTCCTGTACATGTGGCTGAATTGACAATAAAGCTGACTTTGACTTTACATTTCCAACATAGTTTTTATCATTAATTGTAATTTTACAGAGAGATTATTGTCTGCACAACAGCCAGTGCTCCACACGGAGATCTGATTTGATCTTACATCCAGTCTTTCTGGAAAGATAAAAAACAAAATGAGAAACTAAATCCAGAAGAACTTTGGAAACATCTCTAACCCTACGTTCACACTGCAGGCAAATGTGGTCCGAATCAGATTTTTTTTGCCCACATGTGACTCAGATCTGTTTTTGTCTTGACAGTGTGAACAGCCTAAACCACATAGAATCGGATCTTTTTCATTCACATCTGTGCCACTTTCACATGTAGTATTAAATCAGACACAGATCTGATGCTTTACAATGCCACCACAGTGTGAACAGGTATGACATTTCATGTGACTTTTACATAATCTTTGAGTGACACACGTCACCATTCTGTGCTGCAAACATCATCTACTCCTCAGCAGCATATAGAATGGCACACAGTGCAATCACTTAACCACAGAAAGTTGGTTGTTTGTTTTGGAAAAAAATATTTAAGGCAAAATTGGTACTTGTTAAGTTAACAAATCTGGTTAACGATTGTGGCCCGGGTTGATCACGAAGCTATTAACCCTTGATGAGTTCACTACACACCGGGGGCCAGAAAGACGTGCATCGGGGTTGTCATAAATGATCAGTGTTTTCAATCACAAGAGACTTATTTTAGGTTTTAAATAGCCAAATACACGTTAGTAGTAGCAGAACAACCCTTTACAGTTCATGAAATACACCACGGTTTTTTGTGAAAAGGCCAATGATCATATTAAGCACAATCTGACAAAGTGCTTACTTCACACAATACACACATTGTGTGCATAATTAGACATTTTGTACTGTACGTAACTGTACTTTTGCGCATGCGGGTTAGTTTAGGACCATGATCTGTTCACACTGCAAATCTGATATTGGCCACATTTATAACAACAGTGTAAACAGCTAATCTGATCTGAGCACTGAGCCTTGCAGTGTGAACATAGCGTAAGATGCTTAAAATATAAAAACTACCTAGCACTGGCTGTAGTCAGACTCTTGCAGACAAAAATCTCACTGTATAATTGCAATAACAAAAATAATGTTTGGAAATGTAAATTGATATTTTAAACTGACGTGCTACAAACAAATGTAGAAATAACAGACTTTAAGCCTTTTTTTGTTGAAAAAACTAGTGGCCTGAGACATTAGCACAGTACTGTATGTCATTTAGAAAATTATAGGGACAGTCAATTAAAAATAACTCACCATTTACTGACCCTTCAGAGTTTTCAAACTTATGAATTTCTTTTGTTGAACACAAAAGATTATATTTTTATAAACATTGGAAACTGGCAGCCAATCAGGAGATCAATGGTTACCGGTTTTCCAACGCTCTTAAACGAAGAAACCCCAACAGTCAAGCAACAAGTGGAGGGTGAGGTGTTAATTTCTGGGTAAACAGTCTCTTCAAAAGTGTCGTTTCATGTAGTTTCACACAGAAATGGCAATGTGGTGAAATGGCTGACTCACATGAGAAGCTCCACCAGCCTCCGGCAGACCCCTGAATCAATTACTGCCTGGATCTTCTCATTGGGCCCATCAGAGAGATAGGAGAGAGCCCAACAGGCATCAGCCAGCAGGTCTGAATCACTGCTGAACAAAAGACGGGACAGAACAGGCAGGCATGGAGACACCTACAAGAGAAAAAGACTGTTTTTCATTTATGAAGTCTGTGAAACAAGTGAAAACATGGCAAAATAAATATCCTAGGATGATGTAAAGATTAAAAATAAATAAAAAATAAATAATAAAAATAAAATAATAATACATATTTTTTCCTAAATTAATAGAAACTGAAAAGAAAAGGTATATAAATATAATATAGAAATATTCTTATAAAACATTACAAAAGTGGTTACAGTCCAGAACAATTAATTGTTGAAAAAAATAATTCTAAATCTTACTGACCACAAACAGTAGTATACAGCTAAATTATACAAATTGCTCTATTTAAATATAAAACAACAATTATAATGTTTGTAATAAATAAAAAAAAATTTAATGACATGTTATATTTAACTCTTGTGTATTGTTCAAATTGACTACCTTTTCATTATGTTAGTGGCTGTGTTTGCATGGCATTTGTTGATTGCAAAGCCATGACAGCATATAATCATGGATTCTTGATTCAGGGCTCGCAAAATCCGGTAGCCTGATGTGCTGGGGCTATTGATTTTTTTTAGCAAGGCTACCAAAATAATCTATCTCCAGCTGCCCGAAGGGCTAGTGAGACGAAAAAAGTATTTCAATGCCTTTATATTCTCTCACAAAGTGAGTAATTATGTATATGCTGTGCTGCTGATACTACCTCCCAAATAACGTAACAGTGTTTGTGTCAGTTTAATCGACTGTTCTGTACTAAATGCGCAGCACTGAAGCACACAAACACTTGTCACTCAATCAGAGACCACACTGACACAGGATTCAGATACAGCAATAGCCTGAGCTAAGTTTTAAATGTAATAATCATGAGTTTTATATTTAAATCATGTTCAAGTGTCTATAGCAGCAGCATCTGGTTTCATTCCGTTACCGTACATGCCAGCTCCAAATAATGACTTCAACAAAGAATAATAATAAATCCTTACATTTATATAGCTTTTTTCTGAATCTCCTCATCCACCACCAGTGTGCAGCATCCAGCTGGATGACGCAACGGCAGCCATACTGCGTCAGACCGCACACCACACACCAGCTGATTGGTGGAGAGGAGACAATTATGGCCCGTTTCCACTGAGTGGTACAGTAGGGTTCGGTTCGAACCGTACCGTGCCACTTTTTCGGCTCCCTTTCGAAAGGGTACCAAATACGAGAAAGGGTACCAAAAGGTGGAGCTACACGGGCAGCTGAACGCTGATTGGTTACAGAGATACGTCACAAGCTCGTGGAGCTAGCCAGAATGAAAACAAAGGAACCGCCATGTTTTCAATACACACTACACAGCCAAGACAACTATATGCATTTAATAACGAGAAATGGATGACCCAAACTAAAAAAAAACCTTGTCGTTGTCTTGATGTACAGCCACAATGCCAAAAAGAACAAAATCTGCCATGTCCTGTTGTTGCTTTACCAGGCCGTCTAAAAGTGCTAGTGGTTTTTGCTTACTTTAGGGAGCTCGCGATCGCATCCATATTTGATATAGCAAACTTCTTGAGCTGATGATAATAACATGTGTGTGATTATTGAAGTGTCCTAGACATCTGATCCATTCAGAAAAGGACAAACGCGAGAGTGAAGCGCGGAAAAAAGGAGAAGCCCAACAAAACACAGGAGCAACTTGTTTTCAGCAACCTAAATCATGAGCAAATGATTCATGTGAATCATCGCCTTTTGGACTATTATGAACTCTGAATGACAAAATTACTCTCTAACAGAGGCTACATGTGCTGGTGAAGATTACAGACACAGATGAAAGGTTTGCTCTGACTGGGCTATACTGCGTGTTGATTTTGAACTCAAATAAGGACTAAATGTATGCTGTGTGTAGTTTATCTGCCATTAGTAACATATCGGAGACTGTAAGGGTCTGTATGTGTTCATATATGTTGCATTTATATATTTATTTTATATAATTGCAGACGTTACAGTAGGCTATTTCGCACTGTCATTGATCTGCAGTTGTAATCAAATCATGTTCATAGAAAGGTTAGTAATAAACATTTATACACAAGTATTTATATGTTTAAAGCATCTGTTTCGTGAGAAGTGCTTCTCATATGATTTGTGAATGCACTGTACGACTTTACTGTAGACATTTATTCGAGCGAGAATGACGTTGACTGAAACTCTGTCATAAACCACGCCCACCAAAAGGGTACCCTTTGTAGTGGAAACGCAAGCCTGATAAAGGTGACCCTTACCGACCCGTACCGTACGGACTGTACCAGTCAGTGGAAACGAGCCATTATGGTATGGGGATGGTTAGCAGGCCATGATAAACAGAGGCCAGTGGGCAAATTTGGCCAGGATCCCAGGGTTAAACCACAGAGAGTCGGGACCTCAGTTTAACTTCTCATCCGAAAAACGGATATAAAAATTACATTTATTCAGGGGAAAAAAAAAATTATAAACATAAAATTTAAATAAATTTATAACACATTATTTTCTTACCTCAGAATTGTACAGAGCTGTACAGTTTAATAGGACTTGTCTTTCATTGGGTTCCTAAACAAGCCGTTTCACATTATGATGTCTGTCTAAGCTATGCAAAATTAAAAATATGTATATTTATGCAATTATTAAATATTAGGATCAAGATACATTGGTTAATCATCTAGACTAACGAAAAAAACTTTCATTTTTAAACTATGAGAGTGCGTGCGTCTCAGTGAAAAGAGACGCATGCAGAAAAGACACACATGCTTATGAAAGATAGAATACACGTTTTAAGTTAATTAGGATAAGTTAATAAACAGTTGGCAGTCAGCTTGTAAAAGGAAATGTCCTTTTTGTTTTTTACTTGAATTTAAAGGGATAGTTAAGGGGTTTAAGTTTCTCAAAAATGAAAATGCACCCACGATTTACTCCCTGCATTTGTTTCAAACTTGTTTGAGTTTTTATTCTTTCTGTTAAACACAGATAAAGATATGTTAAAAAAATTTCCAGTTTGGGTGAAATATGTATTTGTGTCTTCTCTACTTCAGAGCTAAAATCATTTAGATTTTACAGGTAGAACTATGCGAGTGCTCTAATTTTACAGAGTATACACTCTATAACATATTAGAATGTTTTTATAACTGCAAAAAAATAACCTAACAATGTTCACTTAACATCATTAAATAATAATAATAATAAAACTAAAATAATTAAATTTTGGTTATTTACTAATAAATATACCTAGCCTATAACAAATGCCATTATATCTTTATTTAGTAAACGTATGTTTTTGTTTTTATTTAATAAATAATGTCTTTTCTTTTTGGGCTACTTAAATTTATATTCGGGCTACCAAAAACTAAAGAGTGCCTGGCCGAGGGTTACCAGGAATTTAGAAATTTTGCAAGCCCTGTAATTATAATTTTTACTGTTGATCATCAGTTGGCACCATAAATCCTTTAGATAGGCCTGTGTAAAAATAGTTTCTGTCTTTTATTCTTTGGAGTTCTATAGAGTAAAACAGTAAAGTATAGTGCGTGTACTGTTTACCATTTTCTGAAAGCTGAGCTGCTTTTTTTTTCTTTCTCATATATATCAAAAGTGAGTAAATGTCTGTCTCTCTCACACACAAACACACAATACTCCAAACAACTCCATATAAAAGCCAGAAATAAAGCTTTTTTTTGCACTGCAACTGATGATCAACAGTAAAAATTCCTCTACCAAACAAGGGAAACCACCAACAATCAAGAATGCATGATTATATGGTACCATGGCTTTGCAATCAAAAAATGTTGATATAATCAAAGTACTATGGAAGCATGGTTTTCGCTACATTCATTCTTCCATGGCGGGGCGCCACTCCAAAATTCATCCCGCCACGGCTACATAACAGCTTCTCATTCAAAAAAAAAAAAATCTACTTTTCAAGCTGTTTGGACAGACATATGTGTAGGTATGGTGTATAGACCGTCATATTGGGGTGAAATGAACACACTCAGTCCTTTTTTTTAATTTAACAACATAAAAACGGTGGACCAATTGGATCAATTTTAAGATCGACCTCAACTTGACGTAGGAGTGCGGTCCCCCCGATTGACAGGTGCGCATTACCATATCCTCAGTATGTTGTTTCACGTCCGCCATTTTCAGCGTGTGAGTCAAAGCGACGTCACCAACGAAACACCCTTGCCTTATTTTAGATGTAAGGCTCATTGGGCTCAACATTCACCAAGTTATCGCTCTCTTCGGTGCCAGTGTTTGTGAGATTTGGTGGGTTTGCATACATGTGTACTTTTCATTGCGTCTTCCTTAAACTTCAGCGGTTTGCATTTGCTGGGTCACAGAAGCTCCCTGTCATCTTAACTAGGTTCAGCTGGAAAGTGCAAACACATTGCCCCACGTGCGAATAGCTTCATTTTAAATAACATGCGAATGTGCGCGTCTGGTGTGCCGTGTCGTGGCTCAAAGACACAAATGATTTTGTACTCTCTGCTTGGTCTGTGTCTGACTCGTACATGTACAGCTGAATGCTGTTCCTCTCACTCATGTTGCTTCTCTCTGTCTGCCTATCTGTTGCCAAACACAAAAAGGGGAGCTCTTGGCTCCGCCCCCTTGTTAAGTTGAGCGGGAAGTTGAAACAAATTTTTATGTGAAGCAACACGCCCCTAAAACAACGAGCTGTGTACACGCCCCCAAAATGGCACTCTTTAAAACATAATAAAAAAATCTGAATTGTGTTTTGAACTGAACCTAAACTGGCACACTCAAAAAAAACATAATATTAATATGAAATCTTAAAAAAAGGGGTAAAATAGGTGCCCTTTAAAAGGTAAGTGAATTATAACAGCGCAAACTTTTCTGTAATTGTAGTGCTGTGCGTTATTTGTTTAACCCTTTAAAGTGACATGCTGACTGACAGGTGCGTGATGCGTGAGGCCAGCAAACACGATGTAGTTTTCAGTTAAGATGAACAGTTTCCATAATTATACTTTATAGCCTATGGCTTTGCAGACAATGATTATCTTGCTGGAAGTTATAGCCGCTTTACTTCAGGACACATTAATGCCGCTCTGTAGGTCTATTGGTTGCAATTATAAATGTTCCTAGCAAATCTAATAAATGTTGGAGACATACTTGTTACATAAATGCACTAAATCGCACTTCAGCAGCAATTATTTGAGCGCGCACAAGAAAATCTGCACTTGAGCAGAGTTTATTTAAGGGTGTGCAATAAGTTTTGTGCACGAACAGAGGCAATTGGCGTATTACATGAATGCAATCTCGACTTGTAATACTGCGCTTATGACATTTGTCATTGAAATAACGCCATTATTGCCATAGGTAGTTGGTAGATCTGTGTCTACCAGTCCTGCCGCCACAGCTGGAAAAAATCTTCTAGCTTAAAGGTTTTAGCTTCGATACCTAAAGTGTCAAGTGCCTTCTTAACCATAACAAAAATAAGAGAAAAGACAAAGAAGTGGTGCAGACCCTCTCAAAGTCAGGGGGTGGACTTTTTCCTCTGCAGAGGTTGGACAGGGCCCACACAGCATTCCTGGTCATTGTAAGACGAGTTGATTTGGTCAGCAGCCTGGGGAAAAGAAATTTCATTAAGAAAACAATCAATCCTTTTCTTCAGCAAAAATGTTTCTCCTGTAGATAATGTTCATTTTGCATTATAGTCACATTTTAGGTAAATAGAAAAATAAAGAACTCACATTAGTAGAGGTGGGAGGATATTACAGTTTAGCACATAATCTCTGCACACAGCACTGTCTCCCGCAATGTTTCCCAAAGCCCAAACAGCCTGTGACACAAAGATTCATTAAGATATCCACATGAGATTTACGCTCATTTAGCACAAAAAAACAAACAAACAAGGCGACTTTAAGCCCCAATATACATCAAGCGAAATCAAATAAACTGGTGTGATGTCATTTTGAATAAAAATAAATAAATAAAGATTATTTGACAGTAGAAAATGTTGTCAAAGTTTAATATTGTAAACTTTATTTACATCAATATATTTTATGAACTAGAGGTGCACATAACCAAGATGCACACTACAAATCGAACTCGGGTATGAAGCCTGATTTATACTTTTGTCTGGCGCGGCAGACCGCCACTGACTGCGAACGCACCTCACGGACGAGGCTTTTATACTTGATGTGTTCGGCATTGTGATATTCTTTAAAATGACAGGAAGCGATCAAAAGAAACTGATCGTAAAGTCAGACGGATAAACAGAGAAGTAGAAAGTTTCCAGAACTATGTCATATTATTAATATTGTTCAAACTAATTATTTTTTATTATTTTTATAACCATTCAAAAAAAATATTTAAACTTCAATGCACCACTTGCTTTTGTTCATATCTCAGACAGTTTACCTATTAAAGTTTATTAAAATATTATTGACAACAGAACATGGGTTACTCTACAAATATTTTTTTATTATGGAATAAAAGCAAAAAAGGTACACCTACTAAAAAAATACAGATTTTTTTTAGATTTAGACCAATTTCACAATTCACACATAACTGTCTGGCTAGCTTCTGTCCTATTCTTATGCTAAAAAGGCAATAATGGTCCAACATTCCTTACCATTATCACCAGTAAAGCCTAAAAAAGCAGGGCATCAGTATAATGTAAACCGATAGGTTCAAATCTTTTCCAGTTATCAAAGAAATAATTTGTTCCTTAATTATAGTTTGTTTAAATTTAAAATTATAATATATACATCAGTGTTAAAACTATAAATGGTGAAAAAACATATTTGGTAATTGTGTACCTGGGTCTCCACTTTTGCCTTGGCCTCTTTTGGCTTTAACAAACTTATCCCTCAGGTTTTTCCAAACTTTTTAACAAAAACATTCCTCCTTTCCCACTGCCGTTACAATTGCTAGCCAAAAATTATTGGACATCTGGTTATCTCTATGATCATGCATGGATGGATCATAAAGAGGTCTGTACAGTCGTACCCGTTTTATACAAAATATCTTCAAAGTGTTTTATATTCAACACAAATCAAACGTGGCGCTGCGTGAACCGTTCGCTCGAGTCTTAAAAAAATGTGTGCTCTGCCAGCTGAAATCATGTCACGCCCACTCAAAGCAAACCTCAGCAAACACATCGATGACATCACATTCGCCGCACACACTCAAGCGAACGCGTCCAGTATAAACCTTGAGCCAGGCTATCCAGCTAAATGTGAACAAACTGATCACATGGTTCCACATATAGAAATCTGACATATGAGAAAATTTGCAAATCACACATAAAAAATGTTTAATTTAGAGGTTTTTAAAAAAAAGTGTCACAAATGTACACAGATATGCAACATATATTTAAACCATTGCAAAAATTGGCATTATATGAGAAGATGACAGGATGGCTGTGTCTGGAACAGTGTGATGACCAAGCAATATCCCCAAGTTCTCCTTTGAGAACAGGACCAAAAAAAATTATGTGCATCCCTGAATATAAAAAAAAAAAAAAACATGACTTGACTGGAGAACCCAGTCGCAGAGTTGGTTTAAGGATATCCACATCAATAAAAACAGGTGTTTTCTTTACTGGCATTTTCTCATAGATTTTTTACAGTGCTGTTGGTTATTTTGCATAAATCGACATATTCGCCTAAACACCTTTTCCAGTCTAATGGCATTTTAAAATTCATTTTAACCCCTATAAAACATTTCTAGGAATATCGCTGTGAGTATATCCGGGCCTATATCTCTTGCCAATTTATAACCTGTACCTGCTCCTGAACATCTTCAAAATCTGAGTTGAGAAGCTCGATAAAGACAGGCACGGCACCAGCCTCGATCACAAACTTTGTCTGCTGAGATGTTCCAGATGCAATGTTGGTCAGTGCCCAGGCGGCCTCAAACTGTGGGAAAACAAACAAACAAACAAAAGGAACATGTTTAAAGATCTGACTTTGGAATGGGAAAAACTAGTTTGGTCTTACTTAATCAAATCTCACCTGTAATGTGCAATTTGTACTCTTCTGAAGGAACTCAACAAACCTATTCACAACTCCTGGTGTGCTTATCACTTCATCAATAGGTGGATTTGGTTCTGAACAGCACAAAGACGCATACATTAAAATTCATGCATGCATGTTTCCAGGCAATTCCAACAATGCAATGTCAAATACCTTTGGAAAGTAGTTTTCTGAACCTCTGTGTCGTGACCAGCTGTAGTTCCGGGTCTTCTGAGAAGAGCATTTCAACCATGTCTCTTGTAATTACTCCATCCTAAAAACACATAGGGCAAACTCAGTCTAGATCAATGACTGTAATTTGTTTTCAGCCCAGGTTTGCACCTCTGAGAAGCTGAAATCAATAGTGCTTATTGAATTAAAGGGTTATAATGCTCTACTAACAACAGTCCCAAAGTTACCTCTGCCTGTAAGTGTTATAATGGGATAAAGTATTTGGGTTTAAACTCACTGGGGCTGTGGTGGAGGAGACGTAGGAATCCATGAGAGGACTGTCAAACATTCCCCCTTCTTCACCCAGCAGCTCCACATTTCTTCTCTTAAACAGCTGCCAAGAAAAATGGAGAATCAATGGTGCAAATTACATCAATTGACATGAGAGTTAAAGTTAACATGAGCAGCATTCACAACCCATTAAACTTGAGTAGTGTGATGTAGAGTAAAACAGGACAGTCAATGTGAAGAAAAAAGGATGGTGGGACTCAAGTGATTCCTTTAGGTGCCGATTGGATATTTGATCTAAACACAGTTTGGTCTAGAATATACATTCTGGTTAAAAAGTTTTGAAAACATGTACTAAATAAAAAGGGGTCTAATATGGAGTCACCTGTTCCTCTCGTTTCTGTTTCCTCAGCTGAATGCCTTCCTCCTCTCTTCTCCGACGCATCTCCTCCAGGTTAAGTGCTTTGTTCTTGTAGCGGTTCATCCTGAAATTATCCTTCGCAGGACTTCCTGAAGGCTCTGCAGAAGAGAGAATTCATAAAACAAAAAGACCATAATGAGCCTACCAACTACAGCATTCTATTGGTCTTAAATAACAGGCATGATTTGCAGCAGCTTGCTTCAAAATGATGGGACTCACTTTTGAGACAAAAGTACAACCTATGGGTTCAACAGAAAATGGCAGGCCAAAAGTTTGGTCATATAGTGGTCCCTTATTATTCACAGGAGTTACGTTCTAAAATATAACCCGCAATAGGTGAAGGCCGCAAAGTAGTCAGCTTTATTTCTTACAATTATTCTAAATGTTTTAAGGCTATAAACATTACACACTTTATTCACTTTTCTCAGACAGGCATTAACAGTTTCACATTTTTCTTTGGTTTAAACACTCTCAAAGTTCAAACCTTCATAGAAAAATAAGTCCAGTATTATAGAACGATCCTTATTTATCTATTCCGTAATGGCACCCTACAACAGAGTAACTTCTACCTTCCTTTAACATGTCCAGAAGTTAGCATATTCCTCTGCCTTTTGGGTGCTACTGCAGGTGCCTTTGACAGTGCAGAACATTTCATTAACATTGTGGGAAGAAGTACAGCACTTCAGAGTCACACTGCTAGCAATTGAAGATTTATGTAAATTTGGCAAGCTGAACGCATTCTGTACTGTACAGGAGATACGGCACGGAGGAGATTGATTGACAATGGTCTATAGCCAGTCAGGACCCAGAACACAATGCACCAATCAGGACGCAGAACACAATGCACCAATCAGGACGCAGAAAACAATGCGCTGTAGAAACAAAAGCATGTCAAATTGCACAAAAAAAATAAGCTAAACTGCGAGGCCTGCGAAAAACAAACCACGTTATAGCGAGGGATACTGTATACCATATTTGTATTGCACAGTAGCACAGGTACACTGAAAAGTTTAGGTTCTGTCACACATAAATATAGCAAGGACTCTTTACAAAATGACAGTAAAGACATGTATAATGTCACAAGACGCATTTCTAAATCAATAAATCGAATATCAAAATATTTATTATTATTCTGATCTTTCTATTCATGAAGAAAAGCTGAAAAGTACACTGTTTTCACAAATAATAGCAAGCCGCATAACTATTTTTACCTTTAATAACAATAACTAGAAATTTTACTGTGCAGCAAACTTTTGCAGTAAAATGACTTCTAAAGACCCCTGAGAACCGGAACAAAGGCTGCTGAAAATTTAGCATTGTCATCACATGAAGACATCTTAAAGACAAAAAGCATGTTTTTTTATAATATTTTTCCCCAATTACTATTATTACTGTATTTTTGAGCCTTGGAGAATATATGGGATAGAGCTGAACAATATATCGTTTGAGCATCGACATCGCAATGTGTGTATCTGATTCTGCAATAGTCACATTGCAGGATTAGATTATTTATTAAAGATTAAAAGATAAAGATATTATTATGATTATTTTTTAAATTATTTATTGCTATTTTACATTTGATTGTTCAATTTCTGTACCTGAACGCTGTTAGACTCCACAGAAAACCATAAGGCAGTGTTTATTTCTTTTTTTATTTTTGCTTGTAATTTATTATATTCATGCAGATGCAATGCATAGAAAAAGACTTGATCATCCCAGTCGATCTTAATTAAAGAAATCCTTCCAAATAAAGCTTTTCAAATCATCTGGTGTAATTGTATTCATATCGCAATGTATATCACAGCATAAGAAAATATAGCAATGTCATATTTTTTCAATATCATGCAGCCCTATGGGACCTTTTAAAAAAAATCCTAAGTCTTACACATCAAACTTTTACAATAGTAGGTTGCATAAGACACACATGAACCTCCCAAATAACAATAAATTGCAGAGATGGTTTTCATAAAAACAGCAAAGTATTTTTTTTAGTCAGTGGGACGCTAATGAGAAAACTACGAGATCAAGACTTCTCTCATACGGACAAAGATGATATTCATGCATTTGGGCATCTTGACAGGAAAAACAGGAAAAGCAGCGACAGTGGCAACTGCGAGAGCACTCATATCGTCAATAACGAGATGAAAATGGATGTGGAAGTGTGTAGCTTATTAAACCTTCCTCTTCAAAACATAACAATGAACGTCGGAGAAATTGTTCAGCAGTCTCAGCAGCTCTCCCCAGCTTCATTACTCACTTTGGTCTGTTTGTACTCAGCACAATATGCAGAGCCACCCGGAGTCAGTGAGCAAAACCACTTTTTATTGAGGGTGTCTAAACGCTGTTTGCATGAGCAAGCAGCTAAAGCAGCCTGTCTCAGCATTTGTGCGGCACTGAGAGCAGAGGAGGCTTCGAATGATGACTGGCTAATGCTACCGAACGCACATCAGGGCGCTAACAAACAAAGCGCCTGAGGGCACAGTTGCTGATCTTGGATCTGCTCCCATCCTTTCTGTATGATCTTATTGTACGGCGTCTCAAAGGAGTAACATAACCCTAAATCAGCATAAGCACTGTGTGAAGGACTCCATAACCTTCAGTCAGTCCTGGTGGAGATAACTTTCACAAGGTCCAGCTTGTTAGAAATTAGGCTTGTTGATGGCTAAGGCTTTGTCCCCAATATGTAGAAGGTTGCACCCAATTTTATTTCCTCATTAGCAATTTAGACCATGGTTGAGAGAATACTCAGTCAGAGATTTTAGAGTCACATGATCCCTCAGAGGCGACGCAGTGGCGCAGTAGGTAGTGCTGTCGCCTAACAGCAAGAACGTCGCTGGGTCGCAGGTTCGAACCTCGGCTGGGCTGGATCAGTTGGCGTTTCTGTGTTCTTGTTCTTCATGTTCTCCTTGCGTTCGCGTGGGTTTCCTCTGGGTTTCCCCCACAGTCCAAAGACATGCAGTACAGGTGAATTGGGTAAGCTAAATTGTCCGTAGTGTATGAGTGTGAATGAGTGTGTGGATGTTTCCCAGAGATGGGTTGCAGCTGGAAGGGCATTCGCTGCCTAAAATCGTGCTGGATAAGTTGGCGGTTCATTCCGCTGTGGTGACAACAGATTAATAAAGGGACTAAGCCGACAAGAAAATGAATGAATGAATAAATGATCCCTCAGAAAATATTCTTAAGGCCGAGACCAAGTTGGCGGTCTTGTTGTTGATGGGATGCATCGGGTCAGGCTATTTGGTTTTGTGTGTTCTAGGGTTGTCACGATACTGGAATTCGGTAAGTTTTAAAAATGTCCATTTCCCGCTAACATTTGAGAACTTTCTTAAACAGCACAGATTTGCTGTTGTGTTCACATGCTCAACAAAAATGACTGTGATTGGCCATGAAGGTCATCAGTTTACCGAACTCACCGCTGTTTACTGAGTGTAACCACAGATACAGAGACACTGGAGTGCTTTAAAGTGATGTCTATTAGCTGTTTTGTCTATAAGCTGATATGTGAGTGATCCATTGATAAATCGCAGCTTTAAAATGCTATTTAAGAACATGCTCATTAGTGCTCAAATGTTAGCAAAAAATGAACGTTTTTAAAAATTCTGTATCAATTGGTATCGAATTTCAGTATCATGCAACCCTAGTGTGTTCCACACGTTGTCTCATGCTGAATCTTTTTAAATCTCTAACATCAGGTTGCTGTATGTAATGTAGCCAAAATTAATGTAAAGTTTTTAAGATGTCTCAAACATAAGATTAGATCACCAATTTATAAATGAGTCATTCAGAACAAACCACCGAAAAGAACAGAATGATTCATTCAGAAATCAGACATGACTTATTTCTGAAGATAAACGTGCTAACGAGAGCAATGACAAGTATGTCAGTAAATAACTGAATAAATAACCTATTCCTCACAAGAAGTTAGTGTAAAAAAACAAAAACAGAAATATAGCACAAGACACATGGACCACTTTTATCATTTTTTTACTTCTTAATAGCACTGGTTCTCCTCTTTCATTACATTAAGTAAAAATGTGCAGTATTTTAATTGTTGGAAGAACTATTCCTTTAAGAGGTGAAAGAACATCATAATGACTCTGTCTTACAAATTTAGATGGGATAACAAGCAGGCTGTGCCTCAACCTGACTCAAGCCTTCCATGACATAGCTGCCCATCACATGGGCCTCACAAATAGCAGTGTGGGCCTGGCCACTGTTGAAGGGCTATTTTAAAGGAGTATGTTTGCTATGGCTTAAAGTCTAAGGTCTAGAGACAGAAAGCAGATGGGTTTAGAACAAAGACTCCCCAAAGATCAATCTGCATCAGCAAACAGTACTCCAAATAGTGCCAACCCTGCACAAAATGTTGGGGCTTGACAACAACAAAAAAATGGAGATGAACAGGTCGTCATGAAATTTTACAGAACTGCCAGTAGTCCATTCAGCACATCACACAAACTTTGTCAATTTAATACATTAAATTAGTTTAAAAAAGAGAAAGAGGTAAAATTTGATATTTGCAACTAGAATTAGTCTAATTTGCAAGTACCTGCAAGTGCTGAATTTGTATCGAAAATAAAACAACAAATACACACTTTTTTTTTCAAAATGCCTATCCTGGCAAACACAGATATAGTTGGTTATTTCTTAAATAAGTGTAAACAGCTGGTAAACATTGAATGTGCATCATTATATTGGATCCATGCTCTGCATTGGTTACAGTAGACTAATATACCTTCTGCTGTTCATTTGTCCTTATTGTTAATTATGTAACAAAAAAAATTAATCACTAACTGCTCTTGACTGAACAACTTGTATCGCTATTTTATTTATATATAACAATGCAGCGTTATTTTAAATCTTAATAGATTCATCTACATACTACTGTTAGACCTACTTTGAAATTTGAAAACCACTGTTTATTTAATTATTTTTGTTGTATTTATAAGTAATACTGATGTTTATGATGAATTTTAGGCATGGGACGATAATGTTTTCAAAGTATACCCCGGTTTGGAAAAATTAAGGTTTTAAAACCGCAAAACTGTACTGTAATACCATTCTTACGATACATGAAAGATTTTTTTGGTACTTTTAGGACAACCGTATCTCCACCATAAAAAGATATACAAAGATGCTGTTTTGAATTGTAAAGAAATGTGTTTTTGAAACAAACGAAGACAGAAGTAGTCAATGATTCATTTGAATTATTTAGCCTGACAAGTTTACTGCTCCAAAATAATTAAAATGTTTCTCAAAATAAAATATATTGTGTTCAATGGGTGTTTTTGTTTTTCACTCAGACATTTAAAAAGACCATATTCTGTAGCAGTAATCACAATACCGTCAAACCGTATTTTTATCCAAGGTTATCATACGTCAGAATCTTATACCGGCCCATGCCTAATTTTAGAACAGTTTTGTATTTTCATCTGTAGCAGTGCCAGTAAAAATTTTACTTACTGTTAAATTTCGAAAGACTCATTGCAGTTAGTATCCATTTTGCACCATACAATGTGATAAAAATCTCATTTTACAGGCAAAAAAGTATCCTTATGAAACCTGCTGATTTCAGCTTATTCAAACTAAAAACTAAAATGGCACAATGTGTGAAAACCTGCCAGATATCACATTAATATCCACTGTGATGATTCTATGAAATAGAAGACA
>CAIGQZ010004625.1:13433211-13451880 GCA_903798205.1 Danio tinwini | reverse complement strand
CTTTCTTTCTTTCTTTCTTTCTTTCTTTCTTTCTTTCTTTCTTTCTTCTATCCTTCAGCCCAAAGCCCCATAAATTCGCCCTGCCCTGAATGTGGCAATATGGAGCTCACGGTGGATTGTCTTTGCAGCCTTGTGACTCCATTAATGCGCTCGGCTCGGCACAAATTGAATGTGACGCAATAACAGAGTGTGCAGCACCTGAACTCAATTCTCTGCGAGCAGGTAGCGATAAATTATTGTGCAGCTCCAGAGTTTGGGTTCCAGGCAGCATTGCATTCAATGAACACTTGGGGGCAACGTTGGATTAACTCAGCGAGGGCCCCAACGAGATATGCAGAGAAAGATTTTTTTTATCAAGATCCCTGTGAGACACTGTGGCTTTATTTACATGGAACTAGGCTTGGTTTAGTAAGTGTATTGTGAAATAATGTATAAAGTTTTCACATCCGCAATCGCTAATGTCAGTTTTTCATGCGTTGGTTTACAGATTTTATCTAATTTAAGAAACATCAAGCTTGATCTTGTGTAGCTGTGCAGTTTAAAATAATGGGGGGGGGGATATGGTCATTTATCAGTGCCAGATTTCAAAAGGTGAGTCGTGACCCCAAGAAAAAAGGATTCCTATATCTGGCATAAAGTAATATGCTTTAAAGCTATGGCCACTGTACTCTTTTTTTATTGTTTACACATACTAAAACTGAATTTTCTTCTATCTACACCTCTCATTTACATCGTTTTGAACGTTTTAAATCTTGTATTGTGTTCAAATGGGGAGTCACTGTGGCGCAGTGAGTAGCATGATCGCCTCACAGCAAGAAGGTTGCTGGTTCGAGCCCCAGCTGGGTCAATTGGCATTTCTGTGTGAAGTTTGCATGTTTTCCCCGTGTTTGTGTGGGTTTCCTCCGGGTGCTCCGGTTTCCCCCACAGCCCAAAAACATGTGGTATAGGTGAACTGAATAGGCTAAATTGGCCGTAGTGTATGTGTGTAAATACAACAGTGTATGGGTGATTCCCAGTGCTGGGTTGCAGCTGGAAGGGCACCCACTGCATAAAACATGCTGGACAAGCTGGCGGTTCATTCTGCTGTGACGACCCCTGATTAATAAAGAGACTAAGCTGAAAAGAAAATTAATGAATGAATAAATGATTGTGTTCAAATGTGCATGACTCAACTAACAGTGTATCCTCAAATAGCTATCCATAATGTCAGGAAGGCTTTAAGTGTATTCCCTGCTGAAAAAAACAGCATATGCTGGTAAGGTATGTTTTGACGCTGGTATGCTGGTCTTGTTGTTTTGAAATGCTGGTCTTGCTGGTTTTAATGCTGATTTTGCTGGTCTCAATGCTGGTCTTGCTGGTTTCAGTGCTGGACTAAATGCTGGCCTTGCTGATTTAAGTGTTGGTCCTGACCAGCAAGACCAGCATTAAAACCAGCATTTTAACCAGCAAGACCAGCATACCAGCATCAAAACATACCTAACCAGCATATGCTGTTTTTTTCAGCAGAGTTTATAGAAATATGAATGGTTCTCCTGCTTATATTCAAGCCTACCAGATTTCTCGAACATCCAATCAATAACCAGTCCCACATAATTGTGCCTGTACGACTGCACGTATTTACACTTGACAGTACTACTGAGCATTAAAGAGCCAACTAGTAATTAAGATTAAATAAAGATTAAGTTCCCTTTAGACCACATTTAATTGTACTGTGCCGCTTGTTCTCATTTTCTATTGTATATGCATGTTTGTCGATGAAAAGCAACCTCGCAGGCCGTGCAGTTTGCTTGTTAATTTTGGCTAATCAAGCCTTCAATGTATCATTTGCCAAAAAACAAGATAACTATCGAAAGTGTTTTGGAAGACACGTCAGTGAAATGCCGTTTCTAATTTGCTGATTCAATTATACGCCATATGCTAATGACCAGCATCTAACGTTCTCCAGAATGAGAATTGACTGCTTGTCACACAGACGTCTATCTTTGCATCCTCTGCAAACCGAGCCTCGTGTCTCCCTAATAAAGAGAGAGATCCGGAGAGCAAAAGAGGGAGGTGCAGCTACTGAACAGTGGTGTGTGGGCACAGAAAAAGTGATATGTCTTTATTAATAAACCATAAAATTAAATTCACACCGATCCTTGCTCCCCACCTCCCTCTTTATCTGTCTCTCTTCATGTGGAGCTAGCAAGGTGGCACAAGAGATAGCGCACTGTAAGCGTATAGTTGAGAAATTTGACACAGAGAGAAAGAGAGAGAGAGATAGAAAAAGAGAGAGAGACGGTCCAGCTGTGCTAGATTTCACAAAAGCATGGTGCTAGTTTTGCTAGTTTTGAGTGTAACAACCAGCAGGATACCAGATAGCAAGGCAAGCTGTCAAAGTGAGTGACAGACTTTGATACTATAATTGGGTGCTTTAGATGAACCTCAGGATTGAAGTTGTTCACTTACTCAAAAAAAGTTTAGCTTAACTGGTATGCAGTTAGGCTAATGAGCTATATGCACAGCTAGTGTTTTTTAGCCAATGATGAACCTCCGGTGAAAGCTTTATGTGACTATTTTAAATTTCATAAGGTTCCTTTTACATCATCGATGTTGTAAAGTAATTCAAATATAATCAGTTAAATAGATTTAAGCGTCCATTTGGTTGTTAAAGCGTAAAAAGAGACAAAAGACTGTGTAAACACTAACGCTGTCATTAGCCGCAGGTTAGCGGAAATTCCATTCAAAATGCTGAGGTAAAATAAATTTTCATATTTTAAAGACATGGCACGGAAAAAAATAATTTAATGCAGTGCTTTTTCTTTGGTCTGATAGCCAATTTATATCTCAGCCAGGTAGTGAAGATCGCTGTTTTTTCTTTGAAAGAAATCTGATCTTACACGCAGCGATTTTGTATGGGATGACAATTGACCTGAAGACCTGAGGCTGGCTGATTAAAATTAAAGTCTGTGCATATACCCCATTTCATCCTTTGGAACACAAAATTATTTTTCAAGTTTTGATGAATATGTAAGCACTCATGTCTGTCAAAAAAACCTGTAGTATAGCTTTTAAAAGAATATTTACTACTAAAAACAGAGGCACATCATAATTTTGCCAAGTAAGATGCGACATCTATGCTGGCTCATTTTTGTTCGAAAATTTAATACTTACTTATTCCCTACCCCTAAACGCAACCATAACTGTAAATTATTCCTAAAATCAGACGGGAATAATAGTTGGATAATCATCATGTAGAAGTGCAAACTCAACCGTAGGCCTAAACTTAACAAAGTGTAAACGTATCCCTTAATCAGGGGCGGACTTGACCAATAAGTGAGGTAAGCAGCCGCTTAGGGCCCCGGGGGATTAGGGGCCCTCAACCAATGTCATGCAGCCTATAATCATACAGCTCTTTAATAAATGTTCTATTATATGTTGTAAAATCTGTCTATAACCATTAAGATTTTAATGTTATTACTTCTTTTCAAAACCGGGGCTCCCATGAATAATGGAACGGTCCGCACTGCACATGCAAACATTAAAATCGAATCACAAATATGGCTAATTAGCTGCATAGTTTATGAACTTGCATTTTATTTGAGAATTTATTGTATTTAGGTTTAGATTAAGATAAAGACTCCACTTATATTTTTAACATGCAGTTTATTTACAAAAAAGTTTCAATGCTAGGGACCCATACCTGAGATTGCTTAGGGCCCCCAAATTTAGTCCACCCCTGCACTTAATTCTGACTGGCTGATTGGAATGCTGTTCCAGGATCAACATAGGTGTTAATCCAGGGACATGTCCTATTTGGTGAAATCAGGTTGGCGAGAGCAAAATTGAAAAAGCTCATTTTCTCTCAGAATGTGGTTAAAGATTTCAGAACTTCAGAACTTATTTATTTTCTAGCTACGTCATTTTTGAAGCAACATCTTGTTAATGATTTTTAATGTTCAACATGTTTTTCCTGCCTTTTTATTAATTAAATTTTAAGATATTTATTGAAATGTAAAATTAAACAAGTATGACTCAAAACATTATGATTTAGTAGGCTACAGTGTTTCCCAACCATATTCCTGGAGGACCACCAGCACTGCATGTTTTGGATATCACCTTTGTCTGTCACACCCATTACAGGACTTTCGGTCTCTGCTATGAGCTAATAATCTGAATCAGGTGTGTTTGGTTAAGAAGACATGTGCTGCGTCCCAATTCACATACTTATACTATGCCTTCCCTGCTGAAAAAAAAAACAGCTTAAACCAGCCTAAGCTGGTTGGCTGGTTTTAGCTGGTCGGCCAGCCTGGTTTTAGAGGGGTTTTGGCCATTTCCAGGCTGGTTTCCGGCCATTTCCAGCCTGGTCTTAGCCTGGCTGGTCAACTCCAAGACCAGGCTGGAAATGGCTGGAAACCAGGCTGGAAATGGCCAAAACTCCTCTAAAACCAAGCTGGTCGACCAGCTAAAACCAGCCAACCATCTTAGGCTGGTTTAAGATGGATTTTTCAGCAGGGCTATAATGTACTTTTTTGTAAAAGGTATTTACTTTTGAGTGTAGAACAGAAGAGTATGCAAGCTTTGGGACATACTACTTCCTCATTAACAGATCACCATGTTGCTAGTTACATCCCCTGTCAATCATCTCCACACATTTTTTTTTCATATTTAATTGCCATTCGCGGGTCTTTCATGCAGAGAGAAATCTCCTCAGGTCTTTGGATAATTGAACATTCAGAAGTTAATGTCTTAACATATCTTGATATAACTTCCCATTGTTGTTGCAGATGAAATATAACACAGAAAAAAAACACAATTTAAATACGTCCCAGTTGGTTAGATATTGATTATCAGCCATTCAAGCAACTTTACCGAAGCCTCTCGATGGTTAGTCTCGCGTGTCCGCCATGTTTGTAGTTTGTTTACACTTCATCCACGTTTGTAGTTCTCACCTATATTACATCCAACATGTATTGTGGGCAACATTAGCGGTTAGAATATGGACGGTTCTACACTTCAAATTTTTACCAGAAATAGTAAACCGTCTGGGAACTTTTGTCAAACTCTTTCAAAATACTATGATTTGGGACATGCTAATTTTAATTTTGAATTTTTGAAGTGCATGACTTATACTGAAATATATATTTTATGTTCAAGTAGGCCTACACATTCATATTCTTGTTTCTGTATAATAGCATTTTTTAAAATGCTTTTTAAAATGAATAAAAAATTTACATTAGCTAATAATTTTTACTTTAACTGAATATATTTGTATGTATATATATATATATATATATATTTATTATTGTGGTTTACTTTACCGCAATTTGTATTTGCACAATGAAAGAAGATCTTTCTTCCTCTGGCTGCATTGTGTATCCTCACAGCTGTAAATATCCCTTTATGCAGCAGGATGCGACAGCAGGATCTGACTTTACATCGGAAAACACTTAGCTATGTTAACTGTCTCAGATCGATGCGCCCCAATTATTGTACACAAATGAAAATTGATAAAGATACTTAAGAAAGTGTCATTACTTGCGGGAGTCTGCAACATCATTATACAAGGGCTAAATGCATTAAATGAATCACAATTCATTAAAGTGCATTTTTATATACTCTCTCACAAAAGCTTTGCATATTCAATTGTGTAAAAAAAGAAGAAAAATCTCAGCCAATATGACATTTCCTATTGATAAAATAAAAAATGCATTAAACTTCGACTTAAAGAATAAAGTGAATGCATATCAGAGGATTGGCTTTAGGCAATAAACATGCTAATTTGTCAAGAGTTTGTGAGAAAATTTTATTTGGAAGACTGCTCAAGCAAAACACATAGTAAGAGAGATGTGTGTAAAAAGAGGAGAGCGAGCTGCGGCCCCTGAAGGTGATCTCATTATTACACTGAGCTGCACTAGTCAGACGGCTGTGCACATAAATCCTCATAGTTATCCTGGATCAGTGGACATGAGAGACCAGGAGGCCTGAGGCCAACATCTACTTCTCCCTCACTAAATCAGTCTTGCCCTGGACCAAACCCTGGTCCTGCCTGATCACTAGACCCTTAGAGACAGGTCAGGCCTCATAAATCCATACTGAGAGTCCTTTGTCACAAGTTGCTGGGCTCCTTCAAGATTATGAATCTTCAAACATGAGCCTTTGTGAGCCTGAGGATCAATATGACTATAAATACTAATACTGTCAAACTAAAAGGTCTTCTGATACTGTAAACAAATCTGCTGGGAGCCCAAGTATGGATGTTATTTATAGTTGAAAGGATATTTCAAACGAAAATGGAAATTGTGTCAGCTTTTTATACTCTCTGTCTTGTCATTTTGGTATTCCTGTAATGAGACATTTTGAAGAATGTGCTGGTTGCTCTATTGCAATCATACTGCAGAAAATCCGTTTTACTATTAAGACTGTGACATACTCACACTGAAGTTTTTTTCCCTTACGATTAGAAAAGTTTTAAATACATGAAGTGTAATATATTGCTGTGATCTAAAAATAGGAGTTCAAGCCATGTCATATTCATATAGCACTTTTATAGCATTCCTGTGGCAGCTTTATATACTAAACATGACAAAAAAGTTTGATCAACTTAATTGTTTAAGATGAAGTGGCTTAATGCTTATATTTTTAAATAAAATGTTTTATTACATTTTTAGAAATAGAATGAGAAATGAGTTTAATTATCTGGTTAAATTCCAATCCTTTTTTATCCAGACCAATTATATGGCATTATAGTTTTTATGTTTTTGTGTCGTTATTAAAAGCCAAAATCTATGATGCCCATTCATTGTATTTGGATGGAAAAGAGCAATAAAGACATTCTTTTAAAACAAGTATTGTTTTGTTTTACAGAGGGAAAAAAAGATGTATTCCCAATTTAACTCTTTGCTTTACTGCGATAACATATATCATTGTTAGAACAACAATAAGTTTGTGAAATTTGTGCATGTGTTGAATAAACCAGCCTAATCTCATAAGAAAATGTGAGAATTTTATGTTTTGTCAGTTTAGTGGCTAATTCGTATAAATTCGTATCAAAATTGTCGATTTTAAAAATGAGGCGTGGCACGCAACCCCGCCCCTGAACCCAACCATCATTGGGGGATAAGCAAATCGTGCTAAATTGTACAAATGAGATAATAAAAATTCATACGAATTAGTCGCTAAATCAAAAAGTTACGAATTGTCGTGTGATTGTGTTGAATAAACAGCACATACTAAATGTACAAACTAGAAATAAACAGAGATTGGAGCCATCTCTAAATGGGTGGGACTTGAGGTTTACGTGGGCTGCAAAAAAATGTACATGAGCTGTTGATTCATTTATTTAATATCTTGTATATGAGTCCAAACTAAAGTATTTATTAAAGTCTACAGCTAACAAAACCCAAAAGATACCCCTAACATAATTTAGTTATTATTGTTGGACAGTGACACAAAAAGGATACTACAGGTACACATGCACCACAGCTGTAAACACTAAACATAGAATAGTCAAGCTTTAATCAGGAAAATTATTGAAACTCTTTTTAAAAAATTTGAGCGAGATGCTAATGGTCTAATCTGATTCAGTGCTTTATGCTAAGCTAAAATGCTCCCATCAGATCTGAAAATTGGCTAAATGGATTAAAAAATGGTAAAATGCAACTGTTTAACTGTTTAATTTCCAAAATAACTGTTAAAAAGCTGTAGTTTCAGAAAGAAGTGTAATTACTTTGTTAATTTTCCATTGGCTTAGTCACTTTATTCATCAGGGGTTGCCACAGTGGAATGAATCGTCAATTTATCCAGCATATGTTATTACACAGCGGATGCCCTTCCAGCTGCAACCCAGTACTGGGAAATAAATGTAAAACACAAATGTTTATTTGAACAATGGGTAAAGTAACAATCATTAGTTTGTGTTCACAACAACACAACTTGCAACAATGTTGCCTAACAAAATGTTTAATTTTTGGGTGAACTGTCTCTTTAAATGTAATTGTATCTCATGTAGTGTGTATATTGTGATCTCTCAGGTTCATCCATGTTATATTACAATGCCATTTTCTCAATTTCCAGCCAGTTTCCTTCATCTGTCTGACCTTCGTCACGCTTCACTCATCCAAATTACTGTCTAATTTGCAAACTAGATCAAATTGCCTTTGAAAAAACGGAGTGTAAATTCCTCTTATAATGAATCTCGCTAAACAAATATTTCAATACCTGTGAGGTTTTCCAGACTGTTCCGTTCAGTATTTATCTTCATCTGACTTTTAATTGTTTTTCATCTTCTCGACTCCCTGTAGATTCTCTCAACATGAGCAATCTGTGGCGCAGTTTTTAATCATTAAAAGGTCTCTTTTTTTTACATGTTCCTGTCATAATGGTTTTGAAACAGTTGTAATTTTCTAGAGAGAGCTGCTTCGTCGTTACAAAGACAACAGGTTTGTTGTGACAAAAAAAACAGACTGTTGATATTTACAAATGAATTGACGTCTGAAGTCACTGAACACCAGTTCATTTACATTCATTATTGTAGAACATAATACAAAACAGATTCGTTTTTGATTAGCATTTTAAAAATCCCAACGTATCAGCATATGTTTGCAAAACCGATCTATCTGGACGCCATCACAGCTTGTTAAAAATGTTATAGATTGCAGTGTAAGTGTCAGCTCACAAGAAAAGAAAACTGCCAAAAAGTAAAAATAATCATTCTTGGAAATATTATAGAAGTCAAAAAGAAGAAATGAACCCCCGATTACTTGAAAAGCCCACAGTCAGGTATATTCACAGTAATTACTGTGGAGTTTGAATATCTTTTCAGCTTACTGCTTTCTATTGCTGCTGACTCTGCATTGTGAGCAAGTGGGTGTGTGTGTTTGTGTGTGCGTTTTTTTTACTGTGTGTGTGCATACCGAAGTAGAGGACTAAAACACAGTCCTCTCGTCCTCTTAAACACAGTGCAGTGATGGATTATGGGATGTGTGAGTGATGAGTATGTTGTGCTGGGCTGTTTGTCTCTCTCAGCCGTAGGGTGACTGAATGCAGCTTCCCTACCAGCAGTAGGCCCTGCATGAGTCCCAGACACTGTCTGAGCCCGTTCTTTGCCAGACACCTCCAAAAACAGTCACACCTCAGGTTAGGCCCAGCACGATGCACGGAGAAAGCAAGAATATCACACTGAGCTGAAAAATAACACTCCTTCAGTATTTCCTAGTTGTGACTGTATATTTCACACATAAAAGCAACGAGATACATATGATTGTACATTTAGATGTCACACACTCTAATGACTGTGAATCAACACAGTAAGAATTAAGATTATGAATCAATCTAAAATAAAAAACAGTTGTGCTAATATCATAAAATGTTGTAAGACCTCACTATTATAATTAAATAAACACTTATAGACACTAGCTACGTTTCCATCCACCTACTTTTATGCACATTTCTGAGATGACCATAAAAAAATGGTTGATGGAAACGCCAAGATGAGCATACATTTTGAAAATGTGCATTAAAAACATATGCGCATAACTGAGTAGGATAAACTTTTAATTCAATAAGAAAAGATGCACATAAACTACAATGGAAACACATTATTATAATTAAAAAGGGTATGTGTTTTTGTTATGAGGTCATGTGATGATAAAAATGTGGGTGAATTGACAAACCAGCAGGCTGAGCACACTGTAAAACATCTGAAATGTTGTTTTAGTTATGGTAAAACACCTTAACCTTTTCAGTACTAGTGTTATCATATTATTAATGACCTCCGAAATCAAAAGCGTCTGTGCTTCGCGTCTCACACCTTCAAACGCCACTGCGATTTCACTGCGTGTCAGGATTGTGTTCTGAGGCGCAAGTCATTTATTAAATGAAAAAAAGATTCACGCAGCTTCTCCTACCACAGCAAATTTCGTTTTTACTGTTGATTTTTGGCACCAGTTAATCAGAAAGTGATGATTTTGTTCTCTTTGACTCGTTGAATGGAAACGCTGCTTTATTCACACATCTTTTATGTGATAATCCAGTTTTGCACATAAAGTTAATTCGCACTTTTGGATGAAAACATAGCTATTGTTAAACACTGTTAAACACCTTTCTGTCCTTTCTCACACGTATCATGTTGACAAAAAAAAAGTCTCCTCTGAATATATAAAATACCTTTATAATGAGCATGCTAGAAAAAACAACAACAAAATATTAGGCGATAAAAAAAAAACATATTACAAACTTTCTCTGTGTGTTATGTGTTAGACCTGTCTGATCTCACGAGGAAACATAACTATTTTACGTTTTGTCAGTTTAGTAGCTAATTTGAGTTCAGTTGTCTGAAAATGTATGATTTTAAAGGGTCACGAAACACCAAAACTGATTTTTTTGAGATGTTGACAGACATATCTATGTTCCACGTTGCTAAAAACACTATAAGGACACATATAAAAAGTGAAAATTGATGTTTTTTCATTATTTCGAGCAAATTCGTTGTTCCAGTTTGAAAATAAATTTTGAAGCTGTGTCACGGCCATGATATCATTGTGTAAATTCCAGCTTGGAGACTGGATGTCTGTACCAGCCAGTACAACGTGACGTCTTTGAGTTTTTATCATTAATTCATGAGAAAGACTAGGTTCGAACCAATCAGTGCACTCTATTGTGAATGAGGTGCAACTTCATTAATATGCGTGATATAGCTGTGAAAACTGTTCTTACCTGTTACAGTGTTCAGACGGCAGTGAGACACCGTGTTGTGTGAAAAATTGTTAGGAGACATGGGTCGTCTGTGTTGCCTTTATAAATGTGCCGCAACAAAGGTTTTGTTTCCATTTTTCAGCGATGAGAGCACAGCTTGCGTGTGGACCCACATGTGTGGATTACAGTGATCTGCTAATACGCGACAAAAATATTATGTTTGTAAGGAATATTTTTTTTACCCGAGAGCTTTTCGCATCTGCAAATGGTGAAATCCGATTTTGATGCTTGTCTCCTTTTAAAAAAAGACGTGGTTCTAGTTGGTGTTATTTTTATGTCTCTATGGATTTAAATATGTGATCAATGTGCGATAAATGTGCGATCAATGTCTTTGTTTATATTTATTTAGAAGTTAGTAAGTATCTTCAGCAGTACTCTTTTGGCTCGTTTCCACTGAATGGTACAGTACTGTACGGTTCGTGTCTGTACGGGTCACCTTTATCAAGCTTGCGTTTCCACTACAAAGGGTACCCTTTTGGTGGGCGTGGTGTACTACAGAAAGTTTCAGTCGACGCCATTCTCGCTCGAATAAATGTCTACAGTAAAGCCGTACAGGTCGTTCACATTATATGAGAAGCTCTTCTAACAAAACAGATGCTTTAAACATATTAATACTTGTTTATAAATGTTTATTACTAACATTTCTATGAGCATGATTTGATTATAACCGCAGATCGATGACAGTGTGACAGTGTTACAGCCTACTGTAACGTCTGCAATTATATAAAATAAATAAATAAATGCAACATATATGAACACATACAGACAGTCTCCGATATGTTACTACTTACAGATAAACTACACACAGCATACATTAAGTCCTTATTTGAGTTCAAAAACAACACGCAACATATACAGTAGCCCACAATCAGAGCTAACCTCTCATCTGTATCTTTAATCTTCACCACATGTAGCCTCTGTTAGAGAGTAATTCCATAATTCCGAGTTCATAATAGTCCAAAAGGCGATGATAAACATGGCAGTTTGTTCATGATTTGTTCATGGCAGATTGTTCATGGCAGATTGTTCAGGTTGCTGAAACTATTTGCTCCAGTGTTTTGTTGGGCTTCTCCTTTTTTCCGCGCTTCACTCTCACGTTTGTTCTTTTCTTTCTGAATGGATCAGATGTCGAAGACGCTTCATTAATCACACACGTCATTATAATCAACTCAAGAAGTTCGTTATATCAAATCTAGACGCGATCGCGAGCTCCCTGGAGAAAGCGAAAACCGCTCTCACTTTTAGATCTCTGGTTGGCCTCGTAAAACAACAACAGGACATGGCAAATTCTTGGCTTTGTGGCTGTTCATTAAGACAACGACAAGGTTAGTTTTGAGCCCGGGTCATCCATGGATCTTTATTATGCATATAGTTGTCTTGGCTGTGTATTTAAAAACATGGCGGCTCCATTGTTTTGATTCTGGCTAGCTCCACGAGATCGTGACGTATCTCTGTAGACCAATCAGCGTTCAGCTACGCGTGTAGCTCCACCTTTTGGTACCCTTTCTTGTCTTTGGTACCCTTTGGAAAGGGTGCCGAAAAAGTGGTACGGTTCGGTTCGGTTCGGTACGCTTTTGACAGTGGAAACGGCCATAAAAGCGTACCGAACCGAACCGTACCGTACCGTACCGTACCGTACCACTCAGTGGAAACACGCCATTTCAGTTTTTAAAGACATACCTTAGTCAAAATGATTTACTTACTAAGTTTACAGTACGTTATCACTACAATATTATGGACTGAAAGATCTGCTGTAAATGCTGCTCTCTGAATGTAAACATGTAAACACCTTAATTATACAATTACTGTTGTGTAGGATTTTCACTGTGTATGATTTTTGTCGCATTTTGTGACAGGATAGTTTATACACACAAGGCTGTTTGACGCTATTCTCTCCATCTACCGAGAAATGCAAAGTTGTTGTTTTTGGCATGCAGTATCAAATTCCATTAAATCAACATTCTTCCAGCACTTCCTCGCATCTAATATCTCGTTTGTCATGGGGGCTTGCATGAAATGTTCCTGAATGAAAGTGACAAAGTGTCAAACTGCAGTTAAAGTTGACCAATTAAGAATGAAATTACATGAACCTCCCCTTTTCATGCAAACACTTCCCTCTTTCGTCACTCAACACTCCTGCCTAAACAAAGCTGGACTCACCCTCTTTCCTGACTTTTTTCAAACTAGAGGTGTGTAAACACCCTGCTGAGATGGGGGAGGGGGGCGTATGGCCCTTTAAAAAGGAGGCATGGCACCGAACCTTAGCCCTAAACCCAGCCTTCATTGGGGATAAGCAAATCCTACTAAATTGTACAATTGAGATAATACAAATTCATCTGAATTAGCACTAGCCACTAAATCACAATGTTATGAATTGCTGTGAGATTCTGTTGCTTAGACCAGTCAGTTCTCACAAGGATAAAATAATAAAATAATTTTATTTGTATAAAATTGCACACTTTTTAAAGATCCACAAACCCCACACCTAACTCTACCCCTCTTTGGGAGATGAGCAAATCATAGAAGATATAACATATAAAATCGTACAAATTAATACAATTTAGCCACTTAATCAAAGCTATACATTTCTGTGAGATTACTTTGTTTAGTCCAATTTGGATGTGTGATAGCATTCACATATTATTGGTATTTAGTTCAATTTGATTGATTTATAAAAACTAAATTAAATTAAATATTAAATAGAAAACTTAAAAATATGCTTTAACATCACAAAATACGATTATGATGATGAAAAAAAGCCTTTATTTGTCACAGACACTTTTACATGTAGCGAAACTGGACCCCTCCGACCATATACAAACATCACACATTTCAAAAGAAGACAGGTCAGACAAGTGGCAGCTTTAGAAAGAGGAAATAAGATGCATTAGGGAAAAGGGACTGTCCAATATATTAAGTCCATTTTTTTATTTTTTAGATTTTCCATTTTTTCCCAATTCTCACCCTCAGTTTTCCTTGTCAGATGTGGGAGAATGATCTGAAACACAGCATACAAATGACACTAATAACCAGAAACCAAAAGCAAAACAAAACAAAACAAAACAAAAAAAACCTAATAATCTCAGGATTTATCTCTTCAAAGTACATCCACAAAAATAGCTAGCTATATGTTCACAATAAAGCACTGTGCATGCTGGAAATCTAGTCCTTTCCTAGTCCTTTTTTTATGCTACATCAGAGATGCTCTTATGGTCCTGTGTGTGTGTGTGTGTGTGTGTGTGTGCACATGCTGAGTAAACCCCCTGATGTCTTCTTGCCCTCATAGTCTCTCCCTCTCTCTCTCTCTCTCTCTCTCTACACACTGTATGAAGGCAGCTGCAAATTAAACATTATGCTCTTCAGAAGCCACAAGCGAGTTCTATAGAATGGAGAAAAGCTGCCTCTCGCAGCAAACTCTGCCTGAGTGAAAGAGTGTTTCACTTTTTGATGGCTTAAATTTTTTGAACTGTGTTTATATGCGTCTGAGTGTGGATTATCTGCAGCATCTGTCAGTAGTTTTTCTTTCTTCTTTCTTTACTTTAGCAGGCTTTGCTCTGAAGCACCACAGAAAAGGCACTGAAGCATGGGGCAGGGGTGTGGACATGCACTTCAAGCTACTTTACTGAAAAAGAAAGTGCTTATTCTACTGTTTTATAATATTTTAAAGAAGAGCTTAACATGATTTAGCGATAGAGGCAACGAAAGTTGGTTCAGCATTCTAATCAACCTAGGATCATCGGGTAAAATCAAGGGTAGCAGATAGCAGATTGTTAACTGTTTTTTTTTTTTTTTTGTTTAATTTGTGTCATGAACCAAGCCTCTAACAAATGGTAGCAAATCGTCCTCCCCATTTGCCAGTGGTAGTTAAATTTCATCCTGGAAAGTTGCAGGCTTGCAGAGTTTTGCTCCAACCTCAATTAAACAAAACTGAGCTAGCTTATCAAGGTATCTGTGTTAAACTAAAACTTACAGACAGGTGAAACCGATAAAAACCCCCCTGTTTCCTAGTTCTGCCTGCTCCCTCCATCATGGTGGATGGTATCAGGAATTGGCCTCTAGCCCCCATACTATATTACATGGCAGCAAGTCCATTTGCGCCAATATAACAAAGTCCCAACATAGGCCTACTCTGAAAACATAGCCCTATATACATTTCTGGGGTTTTTGATTTTTTTAAATCTCGGATTATGTAGCCAAAGCTATGTATGGCTGCATTTCACTTGTAAAATAAGCGCTATGGGGCAGTATGACACCAATCCTTTTCTTGCTCACCAGCTGACCGATTACCTTCGTATGGATGGCTTTTCCGCTGTTACCAGTTTGTCCAGTAGTTTGACATGTATGTTGGCGGACTTGAGACAAAGAGCAGAGTTAACCACAACATCGGGGTTCGAGTCTGGTGAAGAATGGTTCCAGAAAGCAGGTAAGACAAAAAAAAAAAGCTAAAAATAAAATAAACAAATAAATAGCAGGGTGAGAATGTGGTAAAATCTGAAAACATGGTAAAAATCACACTGCGGTTGGGTTTAGGGAAAGGGGTGGGCGGGTCAATCTGTGCTTTTTAAAACACTATTGTCTGGGCTTAGGGAAGGGGGAGGGTGGGGGTGGGGGTATCGGTCAGTTGGTCAGTCAGTAAGTCAGTCAGTCCACAGCAGCCTCTGGGGGATGTATACGAAAACAGCAGGAGGGAATGGCACTCATGAGAGAAATTTGAGATCTGAAAAGGGCACACAGCACCCTCTGGTGGATTTGGGAAAACAAAAGCTGGGGTCTGGTACGCATTCTGCTCTATCTAGAAATGTATATAGGCTTACTTAATTAGAATAAGCCAGGGTTGAAAAGTTCAAAATTCATGGAAGAAGAAAACAGGAACTAGTGAATATTAAGTGAATATAAAGGGTTAATTAATTATTTACTCACTGTCATCTTGTTCAAATCCCCTGAAACTCTCTTTCATTTTCAGAACACAAATTAAGATATTTTAGATTTAACCGGAGAGCTCCCTCATCCTTCATATACATTAATGGTCCTGAGATGTTCAGTGCAGAAAAGTCTACACCCAAAAAAACTATTTTTGCTGCTTGTTCAAACTACATATTTTAAATAAGCAGAAACAACTAAATTCTTAAGATTTTTGTGGGACAACTTAGTTGTTATATGCTCAATCTACTTAAATTTGTTGAGTTAGCTTAAATAATTTGGTCACACTTTATTTGGATGGTCCGTTTGTTGAATTTAAGTTACATTGTATCTACATGCCTACTAATTCTTATAAGATTATAAGTAGACTGTTAGGTTGGGGTTAGGGTTAGGGTTAGTGTAAGTTGACATGTACTTGCAAAGTTTCTTATAGTCAGTTAAATGTCTGTTGAAGGAGCAGTATCAACAGATATTAAGCAGACAGTCTACAAAAACTCAACTGGACCATCAAAATAAAGTGTTACCATTGATTTATGTTGGGACAACATGAATGATTAGTGAGGAACCCTGCATTTTTTACAGTGTATGTCCTCTTGTCAGCCGCAGTAGATATTGTGTGTTTGGTACAGGCAATACAACGGTTGTGTGCTGTGCGGCTCACTCTAACAAAAATACGTCATGTTACCTGCAGTAAACGCACACCCTGATGACCAGCAAGAAAGAGAAAACATTGGTGAACAAAGTAGTTTTGCTTTGTTTGGTACACAAAATTATTTTTGGAGATTCGTATGAAGTCAGAACATTTTGACAGTGTTTTTGTTTTTCTTTGTGGACTTTCATCATCTCAGAGCTTTTTATTTCATCTAAAAAAATCCATTGTGTCCGGAAAATGAATGATGGCCTCAGGGTATTCAAACAATGAAATTGAAGATAAATAATTAATGAAACAAATTTTAATGACAAAATAAATAAACACAAAACAAAAAATGAAGCCACAACCCCTCATGGCTGCCACATCAACATAAAAAAGCCCAAGTCTGGTCCATTTTCATTTCCGATTGTCATCATTTCTCTTTTGATTCTTCCAGAGCTCATCTGTGGAATATGAGAGTATTGTTCAGCTCCCAGTTTCCTCACCCAGCTTTCTCCTCTCCATTATGGTGGATAGCAGAAGGCCTTGGTGCTGATTCCTCTTTTGCCTCATAGACACAATCTGTCTATCCATACTCAAAAGGACTATGGGCAAAAGCTTCAGCCTAGAGCTTCCATGGCAGTAAACTCATTCCAGCTCGTCAGAATGGCAAATTTCCTCCAGCAGTGATGGCTCTCTGACAGCATGCCACTCCAACACCAATGAAACAAAGTTCACAAGTCAGAGAAAAATGAGGTGGGAACTGGCAAAAACTTAAAGAGTTAGCTCACCCATAAATAAAAACAATGTTATTAATTAATTATTTTATGTCATTCCAAACCAGACCTTCGTTCATCTTCGCAACACAAATGAAGTTATTTTAGATGAAATCTGATAGCTTCCTTATCCTCCATAGACAGCAGGACTCAAACTCTTTCAAAGTCCAGAAAGGTACCTAAAACATTCTCCAAACTGACCACATGCCTTCAGTTGTTCAATCAGAAAATCATCAAGCTATGATAATACCTTTATGTGGAAATAAAACATAAATGACTATTTCTTGACAGTTTCTTCTCCTTAGTATATAGCGCTCATTCATGAGTACTGTGCAGTGATGTAAATCCACATTCTATACTGACAGCCCAGCAGGCACAGGACGTCAACATGATGTCAGATTGATGTTGAACCCCAATGTTGTGGGGACGTTGCATTTTGTTTGGAAATGAAAATCGGGTTGACGTCAGAAGCCAATGTCCAACCTAAAAATCAACCAAATATGAACGTGTAATGAAGTTACAGCTTGACGTTGTGTGAACGTTGCCACTATGATGTCTATCAGATGCTGGATTTTGGTTGCTATATACCTGACAAATATACCATTTCAATGTGGTCATGTCATTGGCCCATGAACATTTCCTTCTTGTTATCAAACTATTTCATAACTGTATCAAGAGGCAATTCAATCATAACTTAATGTTAAAACAGCTATCATGACATTATTTATCGATACGTGACACTTTTTGGATTCTCAGAGGCTATAGAAATAAAAAATGTAAAACAGGAAATACGTTGAGACCATTGTTTTGGTTTACATGCCTCAAAATGGCCTATAAATATCAGTTTTTGATGTCAATATGACGTAGATTTAAGATGTTGGTTTGATGTTGAATTTTGGTCACTTTCCCACACAACCTAAAATCAACCAAAAATCAATGTCATTTCACGACGTTATTGGACATTAAAATAAGGTTGTCCTTAGACGCTGGCTAGAAATAGAATTTTGGTCACCTTACGTCACGACCTAAATCTAACTTAATATTAGAGTCTTATGACGTTGTGTGTTGAATAAACTGTTGAATTAAGGCATTATTTTGTTTGAAACAATTTCAGGAGTATCACTGAAGACACATAAACTGTTTTGAGGTTGTTTTTGGTACCTTTCTGAACGACTGAGTTGGGAACATTGCTGTCTATGGAGGATGAAGGGAGCTCTCAGATTTCATTTAAACATATCTTAATTTGGTTACAAAGACAAACAAAGTTTTCAAGGGTTTGTGACGACATAACAGTGAGTAATTAATAATATTATTTCAATTTTTTGAGGGTAAACTAACACTTTAGTGATTCATGATACAATAAATAAACACAAAGTTAAGAAAAGTGTCCAAGGCCTAATATTCTCTCATCCTTCATCGCAGTCACATCTCTTTTTATCATTCCAGAGGTCTTTTGTAGGACTTGAGACTGATGCGTTGCTAAGGTGGGGTTCACTAAGACTTTTGCTACCAGCTTCACTTTGCTCCCAAGGTCTCTGTCCTGACCCATTCATTAACATTATTTTTCATTTTCAGTTGAAGACTGCAGTAAATGATTTGTTTATATAT